>CM076578.1:383206660-383696330 GCA_034641835.2 Pinus albicaulis | reverse complement strand
GAGGACAAATTTGGTTCATTGAACAATTAAAGAATTGAGACCTGATATCACTCTGGACTCAACTTCCAGAATCAACATTTAAAGAACAAGACTTCTTTGATATATGTTGTTGTAGCACCACTTCTAGACAACGTGCCATTTTTTGGGCAACATTATTTGTGGGTAGCTGGTGGCAATCTTTGAGAATTTGTTGGAGTAGTTTGGAAGGCTATTATTTGGAGAACTCAGACTTAAGGATAGTCACTTGGAGAATACTTTGGAACCTTTGGATTACAGTCTTCTAAGCAAACGTTGATAAGAACTTAAAGAAGTCTTGAAGGAAACTTGAGGACTTGAAGCAGATTCTTGGAAGTGTTTTGAAGGCAGCTGTAAGAGACCTTTGTGGAGATTGTGCATATCTATTGAGGACAGTGAATTCAAAGCCCCTCTCAGTATTTCCAACGGTGAGGTTGTATATTCCCAAACGGATAACGCAGAAAATAAGGCAGTTTCAATACCCTAACCAGGGTCAAGAATATTACCTACGCTGTCGAGATTCATCTGAAAAGAGACACATAACTGTGACCCAAAAGGTATATTCATAACTTTGGGTATTTTTGCTAGGGATAGAACATTGTTTGTGCTGTCTTATGTTAAAGCTTCATGTGCCTTAATATTCTGTTCTTGTGATAATGAAGATTGGGAAAAATTTTAGTCATTGTAAATACAATGTTTGGACAGTGTTTGAACAGTCATGACAATAATGTAACTATAATTCATGACATCTACATCGAAAGAAAATCTGTGCCCTAGATTGTGGGGCCCTGGGGCAAATTTTTGAGTGAGTTCTAGTTTTTGGAATGATGGGAATATCGAGCCATAATCTGAGCAGAAAACAGTAATTGAAGAAGCCTCCTAGGACCTCAGATCAGTCTTTGTAAGTGCTTGGTAAGGGTGATTTCCTAAGGCTAATAATTGAAGCCTAATCTGGAAACGTTCTAATTCAAAAGAAAATCACTACAACAGAGGAATAAGTGAGTCATTGGATTGGTAAACAATATGAAAGCATGCTTGAAACATTGCGGCTCTGAATGTATAGAGGCATGAAGCAGACAACACTCATTTGAGATTCTATCCTAATGAAGTCATTCTACCCTCCTGAAGAATTGAACTCCTCATCTGATGTGCAAAGATTTGTCTACATGAAAATTTTGTGGTAAATCTAACCCTAACATTTCAAAATATTTCAATGGAATCAACAGTAAAGGATATCACCCTTGTCTTGTTTTATGCCATCTCAGATCTATGAAATAAGGTTTATCATCTCACAACAAAAAGCTCATGACCTTGCTCTCAGTCTCCTACAGTAAGAAGAGTATTTGCTGACTTGTGGAGATAGTATGAGTCTCACTGAAATAAGAACAATGACTTCAACGCACATATATATTTATATATACATACACATGAATCCGATCTACTTGAGCCTGTGGAGAATTTTGATTTACAGTTGCAATATTGTAATTAAATAATTTTATACCAAAACCCTAGGAAATTCACATTAGTGAATGTTTGGTTATGTTGAAAAAAAAAGAGGAAAGTTTCAGACATGGAAATCATTTTTTGATTCATCCTTTCTATAGATAAAATTGCCTTTGCCAGCCATTAAAATCTGTAAGTTGCAAAATATTTTTCCCATAATATAAGCATGCCTATCTAGTAGAACTGGAAAATGTATTCTGCTTATCTAGTAGAACTTAGACATGTAGTCTAACAATCCTGACCTCAAGACAGGTCCATTTTGTAATAAAGCTCTCTCCAATTTTCATAAATTCAAAAGATACAACATACTTTAATAGGTTATTAAAATAAAATTCAAATATTTTACGACCGAAGACGGACATTATTCTCTCAAAATTCCAGCACGAATAATACAAGCTATCTAGGAATAGTAATGACAGACACTTTTACAAAACTCCAGCATTGATCATTCACACTATCTAGGAAGATGAATAACACCTTTACACCTCATGAATAACCTCCAAGTTCAAATTTATGTCACAGTCAACCCCATCACTTGTTGGCTTCATAACATAAATTCCACTCTCTTATGCTTAAAATTTATCATGCTATTCTGCATGGTCTAAGTGTGTTTTACATTTTATGGAGCAAACTTATAAAGAAACCTTGAAATCGACATAAAAAATAAACGTTCTAGAAAAAAAGTAAAGGCTTACACGACATAAAACATGGCCTCCCCAGCCACTCAAACAATCACGATCAATGGATGACAATAAAGCCTGGGAAATTGTCTCAAATAGTTCTTCCGCTTCCTAATATCCAGGAATTTATCAATGACAAGACTAAAAGTTAATGACAACAAAAATGATACCAATTTGTAGCCTCAGAATCCAAACCAAAAATAAGTTTGACACAAATCATAAGAATAAGTATTCATGAAAAATACAAACCATGTCTGGCTTGTACATAGATTCGCATGCACCATAAAGTGACTCTGCAGCAGTACCAGCCACAACAAAGTCCTTTGCTAGTTCCCTGTGAACTAAACACAGTCAGCAAGATCTAGAAAAGGCATCCAAATCCAGCATTCACTATTTCCTGAGTCAAGAGCATATATCCCTCAATAACACAAAGTAAGCTCCTATGTGTTTCCAAGAGATCCAAAAGATACTTCATTTAACCCCCTGAATTTAATAAAAATAAATGAAAACAACAATTCAGAGATTGGAAATAATTGCTTGAGAGGCATATCCAGGTTCTATTTGTAATTATCATGTAAGAAATTTACTTCGTCAGTTGTACCTTTTCAAAGAAGAGTAAACTCTATTCAAAGAAGCAACTATTTGGTCATGAGACTCATGAACTGTCTCAAACAAGGAAAGCAATTGTTTAAATTTGAAAAAGGTTTCATCATTTCTAGGATATATTCTACTGGAATCACTAATAGCTTTACAGCTGGGAATGATATTTGTAAGGGAGTAAAACAGATAACCAATCACAGGGAGTGCCACAATCAACCTCATTGAAAGAAGCTATAACCACTGAAAACAAAAATAAAATAGGTGAAACTCGACTACTTAATAATACTTACTAATCAGACCACATTAGAAAATCCTCTTTATCTATTCATTCCTCAATCCATCAATCCTTACCTCATTCATCGATGAAGCCAGCGATCCCATCCATCCATCCCACGAAGACCTGTCTATTTTGCTACTTGACTGGCGGGATTTTCACCATAGTGACAATATCAATCGATCCTCTTGGATGAAGGTGAGCAGGTAAAGGCGGAAGGACAATGAACAAGGATGCTCTTGAACATGTTTTCTGCTCAGAATTGCAGTGAAACCCGAAATCCGGAGAAGAAGATTTCAAATAAAGATAAAAAAAGAGTGAACCCAGATCTAATATAATAAGTTCGGGTTAAAAATATAGTGGAGTGGATAGAAGAATTGAATGTCAAAGAATGGTATGGAATCTGCGGCGAAATCATAAAAATTATGAATAGAGAAGGAGCACCGAACTCTGTCCCAGACCTGGCAAGAACAATATCGGTGGGAAAATAAATTTTAATAGGTCGATTTAAATTTTATAGTAGCCACCAAATTAGATTTTAATAGGTAGTCAAATAAATTTCTATGGTTGGTTAGGTTTTCATCAAGTTTTATCTGTATGTGAGTAAAAATAATGTTAAACTAATTAGAGTATTAATCAAAATTATATTATACTTCTCTAATATAAGTAAGAATCCTAATTAATCAAAATTATATTATATCTCTCTAATATAAGTAAGAATGTTCATATAAAGAGGGAAAATGGACATGAGCTCGAAAATATCTATCAACCTTTAAGGTAGTGAAAATTATCTTTAAATGTATGAATAATGTTATCAATAAATTTAAATAGGTATAGTTAGTTTTTTATTTTTGAGGAAGTTCATTTAGAGCTTAAAAATACCCAATTAGAAGGCCTTCACATGTGTTGTTAAGAGAGACATGGGATAAATTTTGATTAAAGGAATTAAGGGGTACAATAAGATCAATGTATAGCACCTACTCAAATCACCAAGAATATATCCAAACCATCAAGATGACACACTTCTCTGAGCAAAATTATGAAACACCATGGAATAACTCAGATAGAGAGACATGTGATAAATTTTGATTAAAGGAATTAAGGGGTACAATAAGATCAATGTATAGCACCTACTCAAATCACCAAGAATATATCCAAACCATCAAGATGACACACTTCTCTGAGCAAAATTATGAAACACCATGGAATAACTCAGATTAAAACTTATAATCAATCAATCAATAGTTAGAACATAGTGTTTAAGTGAACACAATAAAAATAGTACACATTGGACATAATATCATATACACATGGATCATACATATCCAACTAAATGTGGTAGCTAAAGGAACTTCTTCCTACACATAGTGTCCTAGATGGCTAAGGCAAGGTGTCGTCAAACGAATGATACATTCATGAATTACATATAGATCCACATACCTTAGATGAAAAATTATCAATGTGACAAGAATCGTAGGGGTTGAGATGACAATCAAATTTTTAAATATCCTCTAAAATCCCATATAGAAAATGGGGTAACATATCCTATGACATCCAACTTGTGATATATGGTGGGAAAACCTTAAAGTATATATGAAGAAAGATGTCTTGTTGAGGTCTAGGTCAATAAGAGGTACAATTCCTCACTAATTTGGTAGTTGAAGAAGTTTAAATCTTGGTTTGTCAATTTGGCCCTAAGTAGGCAGGGCAATATAGAAGGAGGTGACCCCCTTGGAAGAGTTCTAAAGGGGAAGGGCACATAAGGCCTTATATAAAGATCTAAATCCAAGTACCTCCCTCATAAAAAGTTCTAGATGTGTATTTAAAGAATGTAGATAACGACTCGTCCAAATGTTGATAAAGACAATAGAACATCCCTTGAATCTCATAATAAATGGGGGCATCTACAAATGGAAATGCTAGTAGATGTTATTAAGAAGAGGAAGGTCATTATGATTCGTTTCAACTCGACGCGAATGTAAACCCACTTTGAATGCACCAAGGGAGATATGAAGGGTAGCATCTGATAGTCTTGAGTGTATGTGGTTAAACAAAACGACCCCCTTTCATTTGCATGAAGTGTTCCTGATACAAATCCATGTTACAGTCAAGGCCCTAAAAAGATGAAGTCCAAGTACATTGAATGTATTGTCTATAAATAAACTCTCTAACAACCTGACACAAACATATAATGATGTCATTTACATTTGAGGTGTAAATGACTTGAATTGTGTTACAACTGTAATCACTCCCCAACAAAACTGTGCCATGCTTCCTTGTGATGATGCTTCAACCCTATTGGAGAACAACCTCACAATGTAAAAGGAATTTAAACATGATGTAACTTTAATAGTGCCCCACATTCACCCTTTGGCTCACTACCCATGGCTAATTTGAGGTTATTTCAAGTAGACAAAGTTGAAGAGAGTCAGACAAAGCTCTTCTAAGTTACAAATCTGAAGAGAAAAAAATGGTGATGTATATGTGGTTGCTCAACCTGCGCTGTATGGAAAATCTTGGCTAAGACTGTTTACCTTTCCATGTCTTCACGAAATTAGGTTGTTCGGTCACATAATAAGATCATGACTACATGTAGGTGATGGTTCTGTAGTAAGTTCTTAGCCTTATCTTCAGAATGGCTAACAGAGAGGATCAGGCTTGAATACAGGATATAATTTGATGAATTTGGAGATTTAGGGTTGAAGAAAAAATTGTGGTGATGTTTGGATGGGTGCTAATTTGTAGGGTTTTCCATTTTTATAATTTTCTTTGTTGTGCTTTCTACCATGCTACCTAGTTGCTTTCATGTTTCCCTAGCATTTTAACTTTTTCGATTTCTATCTCTCTATTGTTTCTTGCCCCATATGAAATGTCATCCTTATTTGGTAGGTGTTTTCTTCAATATAGTGTGAATATTTTTCCATCACACAGCTTCTATGGGGTTTGTCTACGCAAATAGCTTGTAAGGTCCATTCATCGGGGTATTTGATGAAATGAAATTATTATTGATGATCACCAACTAATGGTACCTATAGAGATTTACTCTAACAATTCTATAGTTTTCTTGTGCCAACAATTATACAACATTTTAACCTCATGAATTAGTCTCCTCTATTGTCTTAGCTGATTCTATAAGCACTTATTGCTGTTGTCAAAGCTTTTACTCTCTAGACCCATTGAGTTGTTTCATTTATTTGTGGACATTGATCTATTTTCATTTCATTTCTTCAATTTTTCTGACTGTTATGCATTTCCCTTGGCCAGTGCCTTCTTTATTACCTATGCTTTTTCTGCTTAAGCATTCCAGCTAGCAAGAGCAACAGGGGTAGCAGGAGCCACGCAGTCCAACCAGAGCCCAGCAGGGGCAGCACAGAGGCAGCAGGAGCCACGCAAGGCTGATGCAGGCCCAGTCAGGGCAGCGCAAGAGCAGTGTAAGCCCTTCAGGTGTGACGTAGGCCCTTACTGAGCAGCGAAGAGGCCGACGCAGGCCATTTAGGCTGACATAGAGGGATTCAGAGCAGCGTATTACTACCGTTTTTATTTCTTTGTTGGGTGAACCAGTTTTGGTGCCTAGGATTGTTGTACTTGGATTTTGCATAATAATGAAAACCCTCGAGAGCTAGCTACACCGGTTTTCCCACATTTGGTTTTTTCTGGGGATAGTTGTCTCTAAAATCCGTGTGTCACTTTTTCTATGAGCATGTTATTCAGTATTCGATCTATATGTGTAGGTTGCTAGTTATATTTACTATTTACTTCGTTAATTTATTGAATATTTCAAAAATTAACGTGTAACTTAATTCAAGTAGGAGAAGAAAATAAATATACTGCAATAGGGTTTCTTAGATTAAGAAATTTTCACATTCCCTAGGTCTAGCCCCATTAGGTCATCTAGGGCAACAATTTCCCAGGAATCTAGCTAGAGGAAAACTTCTATCTCCTAGAGGCAGCTACGTTGCTGGGTGCCCTCACTCTCCTCAGAACATGGGCCAATTCCAACGGTGGAATCTCCGGATACCTCAAGCCTTAGCTCTAGGATCAAGTTTTGCCTAGGTGTTCCCAAGGATAGAACCTAGTAGGATCAATTTGACCTATCAAAGTAAAAACACTTGTTTGATCCTTTCCCATCACCTTATACAAGATAGGAACATCATTGGTTGTTAAATTCCATCCTCGAACCTAGGTTGGGTCCACTTGGCCCCATGTGGTCCCATTTTGTGTCAAAGGCCTTTCATCAAGGACCATTTGGGAATCCAAGTTCCCAAAGGATTTTAGGGATTGAGAACTTCCTTCATAAGTCTTATTATTCTCCCTCAACCCTTCGATCCCCCTCCTCTCTCCCTAGAAGATAATTCCCTTGCTTAAAAGGAAAGCAAGTCCCACTCTTTATTTTATCTTAGGGAAATGATTTCGAGGGTCACTTCCCACCTATTAATTGATCTATACTCTACAAGTGACTTCCTAAACTACCGGGACTCCACCCATCGGTGAAAGTCCGTGAAGGGCAAGGAGCCTTCCTTCAGCCTGCCTTGCACACGCAATTCCTAAGGAATTATCTCCATATTAATTAGGAAAATCAACCTTCCTTGATTGTGAAATCCATCATGGCATCCCATTGACTTTATAATTGCACATGGGAAATTTTCTATAAATACAACTGATAGTTATGTTCCTCTGAACTGTGTTACAATATGCCAAATTTTTTTAACATCTTCAATTTTCTTAACATCTACCACATGCCAAATGTTTTTAACATCTTCAATTTGCCATATCCACCATTTGTTTGACATTTAAACACTGCTGCACCACCAAATTTTGAATGGCCCGGGCCATGTCTGAATGACCCGGCGCTCGTCGCCCACTGTTAAGTCTGAACGGCCCGGTGTTGCCTATGAACATGGCACCCGAGGTCTCAAACACTTTATCCAAGCATTTAAACACTGGTAAGCTATCCCTACACACGTCTTAGGTTCATATGCTCATGATATTTCGTTAGCATCCAGTTCAAAAATAGGTTTAAGCCTCTGCAACGCCCAACTTTGAATGGCCCAGGCCATGTCTGAACGGCCCGGCGCCCGGTGCCCGGTGTTGCTCCTGAACATCCCGGCACCCAGTGTTTCTCCTGAACACCCAATGTTACTCCTGAATGAGGCACCTGTAAAACTTTTTCCATCCATTGACTGCTCGAGAAGTGGAAAAGGTCTCTACCACCTGCCCTCTAATCTTTCCCTCATCATTTCTAAATTGAAGTCATTGAAAGTGCCATTCATAGCCTCTGCACTGCCCATTCCTGAACAGCCCAGGCCACCTCTGAACGGCCCGGCGCCCGGGCCACTACTGAACATGGTCCTGCCCGCTTGGGCCGCTACTAAATCCATCATCTCATACATCTGCAAAGTGGTTTTCTTCACACCAATATCTCACCCTCCACGTATCAAACTCTGCATATCATTTTTACCTCTCCTGGTTCATCCCTACAGGCTTATTTTTGAATGGCCCAAGTCACCCTTGAATGACCCAGCGCCCGGGCGCCCGAGCCACCAGCAACACAGTTTTTCAAAAGATGCCAAAGTCAAGTTTTTAGCAGAAAGACACCAGCAAGTGCATCAAGAGACTTTTATAAAGAGGATGAATGAAGTCTTCTACTATGATTACAGAGGACATAAAACAGTGAAAGAGAGAATGGTTATTGTGTCACTTTGAAAGAGATTTTCTTTCTATAAATGGCTAGGGATATGCATAGTCTCTAAAAGAAAAACATCAGTTTGATTAGAAGGTTTTCAATTAGTTTGGAAGAGTATTTAAAACAGTGTTTTAAATGAGTCACTTTTGTCTCAAATAAACCACAAAGAAACAGTGAAAGGAAAGAGGGTTAATGTGCAAATTTGAAAGTCATTTTTGTGCTATGAGATAGCTAAGACTACACACAGTTGATAGAAGGAAAAACAGATTTTGTTTGTAGAGGTCTTCAAATTAGTTTAAAAGGTGTCCTAATAGTGTTTTCAAAAGAGCACACCTTGTTTTCTAAATCAAAGATCAACACAGTGATTGGGGAAGAGGTTGTATCAGTTTGAAAAAAGTCTTGTTTACCTTTTAAAAACAATCATAGAAAAGGGGCAGTGTTTAAAGGGGGAGGGTTTTCATGCCAAAACAAAAGGAAATTCCTTTTGGACAAAAACCACAAACATATCTTGTTTAAAACCTTTTGTTCAAACACAGTGATAAAAAGTGATTTTGTTCTCATTTGAAAAATACTTGTTTGCTAGCATCAAAGAAACACATTGATTTGCAAGGAGTAAAAGGTGTCTTGGTTGAAGATTTTTTCCAATGATCATTTTAAAAGTTTGTCTTGGTAAGTCAAAGGAGATTATTAGAAGCAACAGGTGCTACAAAAATCCAAATCAGTTTTCCCAAAGGAAATTGACAGATGCACAAGAAAAACTCAAAATTGCCCAAAGAGGGCGCCAGGAGGAAAAAGAGGAAAAGACACCTCTGGGCTTGGAATTTTGGCCCAAGCTTCTAGACATGTTTATAAAAATCGTTGAGGGACTTGCTCACCAAAATTGAGCAAATTTCGACATGTTCTTGTTTTTTGACATTTTTGGGCCTAATTGCATAAAACCATGGGCGCCGCCATTTTTGTTTGGAGCATCCTCAACTATTGAGAGTGGTACCATTGGATGCATTAAATTTATGGGCATCTACTCAAAAATTTTCAGATCAATTGAAGATGTTTTGGTCCCCCAAAGAGGCAAAAAACACTCACTTTTCGACACTCTGCCCACATATCAGCAAAGGCCTATTTTTTGGGTTTTTTTTTTACTTAGTTCAGTATTTGACAAACTTCTAGGTATTATTTTGAGGAAGTTAATATTTTTCCAAAAAGTAGACATCCAAGGCTTTCCATCGAGCTATCATAGGCTTCATTTCGACATCGGGAAGACCTTCAAAAGTCTTCCAAAAGATAGGAAATTTTCTGCTAATGTGCCCTTGTGGCATTTTGACCAAAAATGGCAGTTTTTTGAAGTGGCCTCTCCAAATGTGCATTAAGATATTTTGGGACATTTTCAGTCATAAAAATTCAAATTTATTCCCTTTTTTAGCATTTTGAGATATTTTATTGGATATTTTGTGCCTTGGGCTTTGCAAAGCCTCAAGGACAAGATAAGATATTTGTTTTTGAGCCAATGGCTAGCTAGTTGCCTTGGTTGGTTTTCCTCCTCTTTGGCCTATATATTCCAAGAGGATTCATTGTAATAGCAAGCAAAACTTGATGTTAGAGAGAAATACAATAGCACTATGAGCTTTGAAGAAACACTTGTCTTGTGATGTTGATGATCTCTTTCTTGACTTGGATGGTGGAGAAGGATTGCATGTAGGATTCCATGGCTTGGTGAATGGTATAGTGTTCTTATTTTGTTTATGTTTCCTTTGTTTCACATATTTTTCCATGCTTCTTGCTTGTTGTAGTTCAGTAAAGATAAGTTTGAGACATGCCCATGTAGCCACCTCAAGTTTCCTGATTCATTTGCAGCTTCTATGTTTTCTTCCTTCTTAGTCATATCAAAGAATTCTTAACTGCTCTTTGATCACTAAGAACTTGTTTATTTATTTCATTAATGGTTGTTATGCATGCTAAGTATGATTCACGGTACGCCCTGCTTACTCATGGCTAGTCAAAGCTCTGTCTCTGAAATCTCTCTTTGAATGGTTGATTGTGTTAGTTGAACCAAGGAGGTCTTGTTTCGATCTTGCCCTTTGCCTAAAACTTTGCATTCTTGCTTTCAAAGTTCCCAATAGCTCAAAATATGATTTCTAGGAGTTCCCTCTTCATATATTGAGTTGTTTGTCCATTTTATTTGTTTTCCCAAAGTCTGAAGGTGATTTCCCAAAGTTAAAGGGTCTTATACTTCTATGCATCACCTGAATGTTTATTTTACGCATTGATTAGTTATTGTTTCATTCATAGAGGACCATGGTTAGCCATAAATTATGAATGCTTGCTGATTAACTATTCATGTTTAGAACCTCTTCGTTATTCACAAACTTATTTTTCATCCCATTTAATTTTCGCCAAAAGAATCTATTCATCTCGACCAAATCGGCCTTGTAGTCATACCTTATCGGTCATTAAGACTATCTTGACCTCATTTGACCCCATAGCCCAATTGTTTTGACATCTCCGTATCTATTTATCCTTTCAGTTAGTTTTCCCTCAACAACCAAAACAAACCAAAATCATACTTCATAACTAGCCTAACATCTAAAAACAAACTAAGCAAACAAGCACACATCCTTGCACATAATAGAGAGAGCCCTCTCTGAGTCTAGGAAGCCTAGGTCCTAAGACTCCAAAGTTGGTCTGATGTTACCCTGTCATTTGGATTGCCAATCTGCCAAATTACGGGACACTAACACTATCTAACTAATCCTTCTTACTACTTCTGTATTGTGGGCTCCTTGTACCCAGGTTCGATCCATGAGACACACCATCTCAATGGACCTTGCCCAAATTTCTTATCTTGGGATTATGTCTACACATAACCCCACCATACACCTCGAGGTATGGCTACTCCCTCTTCCCATATGGCTCAAAATTTCCCCCTCATGGAGGTCTCCGCTTGAGTGGACGCTTCCACTCGGTCTCCTCTCTGCTTCTCCAATTGTGGCAGCTACTCCACAACCTTATGAGACTGCTTCTCTTGAGGATGCATGTTGAGAGGTAATTTATGCTCCCTCTAAACCACCAAGTCTCTAACTTTCTCCTTTCTCCTCAAAGCTTTGCATGCATCCGGTACCTCAAGTGCATATAGGTTCTTGACTCACGCACAGTGTAATTTTCCCGAAGTTACAAAAAGTCTCTAAAAAAGAGTTGATTTTAAATCGATGATATCTCCCTCATCTGAGCTCCGATTTGACCGATTTTTTTTTATCCATTTGGGTAGATTTTCACAAGGAATCCAAATATTCTATTTGTTTTCGAAAATTTTACACCAAAATATTCAAATATTCTCTGCAGACTCGCCGCCCAAACAAATCCTTCTCTGATACCATGTAGAAAATCTAACCAACGAGATTTAATCTGATCTTGTAATCTACTAAAACAAGATACTGAATCCTTCCTACAATCTACAGAAACAAAACATGATCGCACAATCATATATAAGTAAGAGAAATAAATTATCAATCGCATAACAACATGATGTAGTTGGGGAAAGAAACTAATCAAAACTCCTCTATCTCTATTGTGTATTAAGTCAAGGAATCATGAAACAATACAATGCTTAATCTCTCATGAGATTGTCCAGCACTCTGTCAATTGTCTCCTGTTGATCTAGGAAAACTCGGTCTAGTACTTAGCCAATTCTCATCCTTACTTTAGCCTTCCCTACTCATGCAATTCCTAGGGAATTAAATCCTTATTAATTAGGAAAATTAGTCTTCCTTGATTGCACAATCCATCATGGCATCCCAATGAGTTTATAATTTCACATGGGAAACTTTCTCTAAATAAAACTAATAGTTATGTTCCCTTTAACCTCTATCTCAACTGGGTATTCCTCAAAACTGACATGCATGCAACTATAATAGTGAATTATCAGTTATCTGATTGATCACTCATTGTGAATTAAATCTAATTTAATTTACTAGACCACTCACTAGCTCATCACTCAGTTAGAACTAGTTAAACTGATTTTAACTCATTTAATTGAGTTAATTACACTTGCACTCCACTAATGCATGAACTTCAATTGGACCCCAAAAATATTAGAATCCCTCTAGATGCCTCATATTAGACCCTCAACTCGAATTTCTTGAGCTAACTCAGTCATCATGACTTAATTAACTGACAAAAGTTGTTATGAGATGAAATTACAATTTATTGTCCAATTTATTCAAGGGAAAAATAAATTAGATGCCCCACATTCCTCACTCCTGGTGCATCAAAACTCCTCACCAGTGTGGGTGCATTTTTTTTTGTCCTTTATGGTTTCCAATCTCATTGTTTCTTGTTGCAAATTTCAACATTTTAGAATTTGATGTGGCCTTCACACAAAGACACCATTGAAATCACATGCCCAGATTCTCATGAGAAACCTCTCTTAAGCTTGATCTGCCAGAAGAGAACCAACAATATGCCATCCTACTTCCTAGCACAAGTTGACCATTAAGGTATGCAACATTCTTCTGAACCCTTTTATGATGATCTTGCTCTTGGAGGATGATCATGACCTCCCTTTAGCAACCCTTACTCGGCCCTCGTACTTGACCTACTTTATGACTACATCTCTCTTCACCCCCTTGATGTGCCAGATAGTGGGAATACATGTCAAACATGCTAAGATGTGCCAAGTGAAAAGGCATGCCAAGATGTGCAAGGGTGTGTCAATGCGTGTTAGGGACTTTCAAGACAACAAAAGGGAGAAAAAAGTTAAACTACAAGGAAATGAACACATAAGAGGGTTAATAAGTCATCAATTTACCTTTTCCAAGAGAGGCATGGTAGGCACACTAACATTAGGCAGCAATAGGTTCCAAGTGCAAAGTCTTAGTGCATTCTAAGTGCCAAGTATTCCTTTGTTGCTTCTCATCTACTTTCCAACAATTGATCATCACAAATAATTTAATATTAAACCATGCTAAATCATACCAAGGCATCTCAATGTATTCCATACATGTTAATACTTTCCAAGCACCAACACGTGCCAAGCGCCAATATGTGTCAGGGACTAGTGTTATGCATGTTATGAAGTGGAAGGGAATGTTTAAGAGTGCTAAGGTGTGCTAGAGAGTGATAATGCATGTTGATGAGTGTTAAGGAGTACTAGGAAAAAAAATTAAGGGAGCACTAGGTAAAAATTCATGGAAGTTAATGAATATGAGGAATGTGTACTGCCAGAGACTAGTGTTAATGGTCAGTGTTAGTTGTCATGCCAAGGAGGGAGTGACAAGGTATGCTAAGCATTGGTAAGGCATGTTAGGGAATATCAAGGCATGTTAAGAATTCCCAAAGTGTGCTAATTATATCATGTGCCGATTAATAGTGCCAATATATGCCAATACATGCTAGGTGCTAAGGATGTGGCGCAGGGTGCCAGGGTATATAAATATGTGTCAAGGCAACAAAAGGAAGAACCAATAAGAGGGTTAATAAGTCAAGACTTTATCTTTTTGAAAAGGGGCATGCTAGGCACAATAATAATAGGTCCTAATACATGCCAAGTGGCATTGTGTGCCAAGTGCTAATGTATGTCAATGCATTCAACCAAGGTGTTCTAGGGCATGCTAGGGACTATATGCAGCATGCCAACACATGCTAGGAGAGTTCCATGTTGTGTTAGCACATGCCACCATGTGCTTGGGCATCAATGTCATCAAAAGATTTTCTAGGTACAAAGATGTTTCAAGACATGTGGGGTAATAAGAAATTATAGTGTGTGCCAAAGCAACAATTTAAGGTGTGCCCAGATTGTTGAGGATTGTTAGGTCTTTCTCATTAATAGAATTTTCAGAGCCCGATTATGTATTAAATAATATATTTCCTACAAACAATAGTGGAACTTTATCTAAATGGAATTTTCTAGATAATAAACTTAATAGATATTAATCATGTGTTGACTCATAGGAAATCTCTATTCGACTAGTCATTACTTGAGGGAAATGATACACGCTTATTACTTCTTAAAAAATTGACTGACCCTAACCACTATTGCCTTGGACATTTTATAAAAAATACTCAACAATAATGGTATTAAATCATTATATTTTGACAAAAAATATATTAGCAGGCACATAACGTCATCAAAAACTCATTGGAATGATCAATGATGATGGACATTTTTTTATCATCACCAAAAGTAACAAAAATAGCATTGGTGAGGGTCATTAAAAGTTCGTCACTAGAAGTGTCACCAAAGAGAGAATTAGTGATGGGCCTTTAACGACCCTCACCAAAAGTGAAATGTCTTTAGTGACGGACCATAAAGGACCATCACTATATACACTTACAGTGACAGTTTTTAGTGATCAATGATGACGGACATTTTTTTACCGTCACCAAAAGTAACAAAAAGAGCATCGGTGAGGGTCATTAAAAGTTCATCACTAGAAGTGTCACCAAAGAGAGAATTAGTGATGGGCCTTTAACGACCGTCACCAAAAGTGTCATTGAAAATGTCTTTGGTGACGAACCATAAAGGACCATCACTATATACACTTACAGTGATGGTTTTTTAATGACTGTCACCATATGTGACATTGGTGACGGACCTTAAAGGTCTGTCACAAGCATGACCCTCACCAATGTGATTTTTTCTTGTCGTGTCCTCCCCACAACAGATATCCCAGCGATGCATCCTCGGCTCCCATGGGCCCCCATCTTATATTTTCACATGAGGTCAAAGTGTGGGTTTCTTCTCAAAGAATAATAAGCACAAAACCGTACCAAAATCACATTCATTCTTCACCTGTTGGTTGCACATCGACAATTTTCATTTCACCGATAACAGTATCATCTAGGCCCACTCATAGTGGGTCCCACTTAGAACACTCTCAACCAACATCATTTGTCCCCCAGTGATGTGATGGAACTGCTGGTTGCCTAGAATCCGCAATACGATTGTGCTGACAGCCCGTGTATGTAGCCTCTCTAGATCATAGATTGAAATGGTCATGCCCTTAACATGCACATCTGGTCTACAATGGTGCTCCAGGAACTCTAATATGTTCCTCCCACATGGTAACACTGAATGTATATTTTCCACCACCCCTACTAGCGAGAGTCTGGTCAAGAAGTACATTTCCATGATGGTCAACTTCATCCTGTGCCCCTGCAACATAAAGGCCTCCTGGTCTGGATCCCAATATCTAACTATCCTCGGTAGTAAGGCCTCACTTATCATCATCAATGTGTTCTCAACCAGCTTGAGAACCCCATATATCGTAAGTGATCCTCGTACCACCTAATCCCCCTGTATCTCGACGCGAAGCACATCAAAATCCCTCTCTCATGATTTGATCCTCAAGTCTTCTATACCTGCACAACACCATCATGTTTTTCAGTTCAGAGAAGGTAAACCATATCATAAGCCATCAAGTCTCTGTCCTTAGCCACAAAATAGCCCAAATCTCACCTTCAGTCCAACTCGCACTTTCCAGCCTCTGTCGCTGCAAGCTCGCAAGTTTCCCATCTGGAAACTGCAATCTAGGTCACAGTACAGGCTCCAGAAGGTTTGAGTTGGCTGTGAGGAGAGGTAGGGGTCTATTACTGAGCCCCGGGCACCTAATATGAAAATATAAACCACTAAAAATGAAGAGTAACGTTAGGCCACATACCTAGAATTGATGGATCCTCATTCCAACAGTTGGTTTGTCTGCTATGATTGCTGCAAGATTTAGGGCATTCTCATCCTCTCCAAATTCACCATAGCTCCACTAGAAAATGTATCAAATTGGAGGGAAATTTCCCTATTAAAAGAAGAATCCTAAATTTTATCTCACTAATCGCAACCAAATCGTACCTTGGTTTGACGAGCTATTAGTACAATTAGAAAGCTCTCACCGAGCACTATAATGGGTATCCTTTTTTTTGTAATTTGACACTTCTCCATGAGGCCATTTTTTCAAGAAGTGTCCCTTTGCCACCTCTTAAAATCACATTTCTTCACTTGTGCTTCCTATACTTGTGGCACCACTTTGCCTTCATAGGTGTCAACACATCTGTTGATTTTCATCATGAGTAACCATCTTTTTCTCATGTTTTTATGGTCCCCACTGGACCTATTGTGTGTGGCAGTATCATCGAGTCACTCTTTCTTAGAGAATCTGAGTAGAGTCACCATCGCATTAATGCATTTTATCCTGAGAAACTTTTCTCCTGTTATAGTATTCCATTAATTTTTTCCTTGTCCCTCTGTCGTGTCACCCATTTTGGCCTTCAGAAAAAATATTCCCCATCCCCTTCGGAGTCAAGGCAGTCGTTGCCAAGTCATCCATGCTTTTTATTCTTTGAAAAGGGAAGTCGTTAATCTAGTACTTAGTATCCTCTATTCCATCATCATCCCTGATGTCAGTCCATCACTCACTTTACTATGATCCCTGATGCCTTAGTTGAGGATTCCTCATTAGCTCACCTATGGCAGACCTCCTTCTATCAACATCAACACATTCCTTCCAGAAGAAAGGTCTTGAGGTAAGTATACCTTGGTTCCAACTTCCATTCTTCTTCGATCCCTTGGATCAGGTAAAGGTACTCATCATTTCCCTTTGTCTTGATTGTTTCTCATCCGCTCAGCTTGAGCTCATTATTTCTTGATCAAGATTCGTATACTTGATGGTCTGGTGATTTAGCAGATTATACCAATGATTCCATGATGTGTTTGATATGCTTCAACCCTCATGAGGAGGTGGCCCTTCAACTAGCCCCCCACATGCCCAGATGACTTCAAATTATGCTACAGCCTCAGATTCAGCTCCGCATATTTGATGGGTTCAGTTTCAGCTACTTGCAGTACCCATAGCATGCATGTATCATTCAGATGATCCATTCATATATTGAGAGCCCTTTCTTGTTTAGCAAGGCTTCTTTGGTTGTTATTATGTATCATGTACTCAGGTATTATTGTATTCAGTCCTAGCTCATGTTTTTCCAGGCACGGTATGTATGTGCAATCCATTATATTTTTGTCTGGCCCATTTTATGCCAGCATGTCATGTACCATTTATCATGTACTTTATTGCTCATTTTCATTTTTTTGGGTGCACTATTATTCTTTTTACTTTTTCATCTCAGAGAGCGTAGGTATGCCTCCCTCGCCTCACTGAGAACAGGTACCCAAACATTAAAAGATACTTATATTATTTGTAGGTATCGCCCCCTTATTTATTGTCTTCTCTCACTTCACTCTATCTATGTATCTCTCTCTCTTTGAGTTCCCTTCAGTGTCTAGTGATTGTAAAATTTACAACGTACTTCGATCATACGATTAGCTCCTAAAGCTCGCAAGTTTGGGGGCAATCTGTTACACAAAAATTTGGACATCTAACCTTTTACAATTACATGGATCGAAGTACACCATGTAAGACAAATTTTACCATAGTAAAATTTCTTTCACTATAAGAAATAATTTAACAAACCATATTTTATTGAGTTATTTCTCGTTAAAACAAGAAACCCCATGAGGAATAATTAAACAAATCCTTATTTATTTGATTTTCCTATAGTAATATTTAATTAAAACACTATTTAAATAGTATTCCTGGTCGTATTTAACATAATTATGAGCAATAATTAGATAAATCATTACCTTTCTTATTTTTCCACATTCTTGAAATGATAAATAAATTATTTATTTCTAATTATTGCTCATAATTGGATAATTAGATAAGGGGTAATGATTGGATAGTGAGGTAATGATTGGATAATTGGATAATTGGATAGTGTGGAAGCCCAATTATTTATTTCTAATTATTGCTCATAATGATAATTAGATAAATAATTTACCTTTCATATTTAACCACATTCTTGAAATGATAAATAAATTATTTATTTCTTTATTATTTCTAAATAAAGGTATTTAACCAATTTAAATACTTTTTCCCTCCAAGAAAATATAATATAATATTCCAAGCAGTTAGATCAATATCTTGGTTAATAATATTTTATTATGTACCATTATCAAGGATAACTCAATATTTTTTTATAAATAGGAGGGTTTCATTCTTCACTTTGATCACTTTCATTGTCGCGCTTTGATCATTCTCATTACTGCTACTATTTTCTTTGCTTCTTGACCTCCCATAGAGTTCAATACATTTTGGGTTTTATGCACCATTGAGAGAGAGAAACTTATGGATTTGAAGCGTTGAGGACAACCAAGAACCCATACCATCGAGGGGGACTAGGAACACTATTATTTTTTCCCTTCCTAGGTGTTATAATATATTAAAAATTCTTTAAATCTTGTTTTTTCCGTTGGATGCATGGAGAAATTCTTATTTATTTTCAGTGTTTAACTTCTTTTACTGCATAGATCTGGTTTTTTGCAACATTTTTTCTAACTATCGATTGCAAATCTAAAGAAGTTAAACAATCATATTTGTTGTTAGGGTTGTTTATCACACACAACTAAAGTGAGCTCTTTTCGTACACTTGCGTTAATAATTTACGCTAACACACCCCTATCCCGATTATTTCTTTCCTCATGAGCTAGATTGCAGGATCTAATAGAATTCATGGATCAGATCGGAAAGGGCATGATAATACCAAGAACTAGCGAAAAAAAATCCCTTGAAAGTTTGAAATTTTTTTAGATTCAACCTCTATATTATATTTTTTATTAGAAACTTCTTTCTTCAAATATGTTGCAACACTTTTGAGTGTAGGAACAACAATGTTCCTCAGTATACGGATGTGTATTTTAGTGCAAGAATCTCATAATTCCTTGGTGCAGGAATATGTGCTACGGTGTACTCATGAGTGCAAGAACATGTATTTTAGTGCAGGAATAGTGGTATTCCTTAGTACAAGAATGTGTATCTCAGTGCAGGAATCATCAGACTCGATGGTGAAAGAACGTGCATTGTAGTATAGGAATGCATGTCTAGTACATGAATGCATGCTTTGAACAAGAATATGGTTCAAGAATAGGGAGGAGCTAATTCTGTTTAGTGTAGGAATCTTGTTACAAGAATAAATTATTGCATTATTTTGAATTATAACATGAAATTATTTTTCCTACATTCGATTAAACTTTGTTTTATCATTACTAATTAGGGAAGAAATTCTTAAATTACAAAGGAATTTAGGTATTAATTATTATCTTTATCTAAGGATTGTATTTTCCCTATGCGGAATCATGATCTGATTGGGGATATGTGAAAAATATTTTCATAATCCAATGTTTACCTCTGAGCCCTGTCAGCAATTAGTGATGGACCTATATGATACCTTGTGTTGTTTTGATAACAAAACCTTCGCATAACCGCCGTGCTTTACCAATCATCATTTCCTCATGTGTGTGAGGATGATGACCATATTCCAACTTTTCCAAGAATTCGTTTTTCATGATGGAGGCATGACCATTGAGATTGACGATATTGTAGGTTTTAACCCTGTAAAAAAATTATTTGCAAACGATTCTTAAAGACAAAAAATAAACAATAGAGAGAGCATAAAACATAAAATAGATATACACAGATATTTTCCCCTAGATCCCAAATCAATACTACTAGCTTGATTTTTCATTATATTCCTTTTAGTGTTACAACACATATATACATGTCGAAGCATTCATAAACCCCAATCCATTAACCCTGGATTAGAACATAATCTTAGTTCCCTTGATTGGATCTACAAAATACCAAGGGCCGAAAACCATTGTCCCACAAAACAATGTGAAAAACCATGCACAAAATCATGGGTGGGTAAAACCATCGAAAAAAAATTCTCGGGGTGCTGTCGCCCCCCCTATGACCCCCCTGCTGCACCCGACGCAACGTACAATGCGTGGGACTAATCATGGAAAGAATATAACACATACCCAAAATTCTCCCACTTGTTGTTTCCTTTCCACAGGGGGTCACAAGAGATAGTAATCATCATGCCAACTCTAAAAAACCCATTGTTTCTCTACACCAAGAGAACTTCTGAGTGCTCATACACTTCATCAATGCATCTGCAACATTCTTCAAAGTGTCCACCTTTACCAGCAACACACTTTTATCCTCAATCATATCTCTCACAGAGTGATATTGAACATCAATGTGCTTTGTCTTTGAATGATAAGCAGGGTTCCTAGCCAATAAAATTTCACTTTGGCTATCATAGTCTATCCTTATAGCTCGCTGCACCAACCCCATACTTGAACACAATCTCTGCAACCAAACTACTTCCTTGCTTGCATGAGTGACTGCTATTTATTCTGCCTTTGTAGTTGAAAGAGCCACTACAGACTTTATTTTAATCATCCAACCGACTGCATCTCCAAGTAGGCTAAACACATATCCACTTGTAGATCTTCTTTGGTCCAGATATCTAGCCCAGTTTGCATCAACAAAACTGGGAATGTCCAAAAATCTTCCCAATCATGATCTTCCCTGGTAGCACAAACCATAATCGCTAGTGCCATGCAAATATATGAAAACCTATTTCACTGTTGTCCAATGCTCCTTCCCTGGGTTTTACATAAACCTACTCAATACTCCTAGTGCATGTGCAATGTCTGGTCTAGTACAGACGATTGCATACATCAGGCTACCCACTGCACTTGCATATGGAACATGGGACATATTCTCCTCTTCTTCTTGTGCCTTGGGACACTGTTCAACATACAGCTTTACTCCTACAGGAATAGGAACATTCACCGGTTTACTATCCTACATATTGAACCTCTGCAATATAGTCTTGACATACTTCCTTTGGTTTAACCAAAGCTTCCTCTTTTCATGATCTCTCTTAATTTCCATGCCAAAAATATAGTTTGCACCACCCAGATCCTTCATGTCGAATTTGGAGAACAATTGGGTCTTCAAATCTTGGATAATTTCTTTTCCATTTCCAATCAACAACATATCATCCACATAAAAGACCAAATAAATAACACAGTCACCAATTAATTTTAAATAAACACAGCGATCCTCCTTGCTTCTGGTGAAGCCAAGTCCCCGCATATAGGTATGAAATTTCTTATACCACATTCTTGGTGACTATTTTAACCCATACATAGACTTCTTTAACCTACATACTAGTTCTTTCTTTCCCTTCACCATAAAGCCTCCAGGTTGTTTCATGTAGATCTCCTCTTCCAGATCCCCATGAAGAAATGTTGTCTTCACATCCATCTATTCTACCTCAAAATCAAATGCAACAGCAATAGATAAAAGTAATCTAATAGAAGTAACCTTGGAAACAGGAGAAAAAATATCACCAAAAACAATTCCCGAAACCTGGGAATAACCTTTTTCTACCAATCGAGCTTTGTATTTCTCCACCTTTCCTTCTACATTCATCCTTCTTAAAAACCCATTTGCTCCCAATGGGCTTCCTTCCAGCCAGCAACTCCGCCAAATCCCATGCCTCATTTTTGTGCAAGGATGTCATTTCATCAACCATGGCCTCCTTCCAGATTTTTCCATCCTTTGAATCTACTACCTCCCTGACAGTTCTAGGATCATCATCAGTTATGGTTAAAGAAAAATTTGAATAGAAAGAAGATGGACTATACCTTTTTGGTTTCCTTCTTTCCCGATCTGATCTTCTCATAGACGAAGTTTGTGGCTCTTCCTCTTCTGAATCTTCTTATGTCGTAGAGTTTGATTCATCCTCCTTTAGCTCAAAATCTATATTCTCAGGTTTCTTTGGTAGGAATTGATGTTTAACAACATATTTCACCTCTCTAAACACCACATCTCGGCTGTACACAACCTTCCTTGTTTCTGGGTTCCAAATCTTATAACCTTTTAAACCATCCTTATACCCAATAAAGATGCACCTTTCAAATTTATTATCCAACTTGGTCCTTTTCTCCTTTGGAACATGTACATATGCATCACATCCAAATACCATTATATGTGAAAGAGAGGATTTCTTACAAGTCCATACCTCATGTGGAGTCTTATCCACCAACGCTGATGAAGGTGATCTGTTAACCAGGTAACATGAAGTCTCCACTACTTCTACCCAAAATTCCTGTCCTAACCCGATACCAATGGGCATGCTTCTTTCCTTTTCCATCATCATTTTTTTCTTTCTTTCTTCAAATTTGTTTTGCTAAGGTGTGTATGGATTAGTATTTTTCCATGCTATACCACACTTCTTATAGAATTCTTCAAATTCCTTCTTGCAAAACTCTCCACTGTTATCTATCCCAACATCTTTATCTTCTTCTCTGTCTGATTTTCCACCAAAGCCTTAAATTCATTAAATCTGTCAAAGACTTCAGATTTATTCCTCAAGAAATATATCCATGTATTCCTTGAGAAGTCATATATGAATGAAACATAGTACACATAATTTCCCAATGATGAAACCAACACAGGTCCAAACACATCACTGTGCAGAAGCTCTAATATCTTATTTTCCCTCTTAGTAATAGAAGGAAAACTCACCCGATTCTGCTTCCCATATACACAATCTTCATAGAAATCGAAATCCATAGAGAAATTAGACACACCTTCTACCATACCATTTCTATGTAGTATCCGAAGGCCCTTCTCTCCAATATGTCCAACCCTTTGATGCCATAGCATGGTCTTTCCTCCAGAGACCGCTAGGTTTTATGCTCCACTTTCCTGAACCACAAAACTATTGCACCCATCAATAACAGTGCTAGCCTGAAGCTTGTACAGAGTTTCAATTTGAAATCCTTACATTAATACCAATGCTCCCCGAACCATATTGCAGGTATCTTTCTCGAACGCTATTTTTACACCTGCATCATCCATCTTGCTTACAAAAATCAAATTTCTGGCCAATGCAAGAATATGAAGAACACCAAGAAGTGTTCTAATCCTTCCACCTTGCATCTTCAGCTTGAATTTTCCACGTCCGATGATTCTAGACTTCCTATCATCCCCTAAGAATACATCACCACCATCATATTTCTCATACTCGCGGAACCACTCCCTATGTGGAGTGAAGTGAAAGGATGCACCTGAGTCAATCAACCATGACTCATTGATCTACATATGTATTTGAGGAAGAGGAAAAATACACATCCCCACCTTCATCCGAGGTGGCTTTTGCCTCTGCAGAAGAAGCATCCTCAGATCGCTTTCCTTTCTCAGGAGCTTTAGACTTGTATTCCTTTTTGTAGTGCCCTTCCTTTCCGCATTTTCAGCACACCTTTACAAAATTTCCGAGAGATTTAGATCTCCCTCTAGATTTAGATCTCCCACTCAAAACCTTATTCTTGTTTCTGTTCTGGGACCTTCCTCATATAGACAAGGCATCTCCATTCTTGCCCTCCATATTTCTTTGTCTCATTCCTCCGACAGCAAGGCTGAGACAATGTCATGAAAATTCAAGGTAGTTGTATTGCTACCTATTGCAATAACCAGATTGTCCCATGAATCTGGTAGAGAACGCAAAAAACTGATGCACTTATATTTGTATGATATTTTAATATCAATAGATAACAATTGACTTACCACAGTATTGATTGAATTCAGATGCTCTTTCACCGAGTCTCCATCCTTCATCCTCAGGCTATATAGTTTTTTCCGTAGGAACAATTTATTCACTAGAGACTTAGATTGATACCAAGTCCCTAGCTTGTCCCACAAATTCTTCACCCTAAGTTCCCTAGATACATTCAACAATACTGAATATGAGATGCATAACCATATTGTGCTCTTTGAGTTTCGATCTAGCTTCTTCCAGTCTTCATCTGACATTTTCGTTGGTTTAGTACCTAGATCTACCACGATCCATTGATATTTATCGATGAGCAGATCCTCCATCTTGAGCTTCCACAACTCAAAAATATGACCATAAAATTTCTTGATCTCTATCTTGCCACCGCTCACCATCTTCTTTCACCACAAGAATCAATCCCCTAAAGAGGGTCTACCACAGGCCCGAGTAAAAAACCCCTCTGCAGAAAACGCGCCCCCTTGAAGCTGAAACAAATCTGATTCCAAATGTAGGTTTTAACCCTATACAGAAATTATATGCAAACAAATCTTAAAGGTAGAAAATAAAAAATAGTGAGAGAATAAAACATAAACACAGATATTTTCCCCTGGATCCCAAATCAGG
The DNA here is from genome assembly GCA_034641835.2 of Pinus albicaulis. Taxonomy (NCBI): domain Eukaryota; kingdom Viridiplantae; phylum Streptophyta; class Pinopsida; order Pinales; family Pinaceae; genus Pinus; species Pinus albicaulis. Next base: position 383,671,501 of record CM076578.1, on the reverse strand, counting down.
ACTACCAACTTGATTTTTCATTATATTACTTTTAGTGTTACAACAAACATATATACATGCTGAAGCATTTCTAAACCCCAATCCATTAACCCTGGATTAGAATAAATTTGTATTTTCCTTGACCGGATCTACAAAATACCAGGGGCCGAAAACCAGGGGCCAAAAACCATGTACAAACCCATGCACAAAACCATGGGTGGGTCCGCCCATCGAAAAAAAAAAAATTTCGAGCCACTGTCTCGGACCCTGACAAGGGGGGCTGCCGCCTGTGGGGCTAATCGTGGAAATAATATAACACATACCTAATAGATATAGGAGCGTGTAGTTAATTCGGTAATCACAAATTGCCTCAGACATAGTCTGAAAGTTCTTGTTGAATACTCCTCTCAGAGGTGTAAGAAACCAATGTAGTCTTGGGCAGTTATGGAAGTTGTTCGAATAGAGCACTGGTCTATCAAGAAGCTGGGGCAAACGCCCGAGTACAAGGAAAATTTATCTTTGCCACAGGAATCGATATTTCTCCCATTCCTAATCAAATTTTATGGTTATGATTCGGCTTTTGTGCTCAGATTTTCTCGCAATTTTGATGGGATCATAGCTAAATTAGGTTCCTTGGAATTTGAGGTGACCGAGTAGTCTATTTCACAAGTTACAAGGTTAGAAACTACAATAGAGAAATAGTTTAAAAAGGGGGAGCTCGAGAAAGGAGCTTGGCACTGATTCGTGTTCGACAAGAATTAAAAGGTGGAATGGAAGGTGGGGTTACAGAGGAATGAGATGGTAGTAAAATGGAAGCATCTACTATACATCTTGCATAAATTCCTCACCTATGAGGGGAGGTATTGATTAACCTTCCTGTACCAAATTTTTTATCTACTTCATTTCAAATCGGGTAATATGATCAACTTCCCCTATTTTTTTCTGAAAATTTTAGAGAATATGTCTAAAAGTGTTCAGAAAAGTCAATAAAGTCAAATTGGGTTCAAGATATGCCAGTATGGTTTGATTGCAATTTTAATTAAGAAAGAGTTAGAAGAGAAGAATATGACTTGGGAACGATTCTTGAAGAATTTGAAAAGGAGGGTACAGTGAATCAATCGGGAAGAAATGGAAAAGCTACTAAGGGGAGGTACAATCAGAAGAAGAAACTATCAACCTTGTAGACTAGTGGGGTCTTGAAGACTAAGGTGAAGAAACCCCCATCTAAGAAGGTGGTGCTGGAGAAAAAGTAGAAACCTATAATTGAAACTTCGGGCCCTTCAAAGAGACTAACCAGGAGCTCTGTCAAGAAAAGGTGTGCTTCCTGAAAAGGAGGCCATACTGTATCAACCTCTCCGATAGATATTTATGACTCATAGCCTAATTCACCTATTGAGTATGACATTTATCTCCTTGTAGATGTGCAACCCATTCGGTGTTTAGTGCAGGTTGTGTAGAAGAGGAAGATAACACTCTGTTAGTTTTAATTGAGAAAGTGAAGAAAAGTAGGACATTGAAGATACATGATGGAAATACAAGGAAGGAACTAGTAGTGGATTAGGCTGAGGATATGGTTCCTTAGAGTTTTCAAATGCAATGTGATATTTCCCTCGATGACACTGGCACTTGCCATGAGTCAGTTGTTGAAAGGATTTCAACACAGGAGGAATTCAATAAGGTAGACCCCACTTTCTATATGCACAACCAAGTATGAGAACTGAATCAACAAATCTAGTAACTTGAAGTGTTGAATGAGGCTGCGCAAGGACATAACACAGTGATGCAGAGTAGGAATGCCGAATTAATGGAGGAGGTATGAGAAAGAAAGCAGCAGGAAAAGGTGTGGAAATTTTGAGCATATAAATGCTACAGTCTCGTTATGAAAGTGGTGAAACAACTCAAGAAGGCTAACATTAAGAAGTTGAAGACAATGAAGAGAAGGATTAGTACTCAAATACAAGATTGAAGGGAGCCCTCCATGTTGGTTGTTTTTACAAAATTTAAGGTTGTGTAAGGACACACAACGAGATAGGGATGGGAGGATGTTGGTCATCATAACTGACCTATTTTTAGCATCCACCTTACCCCAACAATCACCAAAACCTTATGTTTTACCCTTCGAACCTACTTATTCCTATACCTCTTTTGATCCTTGTACTTATTCGTACACTTCTTTCATGATTTTTAGTATTAAGGGTTATATGAACTTAATTAATAATTAAAAATATTAAATATTCTATTTTCCTTTGAAACTTACATGTTTTCTTTCCTAAGGTGATTTGATAAAACTGGATTATTAATAAATGTGAAAAGTGGGTTGGTGGAGGAACAATTTGTATATCGTCGTTCGTTCTTGTAGTCACTTGGTAGCTCGCAACACCAACATGGTTCATTACTTATGGCCGATACAACTTGGCAATCTACACACATTCTTTGCCATAAAATTAGTACACTCCATTGGGATGGGAGCACTAAGGAAAATACAGGATATGGAGGCCAGGGTTTTCACCGAATATCTTTTATTTAGTCCATTTTTCAACAGTCGAAAGCCTAAGATAAACTCTTGTTTGATTTTTGTTGCGGCCATCGACTGAGTGATTTATATTTAATTTTGTTTCTATTAGTAGCAGAGTAGCGATACGTTGGAGAATTTTTGGCTTATACTTTAATATTTTTTCATCGCCATACGTCTGGGCTGGATCTAGTAATCCACGATGTACATTTCCAACTTCTGAGTTTAATACAAGGATCTATGCTAGTTATTCATTTCTTATTCTAATATTTCATGTGATGCATTATTTGAGAATTTGATTTTCCATATATCATAACAGGGAAACAAGTTGTTTGGCTAGGGCCCATCCAACCCAACTTGTTCTCCCTCTTTCATAAGGTGTGTTAGCTCTATTTTCTTATGTAGGGTTTTGAGAAAGAAATATTTCGTTCCTCTCTTTTGTTAACAGGTCATGTCTTCTTCATAAATCATGTGTGATTCATATCGAAGGTGTGTAGGTGTGGGTGTGTTCATTTATTGAATGTTCTGACAACACTCCTTTCCTTTGATGCGTTGTGTATCATTTTCCCTTCTGTAAAGGGTATGTCTTAGTTTGCTTGCACCACTGCATTTCAATTATGCAAGTGAAGGTTTCTTCATTTTACTTCTGCAAGTTAATTTATTTACTACAAGTTAATTTGTTTTCCTTTTTAAAATCGTGTTTTACTTCTAAGTATAAGTTAAAAGCATTGTAGCATAAAGGTGTAACATAAGATTGATCTATTTACATATCCCTGAGTGTTAATGAAACATTGTTTGCATTGTAAAGGATTTGTACTTGTGCATATCTCTCTATGGAAGTAACCCAGTTTAAGAGTGGAATTTACTAAAGGGACCTCTGAACTAAAACCTCCATGATTTAAGAGTTCAGACATGGTTCATTTGACAACAGTCATCTTGGAAAGAAAGCATGCCTCGCATTTAGATTATATGATCATCTTTCACACTAAGAAGTTTCCTGTTGTAGCAGATATTTTCCTTTCACTTTTCAAGTACTTCTTACTTCTGAATGAATGATGACATAAGGAGTCTTTTGGTTATGTGAAATTATTTCCTCTGCTCTAGTTTTCCTTGCAATTACTTTATAGTTAGGTCACTTTACATTTTATGCAAGTGGTTTGGAAGCTCAGTATAGGAATATTGATTTCTTAGTACATGAATCTCTTTTTTGGTACAGGAACTAATATCTTGGTAGAGGAATAGAGTACTCTGGTACATGAATCCATAATTCTTGTATGAAGGTTGAAATATTTGGTGCAGGAACAAAATATACTTTCAGTCTAGGAACATCTCTTTGGTACAATAACATTGTTCGAGTACAATAACGTTGTTTCAGTGAAGGAATGATGATTCAAACCAGGAAGGAAAAATTGTAACAAAGAAAAATGTACTTAATGTTTGACTAATTCCTTGTCTTATGACTGTGCCGAACTCAGTCTCAAATATCTATTTTTCATTGCTCAGGATTATTTATGCTGGTTTGAAGTTCCTTTCATTGCACTCTTTTGAAAAGTACTATCTTTTTCATTTCCAGCACCATAAATCTCTTGGTATTATTTGTTGTTATATATTTTGATTCTGCAAACGTAATCAGGGAAGATAGGAACAAATCTAGTGATGGTTCATACCATTTGTTTCCATTTCCTATGCTATGCCTCTAAGCTTACGTAGCCCCAGCTTAGAAATTAAGTGTTGAAGGAGTTTGTTGAATTGCAACTCCAGAACCCAACAACACCGATAAAAATACATGGGATTTGGTAAGTATGGAGGAGTTATCATTGGTGGATAAGAGGTATGGCAGAGTTATGGAAGGGCTTTCAATATTGGTTGGCTCCGCCATTTTTTTTTGTTTAATACATAACCATGTCCCTTCAAATATATGTGGGAGGCTAATTGTAACAAGATACTCTATGTGGTCCAATGGTAAAATCTGAGATTATATACTAAGAAGTCACGAGGTCGATCCCACCACGTTAGTTGATCTTAAAACAATATTTTTGACCATCCATAAAACGACGCGTGTCACCTTCTGATAGGCCCACGTGTCACCTTGCGATTGGTCCATATGCCACCAATCAGAAATTAACAGTTGTCTCGCTTTGGATGTGCCACATGTCGAAATTTCATTTATGATAGAACCTTGACCATGTAACCCTGAAGCAGGACCTTACTTGCTAGATCCATGATCATTGAATTTGACCAACTTGACTTTGAAATTATGACCTTCATTAAAGAACTTTTGAGGTCTAAGATAGGCCTCCTAGAAAAAATGTACAACCAAAATAAACTTTATAAGGACCAATAAGATTCAAGTTGATGATGTCAACCATAGGGGATGATTCACCATTTTTGGGGTAAAAAATTAAAAGGATTAAAAATAATAGAATAGTAAAAATATTTTTTAAACATGTATTTTCAACTTATCTCCCTAAGGTTTTACTCAAATTTCGAGTGAGATTACTCATTGAATGCAAAATTTAATTCCTCATCAAAGGAGTACCCATGTTGCATACTTTCGATGGACCATACTACATGAATAAACGTTATTGCAATCACATTTTTGATGTATTTCTCATTTTCGTGTAGTAGGATCCATCAAAAGTATGAAACATGGGGACTCCTCGAACAAGGAATCAAATTATGCATCCAATGAGTGTTACCACTTGAAATTTTAGTAAACTCATAGGGAGATAGGTTGAAAATACTAGTTGAAAAAGTAGTTTTTAGTTTTTTCCCTCTAAAATTCGATGATGTAATCTAATCTTATTTTATTATTTCCACTCTTATTTTATAATTTCCTTAGGAGGCCCATTTTATACATCAAAATTCCCCTAATTCTTTGACCAAAACTATGACTTTGAATGACTTCTTCATATGCAGTTGGTTTTCCCTAGTTTAATTACGTTGCAATCATTTTTTCGAGCTCTACATGATGGAACTGTAGGTTTTGTTCGAACCTAATGAATTTGAATTTTTGGACTTTTCAAATCCATTTGGATCATTCCCCCCTCACATTTATTCCAGGTATAGTTTTCATTGAAATAGTTAATATCCTCCACCTTAATTTGTTGAATTATGTCTTGAAAGGCCCAAGAGCTTAGGTTTGACTATCATATGCATCTTTTATTTTCACTGAAGTGTTTATTCATATTGAAATTCCCTGCAATAATCCAACTATCCTCACCTTGGGTACCCATTATCCTGACTAGATCCATTACAAAATGCTTCTTTCCACCCGACGTGGATAGTCCATAAACCCCTAATAGCCATATTCTCACTGAAGAACCAAGGCATGCAATATTTCGTGTCAAAATGTTGGGGTAGCAATCCCATGAAATGAAAGATGGATTTTTTGAATCTGAGAGGATTTATAGACCCCCTGCACTATCTTTCACATCCAACACTATGCATTATCCATGTGGCTAACATCTACCAGTAATTTGCATTATTTTATCTTAGGATACTTTAGTCTCGTGTACAGGGAAAATTTTAAGAACCCCCCTAAATTTATATATATAATAAATGGGCGAATCCCCATGATACATCGGAAAAATGGAAGGCAATTTTATTAATAATATAATATGTATATATAATTTTTTGGCGAATCTCTCATGAGATTATATTATCTTGTAAAATCATGGCGAATCTCTCACGAGATTATATTATCTTGTAAATTTATGGCGAATCACCAGTACAAATGGATAATCACTACTACAAAATGGTGAATCGTTGTCTAGTGGAGTTTGGGGTGTTGGTTCCAATGAAGATATGGTAGTTGAACTAGGAGTTGAAGGAAGAGAACCACCGAGACCAAGCATGGCACATGGTGACTAGTGAGGGAAGTAGTTCTCGTGCAGTTTAGAAAACGCGTTCTTCTAGTTCTGTTAAGCGTAGTGTTGTTTCTCATGCTACTACTAGCATTGATATTGAGGTTGGAGAGGAGTTTGAGGAAGCATGGAAGGTAGCAGTGGTGGAGAATTACAAAGAGTACCCCATGATGGGATCCATTTTTCCCTTTGGTATTTGTGCCTACAAGATCTTATGTCCATTGAACCAACAATTAACCACCAACAATCAACTTGACTGAGTTGATTAGGTACGAGAAAACTTAGACTAATCTTAAAAACTATGCTTTGCACTATCCCATATTTATCACACTAATGCTACACAACATTGTGCATTTGCACCAAACTCTCATGCACGCACACAAAATTTTCATTAACATCTATAACCCTAACCAAGTGACAATTGATCAACAATTTGCACCAAAGTTTGTTATAGTGTTCAAAGTTCATAAGAAATTTAGATCCATGGTACCTTAAATAAATTTTGAGATAACCACCACAAATTCGACCACAATAGAGAAAAATTGTTACAAATTTTAAACCAACAAAAATTAGGATTCATGTTCCTAGGAATGATCATAAGAAGTAGTTGGCATATAGGTCGAGTTGTGAGCCTTGACACATTGATAATGGAATGGCTTAGGTCAAAACTCACACATTGAAAATTCATCAATGAAGAGAAGACAAGATCATTATGAATTACACATAGTCCAAACTTCCTACCAAATTCTACTTAGTTTTCCGCAACTCAACTATACATAATCTTATAGTAAATAAAAATTCCACAAAGCCTTCTTAACATAGCTAATAAATGGCCATTGGAAGAGCACCCTTATATAATAGTAATAGTAGCAATCAATAGATTATTTCATATTGAACTTCATAGCCATAGCGCTCCTATGTATTGTATGATGTATTCAACTTGCATTATCAAATATAGATAAAATCATACTTTTGATTGATACATTTAAAACATACTTGTGCACAATGTTGAATGCAATTCCAATCAAGGAGTAAAGTCAGTTTAACGTGTATTGATCTATAAAATAATGAAGAAACTTAGTAACACGTCACAAATTTCATGTTTTAAAATATTATAAAGCTTTCATGCAAATCCATTGTTGTTATAGTTCCTTTTATTGACCATGTTCCACATAAGCATGGAAAATCAAGTAATACTAGCATTTGCACCGAGAGGTGCAAAGTAACGTTGAGGAGTGGGGATACATCTTCCATGCGAGATAAAGGTGATGTAGGTGATAAATTTGAGGCAATACAAAATGTTTTGGAAGAATGGGTGGTTTGTTTATCAACTTTTGTGAGTTATCTTGAAAATTGCTTTGTTCTCTTCATGCCTACCTCTGAAACCTTCAAAAAAACTATCCATAAAATGCATATTCAATGACCTCTACGTAATATGTACCTAGTTCATGAGAGAAGCATTAATATTTGTTTAAAATATAATAAAGTGAAAGTATAAGATAGTGAACAACTTCAACTCCTCCCTAATCTTAAAAATTTTATATCTATCTAAATATTATCATTTCCATGAAATAAAATTGGTAATGAGACTGGATTGAAGTGAAAAATATCTAATTGGTGATACCCCAATTATATGTTGCACCTTCCTAAGAAAATAAGCATCTTTCCAAGTCACCAACGTAGATAAAAATCGACTGAAAACCTAAGGACCCAGAATTGTCAGGCTTCCTTTAAACTAGAGCTTTCCTTAAAACTTCTTAAAGGAAAGACTTGTAAACTACTGGAGTGATGTTCAATAGAGCCTCTAACAATTCTAAGAAACCTAGATTGGAACCTAAAGTGTCGAGATAGGAGCCTACTATGATGGAGTTTACATCTAAGCCTTGGTTACTGCAAGTTTCCAAATTAAAAACTAGGAACCAAAAATTACCTTTGCACAAAGGAGCCCAGGTCATACTAAGACCAACTATGGAGGAGAGTCCAAGCGCTGCCAAGGTGGGTTGAGAAAAGGAGAGCCCCTTTCACAAAATTTCACATGAGCTTGAGTGTCGAGCCTAAAATTGCACTATTCAGAAGGTTAGAGCCTGAAACCAAAGACAAATCTCTTCATAGAGTTGCCTAGAAGATGAACGGCTGGACGCCAATGTGATATTCTAAGATGGAGCTATAACCAAATTAATGGGCCACAAAGGTGGTGGATCAATCCACAAAACATACTTAGTCATGAATGGGGAAGGAGCTAGATGAGAGATGCATTTATCGCCAATTCTCTTGTTCACCCACACGATTCTCATCATTGTCATTAATTTTTCCATTGTAGCTTCCAAAGAAATCAAACATGGTTATGAGTGGAGGTCGATTCTATGATCTTGGTAGATGAAAATCATAATGGAAAGCATATGAGGGGAGGGAACTACATATGTATGGAGACGGATCTCGTGTGTTGCCAAGTCAAGGGGAATGCTTGTTTTATCAAATAAGCATAATATTAAACCTTCAAAGTCTCTCCGGAGGAAATATATGGCGTCACATAGAAGGGGATGGGGAATAGAAAGGTAGTAGGGAGAGTAATGGGGCATAGGATAGAGTCAAGGGGACAATTATTTAAAGGGAGGGTCCAAGGGTAGAACTAAAAGCTAAGGAACATGTAGTCTTAGGACCAAAAGCTAAGGAACATATAGTCTTAGAGGATTGGGTAGGAACAACTCGAGTTGTTGGTTTCTAGCTTTGTCTTTTCTATAGAGCGAGTGGTTGATTTCTAGCTTTGTCAATTCCGTAGAGAAAATGAGAAAGCTTTATTTGCTTGCGAGTCTACATCCATGTTGTTGATTATGTATGGAAGTACCCTATGGAATGGAAGGATGTGATCAAATCTTTGATTTTTTGAACCAAACCACCAGAACAAGGGAATTTTTTTTTGGGTTGACTTCTTTAATGAGATATTGGATTGTAATCAACTAGTCACCAAGAATAATAATATATTTGGCATACTGGATTGTAATCAACGAGTCACCAAGATTAATAATATATTTGATGCCTTTGTCTTTAGCAATATGAAGGCCTTGTAGGAGACCATACATTTCAGGTTGATTGTTGGTTTTCCTTCCCCAACCCACACATATTTGATTAATAATCTTCCCCTCCTGCCATCCCTTACCATTAAACCACAAAAGATTCTTTTCATCTTTTTGTCAATAATAGCAATAATAAAGTTTTAATTTAGTTAAATTTTAAAATTTTAACAACTTGAGATGTATGATGAACTATGTTTTTTGATATTTATTCTGAATTGATGCCTATTCACATTTACTAGTTATTTAATTTATATAATTATGTTAGTTACCAATATCAATCATCATACCCACTTATTATTTTTATTTTTACTATTATTATTTCCCATCATCATCATTTTTATTATTTAATACTTCATTCTTCATTACAATATCATTCCCGATCACTCCCATATCACTCCCGGCTCTCCTCTAGTTACAATAATCATAACTAGCAGTTGCACCATATGTTGCAAAGGAAACGTTGTAAAGCAGTAACATAGGAAAGAGTATTATAGAGAAAATTATCTCACATGAATCATGTGGGATAGCTACAACTACAGAGAGTGAACAACTCTTTTTAAAGCTTCTTCTACTTCTTGTGCATGTACAAGCTCTGCAAGCAAGAAGTTTTCACAGTTGGGCAAAGTCCAATGCTCATGAGAATAGTCTTAAAAGTAATTGGGGTATCTTGACATAGGACCAGATTGTGTGGTGTACTTGTATGAATGTTGTCAATTTGAAACCAAAAAAAACTTAGCCAAAGTAATTGGGGCACCTTGACATAGGACCAGATTGTGTGGCGTATTTGTGTGAATGTTGTCAATTTGAAATTGTGGGTACAAAAAACTTAGCCATGTCAAGAGTTGGTGTGTGTGGCGTATTTATGTAAATGTTGTGAATTTGAAACTTTGTAAGTACAAAAAACTTAATCATGTTAAGAGTTAGTGTGGAGTTGGTGTGGCATAAGCTGAGTACAATTTCTAGGTGATTTTAAAATTTTAAATGTGCTTGGGTTGCAGTTTCTTAGCTTAAGACTAATCCAACATGTCACAAAAAAATTAGCAAACATAAAATACATGATTCCAATAAAATACACCATCACATATTAAAAAATCTAATGGAATTACTTTAAACAACTAGATTTTCAGAGTTTAACACATTTTTCCAAAAAAAAAGGGATGGCAAGGGAAGGATGAGATCCATTGTAAATTCCATTTGATGACATCAATTACGGGAATGGATTGTTAGGAAAAGCTGCATACAAGTATATGGGTGTGGAGTTCAAATGAGAGTATCTTACCCTTGACTAGTACTATCGAGCATATCTGGTCATACATTAGCAGAAGGATTATTCGCTGACTAAAAAGTTGCAAAACTCAAGCAGCAGTAACCAAACACACCCTGTTGGAAAGGGATGCCAAAAAGTGTATTACATGTGCTATGATTGAACATATGTGGTGGCCAAATGGATAAAGGATGACATGTTGACTGAGAAAATTTCCAAAACGACAGTGGATAGTGAAGCACACCCTTTGGGAGGACCATGACAAGAACCGCATTGAACATCCTGACATCACGTCAGACCAAACAATATAATTCCTTGTGGACTCACTGATGATTGCAGGTAGGTCATGTATATGTTGCATACAGACACCAAAATGTGAGATGACTGCAACATGTCAAGGTAGTTAAATTGAATTAGGTGTTATAAATAACTGGCATAAGGCCAGATTTCCTGTAAATAGTCTACTTAATTCAATGTCCAATAAAAGAATCTGGATAATTAGCAAAGATAACAATGGAAAAAACATAGTTGTCAAACTCATAAAAAACTCATTTTTCCTGGTAAAGTTATACCAAGTTCATCCATTGCTCTTGATAGTAGTTTTGTTCCTTCATGTAGTTGACAAAAATCAAGATTGCGCATTTGCATCGGTATAAAACAATTCATCCTCCATTTTGAAATTTTAACGAAACTTTATGTTTACAACCAGCACTTCTGTGACATGTTTTTAATCATAAAATACCCAAACCAAATTTCGAACTTGTATTCTCTAATTTTCATTTCTAATTCAAAGGACCAAATTAAAGTAAATTTTGGTTTAAAACTTTCTAGGCTCCTAAATTCTGTAGCATAAATTTATACTTCAGGGCTCTAAAATCTTTACTACATAGTTGCTTCAAACCTAGAATTTCAGTAAATCCAGTGTCAAATATAGTTGTACAGTATAAGAACATATGTCCGAGAGAGAAAACAGAAATTCGGAAAAATAAATTGACAACAGTTATGGTCAGAATGAGAAAACAGAAAAACTGCTTCAAGAAGATGTGCATAACTTCTAAAAAATTTAAATTTTAACAGGCCACTCAACTAGATACAAATGGTAACTACTCTCCAGAATGTTTGATGAAAGTTTCATTTCTTGTCAAGATCCTCAAAATAACATACAAGCAATTAGCGAAAAACTTCCCAATGTGCACAAAGCTGATGTTGCAATAAAAAAATCGAAATAAATACCACTTACATATTTAAGAGAGAGTGATGTCTGCACAGACAAATCTGGAAAACAAGGGTTGCTAAATACAGATGATTATTGGCTTCCCAAGTGCCCTTTCTTTAAGTGTAACTAACCTATAGGATGCCTGCAAACTATATATCCTATAAATAGTCCTGTAAACACTATATTTACAAATGTTTGAATATTCATTGCAATTAAGTAGCTCATAACTCACATGAATTGTGTCCTGACTCCTCAACTAACACAACATTTACAGATTTTTGAATATCTGCAAACTATCCTATAAACAATCCTGACTCCTCAACTAACACTATATTTACAGATATTTGAATATTCATTGCAATTATGTAGCTCATAACTCACATCAATTTTGTCTTGACTCCTCAACTAACACAACATTTACAGATATTTGAATATCCCGAGCAATTATGTAGCTCATAACTAACATGAATTCACAAAAGACAACCGTGTCGATTTATGTTCCTGAGTACAAGATAAATCATGTTCAGCCACTCAGCTTCGAAAACTAAAATACACTCAGAAATGTTATTCCAAAAAAACACTTCGGACTTTAAGACAACCAGATCATAAAATAGTTCCTCATTATGAATTATATTGTTTCATCCATTCACCATTAACTATCACTCCAAAAAGCATAAGCATCCATATTTAAACTTTAAAGTAAACCAATAACAATTCTGATATTTTATTCTATCTTGTCTAGATATCCAGCGCAACTGACCAAGTGGATGCAGTAAGCTTCAATCATTAATGGTTTACCTCTCCATGCCAGTTCATTTCGTTTGGAACAGTTCGAGTAATTACCACATACTCCAACATCTACGCAACCATAATGGAAACCATTTGCACAGATCTAATATCATCCTCCATAACCAAATAAGTTATAACCCAATACCACCCTATCATCCTTTGACAGTAAAGTTATAATAAATTTTATAATTGTAGAAATTGCTTTCATTTACTATTCAACATTTCAAATCAGCCATCAAGCATTTGATCATAAAAGTTTGATAAATTATTTCTTTCAAGGGACTTTTTAAGTATTTATTTTGAAGGAAATTTGAAGAATTCCTTTGACCACCAGACTTGGGACCTTCTCACATTTATGGTTTTGTTGATTGATCCATGGACCACAACACATTTTATAACATCAGCAACCAATAAATGTTGCATGTCCATTTTATCCATAGATTATCCAACACAAAATCTAGAAGTCAATAAGCTAATATATGAGGATACATTTTTAACTCGAGACACCCATGAAAAGTGAGAATATCAGTTTTATATGCAATAATTTGCACAATGACAAAAAAAAAAAGACGTTAAATTGGAGAATATGCTGTTCATCAGCTCAAAATTGAGCAAGCCATCATATTAACATACAACTTAATATTCAATTTAAAGCTTAGGAGCCACAGGTAACAACATAGCATAAACATCAGATTCATACTGTCTGATAAGAATATACATAGAGAACTTTGCATGGAAGATGTTCAATTCACATTAACAATTTATCTGTCTCTGCCTTGTTAGCTGGAACTGCTAAACAAAGCAGCGTTTCTGAAACATAAACTATATAGCTATTACCTATCTACGTAAGTTTCAGTTCCATTCAAAGTGACTTAAAATGAGGAAAATTGCATATTCCCTATTTTTCTCATGATGTAGCACTTAGCTTACTAATATACTTACCTTCATGAATGTAATCGATTAGGTTCTTGGTGCATGAAAATGAATACCATTTCTTGATGGTGTTTCTATTCAATAGATAATAATAGACTCTCCATGTGTCATCCTTCTTTGGAAAAAAAAAATAACAGATCCACAAAGCAATGAGTTGGTTCATATTTGGCCATTATTTATTAAGTCTTTGTTGAGGAGGTAAATCCCCTCTGCGGACAGAGGCGATCCCTACTAGCCCAGCAGGGGTCTAGCAACAAACAAACAATGCTATGACGCAAGCTCCTAGTTACGAATGAAAGACTTGGGATAAGAGCCTACTTGGATTCCAACGCTAGATCTGAAGAAGAAGATGCCCCCGTCCTTCAGCCCTGGCAGATCACAATTCTTCCACGATCTCCGTGGACGAACACCTGCACACAGAAGAGACGAACAGATACATGCATAGGAACCAACATACGTAACTAAATATCGGTCAGAAAAGATATTACTCGCATTAACATGATTGCAAAAAGAGTGGAACCATAATCATAGTCATCTATTAAAGTGATAAACGAATAGAAGTTACAACCAAGTTCTGACGTCGCAGCCTCTTCGTACGGTCTCCGGTTGTCCACGTCTCGCAGGCGCTCGCCAAGGAAAGGGAAACCTCTCCAGAGTCTCGTAACAATGATCTCCTTGCTTAATGGGCCTTAAGGGAAAGAAGGGATTCTTTACAGCACAAAGGAACTTGGGAATAGGGAGATGCAAAGCTTCAGCACTTCAAGACTATCAGCCTTTCAACCTTTCAGCCCCTTCATCAATGGATGAAGGCTAAATTTATAGAGGAGAGGAGGAGGTTGGGATCCCTACAATAGTGGAAGGGAGGCCTTATCCTTTGGGAGGTTCCCCATATGGTGGAAACAAGAGGCCAAAGGAGGAAGGCCGTGGTTATTTAGGCGAAACCACTCCCGATGACTCATCCACGAAGTTGTTGTAATCGAAACTTCGCCTCTTTTTTTAAAAAACTTTCCATAAACAGAGTGGCGCGGGTGCAACACTGGGACAGAGCGCCAATTGGCGCGGGCTCAGTGTTAATTTTCCCCCATTGGCGCGAGTACATAACGGGCTACTAGCGCCAATGCAAAAACATGTGTTTTTAGGGGTCTGTTCAGGAAATGATAAACAGGAGAAATGTTGTCCTCATGGAAAGGGATGCAATGAAGGTATTTTCAAGGCTTGACATTGCTCACAGGTCACATAATGGGTCCTCCATTGTGCGGGACGGGAAATGGTAGGGACGGTGACAAATTACTGTGTAACAGATGCCCCCTAAAGCATGAGGCCCGAGAGAGAGAGGGGTGAAATGCTTTACGAGAACATGTCCAACCGAAGGCCCGCCGTCGGAAAACCTGCGCAGAAAGATACAACTGATATCTCAAGTACATGATGTATATATATGGTATGGACGCAGCCATCCGAAACAGAGTATGCTATAATCCGGATCCAGGGTATGGGCGCATCCATCCAACTAAGATCAAACAAATAGACTCAGGTATGGTCGCAGCCATCCAATCAGTGAGTCATGTACATAATGATAATAATCCACAATCGCAGCCTGGATTACAACAGACACAATCCAGGGTCTTGCGCTCCATCTCGACCCAAACAAGTACAAGTTCTAGCATGTGAATGTGTGAGCCGATGTCGAACATGCAATAACATCGTCTGATTACCAGCCAATGATGAAAGTCGTTAACAGACGCGAGAGAAACCACCAATAATGACAATGGTCCTCAAGGTACTACAGGTACAATCTACGGCGTGTGAATAAATGAGCTGACGTCGAACACCCGCAGAATCATCCGATCGGAGGCCAATGATGAAAACCTCACGTCGAATGCGACGAACCTACCATTGAGGCATGCAGGCTCCAAGGTACCATCAGGAGTCTCTAGACCAACTTCCTGGATAATGAGTTGAAGTCGACAGGAAGTGACCTTGATCGAAGGTGGGCCATAATGATTCCCACATCATCGACACGAGACAGAGGAACATAATGTTTTGTTGTGAATCAATACCATATGAGAAACAGAGGAAGGTTGATATTTGCAGAGGCCAACTTCTCTTGAACATACGAACGACACGACAATGGACTTGGCAGTATTTGACATCAACGGATCAAAGGTCATGGCGACGAGGCAGTGAACAGATGAGAGGTCAAAAGAGATTACCCAAACCCATGGAAGCAAAGTGAAGCAACGAGATGAGATGTCCCCAACCCGACACGAATGCAGACAAGTGCCATGTTCAAGAGCGACATACTGCCGACGACAACGACGATGGTTCCATTTTTCCCCCACCATTTCGGTGAGTACCTCTTTATTTTTACACAAGCTTGAAGAGGATACCATATGCTTGTCATATAAGTCCGCCCTTCGGGCGAATCCATCCTAGTGCATTTAACGAGTCCTAGGAAGGAGAAACTCGGAGAACGTCATTTCGACGGAATCCAATGTCATCAGGGTTTAACGAGTCCGACAAAGGAAGAACTCGGCGTCTTTTCATGTTTAGAGAGTTTGAAAAGACAGCGGAAAAGAAAACTCCACAGGTCCCTTTTCGTAAATAGTTTCCCAGATCCGAAAAGGTAGAAAACAATATCCGGAAAAACCTCCTAGTCGCGATAGGCTAGGGTATTCCTTTTTCGTAATCAATCCATCCCAGCCCGAAAAAGGGTTAAACTTATACTGGGTGAATGTCGATTCGTGTCCAATTTAACGAGATCGAAACGACAAGGGCCTCGGCAATCTTTTCATGTTTAGAGAGTCAGAAAAGAGCTGAAAGGTGACTCCTCCTGGAGGAACGAGTGGTATAAAGGGTAGCTACTGGTTCCGGTAATGGTGGAACTGATCAAAACAAGATAAAAGTCAAGAGGCTGGCTAACAAGACCACTCATCGCAGCGGTTCCTCAGGAACGGGTAAAACAACCAAGTGAAGGCATATGATCGGCCAAGCAGATAATGACGATGGAGTGAGAAAACCAAGGCTCATCTGGAAAAAACAGGCTGATAAAATGGCAATCACAAGAGGTAAAATGGGGAAGGTTTCATTTTTACACAAGCTTGAAATCAGGAAACTCTGCTTGATGTTGGTTTCATTTTTACACAAGCTTGAAACAGAAACAAACTATGCTTGAAAAAGTAAGCATGCCCCCAGCATGGTGACTCAATTCGAGGTACATGCCCCCCAAGCTGCAGTCCATATGAAAGGCAGATGGAGTGAAGGTTCAAGTTACGAGATCAAGAGACAGACTCGACTGGGATTTTACGAGAACTTATCAAAGACTCGAATTGAACAGGAACGTGTTTCATTATTTTAACGAGGTTGACACATTACAAGAACTATCCTCAGACACCCTTGTTTCATTTTTTAAGGAGCTTGACACAAGACAAGGAACTCTGCTCCGATGACCTTGTTTCATTTTTTAAGGAGCTTGACACAAGAAAATGAACTGTGCTCCGACAACCTTGTTTCATTTTTTTTAAGGAGCTTGACACAAGACAAGGAACTCTGCTCCGACAACCTTGTTTCATTTTTTAAGGAGCTTGACACAAGACAAGGAACTCTGCTCCGACCAGACCTCATCATAATGAATAAGAAGTCAATGCTTCCAAGAGTTCCACTCCCGATGGAAGAAAAACATTCTGGAAGTCAGGACCCAGTGCCCCCAGCACCTGATGCACGACGTCATCATCACTGGGCACAGGCACGGGGTAGGTAGACACATAGTTGACCTGCGGTGGGGCAGAGACAACAGGTGGATAAAAACCAGGAGGGGGTGATGGCGGACCAGTTGCCACATTAGGACCAAAGAATGACAGCTGATCAATGGTCACGATCCTTCCTTCATGCGGAAAACAGGCCACACGAAAGAGGGAGGAGACGAGCGCTCCCATGGCATAGGTGTAATCGCGCCCCAAAAGCAGATTGAAATCCAAGGGGCCTGGAATGACCATCACGTCCATATGGACAGTTTTGCCTCCCAAAGTAACAGGTAACCTTGGAAGGATCCCCAACGGTTGACTCGTCCTTCTGTTAAAAGTGAGCAGATTCTGCGTAACAGGCGCAAGCGGTGGCGAACCGAAAGCTTGCCAGGTAGTTGAAGACAGAATACTAACAGAGGCACCTTCGTCTATAATGGTGCTAGGTACAACCAGACCAAGAGCCTGCACTGTGAGCTCGAAAGGCACATAAGACGGAAGGCGAAATCCTGCAAATCGATTCCAGTCAAAGGAAGCGACCAAACTACTCGGAGGGGCTACCATCGACAAGCGAAGGTCTTCCCCTGATGTTACGGTAGAAGAAGCATCCTCCATGACCTCCATCTCGAAGGCGGGAGGGATATCCTCTGGAGCCTCCATCATGGGAGGTGGAGGAGGGGCTTCTTGAAGTACAGGGACAGGAGAATCTCTCTCCAAGTCTGAACAATCTGAAGAAACCAGAAGAACATGAGGGTTATGGGGTCCACTCTCAACAGAAAAGACCTGGTGCACCGCAGATGGGGCCAGTTCAACTGATCCCACGACCAATGGTTGGTTGGGAACGGATTCCTGAATCTGAATTTCTGGAGGAGTGGGATCGACCAAGGATGACCCTTGACCAATCACGGCATCAGCCGGTGGAAGACTCAAAGAAAGCTGTTTATAACCAGCCGGGAGGCGTGGTGTAGAAAAAGTCAGGTTGTCCAAGACTCGCTTGGCTTCATCCATATAAGGACAAAGGTGAATAGCATGGTGCCCTTCACACAACTTACAGGGATTGGTGATCTTACCCTGCTTCTTAGGAGCCTTACCAGTGCCTCCAACCTGACTCCCGGAAGCCAAAGACAACGGTGGGCGACCGTTGGACCATACTTCGAGTACCTTGGGAATGCCAGGGCAGTCTCGAAGAAGATGGTCTCCCGTGCAC
Organism: Pinus albicaulis; assembly: GCA_034641835.2. NCBI lineage: Eukaryota > Viridiplantae > Streptophyta > Pinopsida > Pinales > Pinaceae > Pinus > Pinus albicaulis. The sequence goes on along the minus strand of CM076578.1, from coordinate 383,652,924 downwards.
AACATGCAGGGGAACTTGACTTTCCGAGGAGGGTTGGAAGGTTTATCAAGAGGAGACGTTTCAGGAGCAATAGCAGCACTTTTAATCTCTCGCTTATCAGACTTCTTCTTCTTTGTCTTCTTCTTCTTCTTCTTAGCCACCTGGTTACTCGAATCCAGACTTTCACCAGGCGAAGAGGAGCAGGAGGACTCAGAAACAGGCGAAGAAGGGGAGAGGTCCACCTTAGAATCAACATGATGTGGTTCGGGTGGAGGAACTGATTGACCAGTAACTGAGACATTTGGAACGACAGAGGTTGAGAACAACCAAACAGGCAACCCAACAGTTAACCCAGGAAGGGACAACGTCGCCATGTAAGGAGCACCAACATTTCCAAAAGGAGGAAAATGACCAGGATTCCCTTCTTAGGGGATTCCTTGGTTGGTGAACTCTGAAAAAGTTGCCATCAAACTCAAAACCACACACGGGCTGAAAGAGAGTTAAGGGCACACGATCAAACGGTCAACAAGCAATGTCTAAATAGGTGTGAAATCGTGGGCGATTAATTTTACCACATTGGAAAGTAAGAAATTCTACCGTTTCATATTTTAAGAGTCGAGAAACGATAAAAAGATGACTCTATCTCTTTCAGAGTTGACACAAGCGTGAAAGGACAAGCGCTTGATGGTCTTTTCAAGTTTAGGGAGTCAGAAAAGACCAAATGACTGCTCAGGAAAAAACTAGGCACAAAGGGTGTACCAAATATCCGTGAACTACAATATACACCTTGGTTTCGATAATGAAACAGAAATCAACCAAGGACTTTCCGTACGTACAGGTAGTCTCCCCGAATGCTGTGTTCGGTGTATCACGGGTACAGGGTGGCAGACTCAGCTTCCTGTGGATAAAGGATTGAAAACCTATAGGGGTCTCCCTTTATATACGCGACGGTATGGGGAGCGCAAGTCCGTACTAGCGCTGTCAAAAGCCAACAGGCGAACGACAGCTGCTAGGTTTAACGACGCCGGAACACGTCTCTAGCCTAGACCTTCTAAATGTGTTTCGTTAAGTTCCAATGATGCCTTAGGTTAATTGAATAAATTTTACAGTTGATCTTCAATTAAGTTTCAATTTCCAGGCCCTATCGTATGTAGTGTCTCAAAAGACTCCTAAATGCAAAGATACATGAGAAAAGAAATCTTTCAATTCGATGAATGCTATCTAGTTAAGGGAAGAGCTTCAAACAATGATGCAACAAACAGCAAAACTGAAAACGAAACTTTTCCAAACTAGATGACTTTCACTATCCAAAAGTATTCTAAACATTCAACGAAGCGAATTATGCAATGTAATCTATGCAAAATCCTTTTTCGAAAACTATGCAATTGTAATCTATGCACAATTTCCTTTTTCTTTTCAAATAATAAGAATGCACTCAATGCATTTTTCGATAAAATGAGAATCTACTTAATGCATGCCTTTAACAAAAGAGAATGCACTCAAAGCGATTTTTAGTTTCCAATCACTAAACAATGTGATCTAAGTCCAATGATGAATCTCAAAAACACTTTTCGATGCAATGTGATCTAATGCATTTAAACGAAAAGCAAACTATGAGACGAAAACTAAAAGAATGCAAATCTCCTTAATGAAGGATGAAGGCAAAAGGGATGCAAACAAACACTAAGAATGCAACCGTTGTTTCAAAATACTTTGTGACAAAATCCCTCAAAAGTTGACAAGACATATGCGGTCAAACACAAAAAGGACTTCCAAAGCAAGAGATCAAAACAAGGCATTCATTCCCTTTTACATCAAACAATCATAAAAGAAGACATTCCAAATAATGAGCAATGTAATCTATGCTCATACAGAGGAAAGACCCAAAGGGAAAGACACACTAGTGAAGGATTAAGGGAAAAAAACTCAATTTTCATACACCCTGAAAGTGGCCCGACTTGTACATTGACAACTAGCGCCACTTGGCGCGACTTTTACTTGAAAACTAGCACCAATGGCCAAGTGGCGCGGGTTGCTAATTGACAACAAGCGCCACTGCCTGAAAATGAAAAAACAAAGAATTTCTCCCAACCAAAACCAGACTTCCCACTTCAAGCTGAATCTAAAACAAACCCAGAAGCAAAGTACTGACCAAAATAAACTTCCGAACAAGGATAACCCTACCACCTACAGGAAATGGCGCGACTGTCTGGCTGTAATCCGCGCCAGACAGGGGATGGCGCGAGTAATGAACTGGCAACCTGCGCCAAGTGGCGCGACTGTCAGGCTAGAAACCGCGCCAATCAAGCCAACTATGAAAAGGTGAAAATTCGGAAAAACAAAGGTCAGATCTGATCCTCTGGGGGCTGAACCAAAAGCCAAAACACAGAAAGAATCCAACCCAGAAGGTTCATCAAGCAAGGAAAAACAATCAAAGCGAAACAATCATAAACGAGACAAGGAAAACCGGACGACTCCCCAGCGGAGTCGCCAATTTGTTGAGGAGGTAAATCCCCTCTGCGGACAGAGGCGATCCCTACTAGCCCAGCAGGGGTCTAGCAACAAACAAACAATGCTATGACGCAAGCTCCTAGTTACGAAATGAAAGACTTGGGATAAGAGCCTACCCGGATTCCAACGCTAGATCTGAAGAAGAAGATGCCCCCGTCCTTCAGCCCTGGCAGATCACAATCCTTCCACGATCTCCGTGGACGAACACCTGCACACAGAAGAGACGAACATATACATGCATAGGAACCAGCATACGTAACTAAATATCGGTCAGAAAAGATATTACTCGCATTAACATGATTGCAAAAGGAGTGGAACCATAATCATAGTCATCTATTAAAGTGATAAACGAATAGAAGTTACAACCGAGTTCGGACGTCGCAGCCTCCTTCGTACGGGTCTCCGGTTGTCCACGTCTCGCAAAGCTCGCCAAGGAAAGGGAAACCTCTCCAGAGTCTCGTAACAATGATCTCCTTATAACAAAATATTATAGGTGGCTAACATAGTGGTCAATTGGTAATAGCTGAATTTTTTTTTAGAGAAATGTTGAATCAATCTTGGTTCTTACAAAATCTAATGTGCACTAGTTTTGTATGCTTGAATGTATGTTTCTTTGTATTGATTAATTCCTTTTCTATTCATAATACTGATAATATTTTATCCAAGTGTTTCAAATGGTACTCCCAATTTTTACTAAAAACTAGTATGTTATTCAAGTATACAATCACAAAATAGTTAAGATACAATGTGAGCACTTTGTTCAATATCATTGTGAATGTCATAGGGGTACAAATTATATCGAATGACTTCACCAACCATTGAAAAAATCTTTGTCGTGGCTCAAAAGTTTTCTTTCATAAATCTTCGAGCTTGATACAGATTTAGTTGTACCCAAAATTTAGGTTAAGCTTACTAATATAATTATCTTCATGAATGTAATCGATTAGGTTCTTGGTGTGTGAAAATGAATACCATTTCTTGATGGTGTTTCTATTCAACAGAGAATAATACATTCTCCATGTGTCATCCTTCTTTGGCAACAAAAATAACAGATCCACAAAGCAATGAGTTGGTTCATATTTGGCCATTATTTATTAAGTCTTTTATCTACCTCTTGATCTCCTAGTTTTCCAACAACAAATTCTTGCACAATGACTCATTCAATAGCATAAAAACTTGTTGCAACTCATTGATGTGTTGGAATGCATGGCTTGGAGGCATCTTGTGTAGTTCCCATAACAACTTGAAATAGTGCTACAATAACTTGTCCAACTTCTTTTGCTCTTCTAACTTCTCATATGTGTTGGATATGTATGCAACAAGGCCTTGGGGTATTGTTGTTGGTTGAGAATTGGAGAGTGGAACTATCCTATTCTCATAAGGCTATTAAAAAAAAATGTATTGAAGCTTTTTATTAGCCTATAGCCTTTAGTGGTTGAATTAACACCAAGGAAGTTGGATATTTTTTGTGTGGTCATTGAGTATTTTTGGCCTTTTTTGACTAGTCTTTGTTTAGGCATTGATGATAAAATATATCAATCCCAGAGATATGAATATTTGAATATAATATCATAGACATTGAATGAAACAACACTAAACTCCACTTCATCTACATTATCTATCGAGATGGGGAACTTCATCCACTTTTACATGCACATTCAGCAAGTACTTGTTCTTGCTAAGAAAAACCAAGGGGTAGGGTTAAGTATGCATGATTGGATGTAAATTATGCTTCTTTATCATTGCTTTTGAGATGATGTCTCATTGGTTTCTAGTGGCAAACATCAAATTCACAAGATCCTTCCTTAGTTGGATATTAATGGAGAATAGTTTCCAACTCTTTGTGTAACTAGGATGTACAATTGCCATCAAAGAGAATCAATCCATCACATTGGTAGATATCGATATCTATTTCACTCCTTACTCTATCATGATCAAAATTTGATGCTTCTCTATAATGTAGTGTCCGACATCCATCTTTGGAATGTCCATTGCACCTATCGATAGTGATAAAAGGGAAAAAAATTCTTCCTTAATGTGGTGTTGGTCTCCTGCTACAAAATATTGTTGAATGGCTTGATGGTCATACCATATTTTTCAATGGTCATCCTTCCTTAATTGGAATTAGTGGCAACAACATTATTAAGCTTCCTACAATTTTTTGTAGCCTCTACTAACCTAGCTTTTTAACAGGCATATGAAAGAGTAAAATTTTCAAGCATCTCAAACTCCATCTAAATTGGTGCAATTAGTCCACCAATGACCTTGGTTTCTAGTTTTGTTTTTTGGTCCATCACATTTTGCTAAATTTTATAGTGGTTGGACTTCTAAATGTTGGAATTTACTATTTGGTTGGACCTGTATCGCTTCTATTGGTGTTGCGCCATATGATAATCAACAGGATTAATTTATTCTTGGTAGTGTTATGTTGAATTTATTCCATGTCATGGTTTATGCGGCATTGAGGTTCACTCTGTTATCATGTAAACTCTCAAATAGAAAAGATTATTTGTGCACATTGCATGAATAACTTTGCAAAGGAAACTTTAAAGCTTCACACGTGAATTACTGTACTTCATAAAAGGAATCCAACTAACACATCCAATTTTCCAATTGCAAGAAGTCCATTTGATCGTCGCGGGATGAAATCTCCACATTCGTTCCCACTTTGAGAGAGGAACCCAAATTCATTAACGAGCCTCCTCCAATACTACTTGATTTTGAGTTTGGATAGAAGCCTATAAATTTTCAACACATGATGTTAAATTATGCAGCAAACAGGAAATATTAGTTAGAGTTCAATCCATATAGACTCGATCTTCATATTCATATTAGGAAACATTGGCTTTAACTCTTGAGTAGTTCAATGCGACTGCATTTCTTCCTCCATTTTCTTCGTTCTTTGATAATGAGTCTTTTCCATAAATTATGTATAATATTTAATGACTTCTTGCAAAACAATTCTCTAATACCAAATTGATTCTATTTTCATGCTACCAGAAGCTGCACATCCACAATAATTACAATGAATAAATCTTATATACATAGTCCTTAAAAAGCAGTGCAACAATTACTTAAGCAATACAAACAAATAAAATGATTTCAAGAAATGACATGATAAATAGGGCAGTGACTCAACTAATAATTATCATTTAAAGAATAAGCTTGTACAACATTATATGAACAACATGAAGCTTTACATCAACACTAACTATCCCATAGTCTGCTAACTGTATGAATCCAACTTAAACATTTTACTATTAGAAATTGTGGTATAAATAATACAACCCAAGGGAAGGTGAAGTATTTCATGTCCCTTCTATTCATATCCAATAGAACATTATTGTACAAGTGTTGGGAACATGTAGAGACAGAGAAGAATATTATGATACTTAATGATTATTGGGTTTCCATGTGTAACCATTAGTTGAGCTACTCGTCCACTCCAGTCTACCCATTGTGAATTGAACTGGGTGTGACTGAGATGAAAGGCTTGTGCTAAAGTAGTGCAACAAATTAAAATGCAACCTAAATTCTGAATAGTGCAAGTAGTTTGAGCTGTGCAGTGCTCAAAATCTTGAGTTTAAGAACGTCCATAACACAGTTCTCAATTGTGATTTTGATACATGCCAAAACTGTGTGCATGAACTTTGAGATACTTTTTTTAGGTTGAATTCACTAGAATGATTCCTTCAAGCATGGATTTAGTGAATCTCTAAATCCATCCAGGGTAAAATTTAATTTTATTTTCCATGGGTTTGGTCATAGGTCAGAGTTACTCATACTATAGGTTTCTACTTTGGTGAATTCTTGATGCGCAATGATGATTTGTTCCTCTTTACAACATTAGTTCATTTATTTCTGGGTGGGATGATTGAATTTTTCATTTTCAATATGGATATGTTTCTATCGGCAATTTGGAAATTTCATATGCTCTCATTGTGTAGACGGTCTAGCTAATTATGCAAGTTGGATACTGTAATAATTTACTCATCTGCAATTAGTGAAATATCCTTATCATTTTTCTTCAGCACTGAACACAGAAAACTTCCATAAATTTGAAATCTGGAAAATTTTGTAGAGAAATTGCAAGTTCATTAATATTTTTTTCATTTCATCTCCCCACACTACTTTTTGTTTTTTCTTTGGGATTTTCCTAAATGTGTGTTTTAGTGTGGAAGTGCCACATTGTTTTCATACAAGAATATTCTAAAGACCTGTCCTTTTAGGACTTGTTTCTTTTTTTGGTCATTTTATCAATTTCAAGCCATTGATTTAGGTTGTTAATGAGTCCATATAAATTACCAAGGTAGGGAATTCAAAAATGTTTCTAGAGTGTTATGGATTGCTTGAAGGTTTGATTTTTAAGGGTGTACTCTTGTTTGGTCATGCATATCACTTTTCATAATCTTGTGGGACTCTTATTCCATGTTCATGTAATTTGGGAGATAATTGATGTAGAGTGCAGCGAGGCTTGTCTAGAAGTTGCATAGGAATCTGAGCACATGCTTTAAAGATGTTAATTTCCTTTGTCATCCATATTACTTCAGGCCTATGCCTTTCACCAGATTATGTTTCTGCCCGATTTTATACATCAAAACTACTTGTTATGGTCCATGGTTGTCATTTTGTTGTCTTGTATATGTTCTCTATAGTGACATTTTAATGGTATTGATTTATTTGGATTGTTTCTCAATGTGTATCCAGTCCTAAGGAAGGACATTCATTGTTTTTTGTAGAATGTTGTGTAACACCTTCCAAAGGTTTGCTCTTTTATGGTTATGGCCATGTTGTTTTAGTTATGCATATTATTTTTCATTTCTCTTGGACTCTTATTCAATGTTTTGGTTATCCGATAGATATTTACTATAGAAAGCATCAATGCTTGCTTAGATGTTGTGAAGGACTCTCAGCATGTGCTTAAAATATATTAATTAATGCCTTATTTCTATGGTCCATGGATATCATTTTGTTTTTTTGTATATGTGCTCTCTAATGGCATTTCGATGGTATTGATTGTAGGGTGATTACTTGGAACACTGTGTAACCTGGTAGATAGGTTTGGTCAAAATTTCCTTCTCTTAAGCTGCCAGCAACGACATCTGCATGTGAAAAGAGTTTAGTTGAGGCTGGAAAATGATCTATTTGAGCTGAAATGCCTCGGTATAAACACCAATGTTGTAATCAAGGGTTATATGCATCATTCTTATGCCTTTTTTCTACCATATTCTAGATAAGGTATGTTGTAGAATTTGGTGTAACAATATTGTGTATTACTAGTAAATGAATTGAAGGTTAAACTAGGATCAGATTTCCCTTGCACATAAGAAGGCCACCAAGTATATTGAGATGATTAGCTTTGATATAATTCATTTGTATATTAATTATGAGAACTATTACATAAAATAGGGAACTCTCTTGTCTTGAGGGGGACCGAGTTTCCTATACATCAATGCCGATATTTGCAACACCATAGCGACATGCTATCTTCCCTCTTAGACCAATGAGAACCCCATCGACTCCTGCCAGTTTCGGGTTTCATTTCAAGGAACCATAAAAACAAAAAATGAAGGCTTTTTGAGTCTGAATCCACTGATGAAATTCTTGTGATGTTATGTGAAGCTGGCAACATGATTGTGGACATACTTACCTGGGTCCGTGGGTTGGGAAGAAAAACAAGAATATCTAAAATTAAATTGATCCAACAATTGAAGTTCTTACTTGTATAGATATTTATCTGGCATGAATTTAATCCCTTTTGAATTAAGATGTTTGTATAGCAATGATTTAGCTTTAATTTCCACCATCTCCATTTCGCTCATCATCTATTTGGAAGATGGCACAATTTTTTTCCAGCCAGATTTCCAACATATGAATTTAGACAATGCAAACTAGACCCTTTCAAAGGAGGCTTGCAATGAAAGGACCTTATGTAATGACTACGACACATCCAAAATAGTTTCTTCAGTTAATTTAACTACTTGAACCGACCCTCAAGACCATTTACCACCACTAACCAAGCCACCATAGTGAAATGGAAATCTAAAAACAGGCAATGAGAAGATTTGAAACTAAAAAGGCAAAGAGCACATTGGGAGGGACCCTAGATTCCTCTCCTTTTCATATTTTCTCAGGTTAATATGTTGTCATAAGATAGGGTCCGATAAAAAATATTAATCTTTGGCAAGGAATTTTAATGCCATATTTTGCTCCAGATTGAGGCTTTGTGGGGAAGTGAACAACGAGAAAATTGTTGGGCATATCTCTGCTTAACTGAATACTCAGCTAAACCCCATCCTCTACAGTCTGATTCCTCTAGGTAATTAAGGGCACGACCATGAAATTTATGTTCCATTGAGGCCAAAAAATGGAACAAGTGTAAAGGTGGAGCCCCAAAATCCCACCCTCTCAATAATCCTAAAGCTCTGTCCCATGAAGAAATGTCAAAGAGCGAATTTTCTCCTTGTTGTCCAATCATATCTTTAAAGGAGTGAGATCCTTGAGAGTCAAGTAGTTGGTGAACCATGATGTTATTCTTCCAAATATTGATATTTTACCATTTCCTAAAATCCAGGTAAACTGGTCCATTATTATTGGATTGTCATATTTCATAAGTCTCCAAATGGATGGCCATCCTCTCGCTTGAGAATATCATCTGGAGACTACATTATTTCCTGTGTGAAATATTTTTTGTGCAACTACAAAACCTTTTTCCACCATTCATACTTCCCTGACACTAGCCTTCATAGGAGATTAGCACCCATTGCTAGAATCCTTGATTCCAGCCCACCATGAGATTTAGGTTTCTAGACAATAGAACAGTCAGTTAACCAAGTGAAATATTTGGAGTTAGACTTCCCTCTATAAGAGAAATCATCTTAATTCTTGAGCTAGAGTTTTCTTAACGATCGCCTGAGCAAGCATTAGAGAAAATTGATATATGGGAAACATCTAAATTGGAATTGTTTCCAGGGAAATTTTTTCTCCTTGGGAAGATAAAAATTTTTATGGAACAATCCAGAGGGAAAGATCATTCTCATGCCATTCCCATTTCATGTTATGTCTAATCTTAATATCTTTTGGGAAACACAGATAAATATTGTCTGTCAACTCCACCAAGGAATAAATCCTTTGTCCTATTGAATGCAGTGTCATATTGCTTGTGGTGGGAAACAATAGTAGAATTAAGGCCTCCTTAGTAAAGAAAAACGATCTATTGTCTCCACCTCTCTCCAACAAGGTGCACATCTCCTTGGACCTTGTTGTACCCTTCTTTGGAGGACCTCCCAGTTCAAGGATTTGTTACCGAATGCTAATCACATAAAAATTTTAGACTTCATATGTGTTTTTGCTTTCCAAAATACCCCCCACCATGAAGTTGCTTATGATCCCTCTTCTTCATACATAGCATTATCCAAGACTTGTCATGAATTTACCTGAAGAATGGTTTTTGGAAGACCTCCCATTTCAAGGATTTATTACCTAATGCTAATTACCCAAAAATTTAGACTTCATAGGAGCTTTGGCTTTCAAAAATCTCCCCCCAAATTTTTTTTCTTATGTTCCCTCTTCTTCATATATAGTATTATCCAATACTTGTCATGAATTTACCTAAAGAAGGGTTTTTGGACCCTACTTAATAGATATCCTCCATTTTTAGTTTGATAGGACTCTACGAAAACTTCCTAATATAGCTTTGAGAATAGTTAGCATCAATACCTTCCAAGAAAAGGACGTCAACACTCAACCAACTTCCTGGTCACAGGGTTGGAGTAGTTTTCCCTGCCAAGGTTGTTAATACAAACATTTCTTGACCATTCAGTAAATTTAGCATATGCTAGGAAAGATGGAATTGCATTGTATCTTTATAAGAAGAATTGGGTGATTACAAGAACCGAGTAATGGTGTGGTTGGTCTTCAAAAGTAAAAAATCATTTTCTTTCAAGAGTCTGTTAGGGTCTTCAATTGACCAAGCAAGAAAGGGCCTCGAAAGATCCACTCCTCCTCGATAATATAGTCCTAAAGTTCCATGTGAGGAATATCCAAGGTCTGTTGAAACTTGAAGCAATGCCCTGTGACCATTTATCTTTGTTAAAAATTTATCAAAGTATCCTTAATATAATTTTTTCAATTTTAGTTCCTTAATCTTTGTATGACAATTCCCTTGCCGAGAATTACAACACTGACAACATTCTCTGCAGTTATTATTTGTTGTTGGAAGAATGAAGTTAAATGAATGAGATCCACATTCTCTTGTTCACTTCTTTACATTAATAACTCTGGAGAGACAACTACCATTGTTTATTAAGGAGTCCAAAATAATAGAAATTTGTGTGATAGGATTGAGGGACTTGTCTAGACATGAATTAGTGTAAATATTGCAAATGGAAGACTTAAGATTTCTCGGTTCTGCCTGTTCTTGAGCTGTAAGTTGATTTTCTTTTTGGGTTGCATTTACCATGTGTATTCCACCTTCTAAATTCATGTGTTTTTGTTGAAGCACATCTTCTCTATCTATAATGGTTGATGGGTTCAATGTATATGAACTAGGAACAATTTGACTTGACTAAGTTATAATGGCATGGTTTGGGAAACTAATTTCATGAGTTGACCAAGGGTTGGGAATTGTGTTTGACATTATTGACTTGGAATTGTAGAAATTATATGCACTAAGCATGCATATGTCCAAGATTCACCTAATCTCACACTATTTAACTTTATGCAAGATACTGAATCTATTCCACTTGTTAATGTTTTGCGGAAACAATTAATTGCACACACATGTGAAGCATAAACAAAAATATTCAATCGCACATAACACAATTTTTAACTGGGAAAGCCTGAAGCTGAAAACCCAAACTATATATTATCTAACATGGAGATCATATGAAAATATCATACAAACATACAAAGCTTATCACAAGCTCTCAGTACAGTACAATCGTCATACACTAATCGGGCCTAATCTTGCAAGTCCATGCACCGATCTTTGCCACCTACTAGCCTGCCTCCACAGCGCAATATTGGTTGAAGAATAGCTCTGAATGAATTCGAATTACTCCATCCTTGACTGCGCAATATTCAATGGCATCTCCACTGAGTGTTGGATGCAATCAATGCATCACTATAGTCACAACAGATAGTCTATCTTGCCCTTTCACCTATCTCTCCATTGGTCTCCACTAAAACTACCATGCACTGTAGTTAATTGATGTATTGTTCAGTTGATTAATGAGTTATTATTTATTAATTAATTAACTAATTAATTCACTCCACTCTCACTAGTGTATCAATCAGTTAGACTAGATACAACTAGCTCAACTGAGTCTAACTGAGTTAAACTAAATACAACTCCATAACTACTTCTTCCAACTGTGTCATAACTCTGCCACTTGAGTTCTAACTGAGTCCTCCATGCATTAGCTTCAGTAAACCCTTAGGAATAGTGTAATTCCTTCTGTCAGCTGATGTGCCACATCTGTGCACTGAACTGAAGTGCTCCAAGAGAATAAGTTGTTGTTTAGAGTCTGATTTTTTTTAAGATCTAGTAATAATCAACATGCATCTATTTTTAGATTGACGTTCTATAAATAGACTTTGCCCAATATTCTAAAAATAGAATTTCATCTATTTTTCCAACTTGATCAACCATCCACAAATAGCATCCTGCAACTTTTGAAATATGATCGACATGTCTAAAAATAGACTTGCGCCAAAAATAGCCTACTGGACCACTTAGTGAAGGCGACTCTTTTCATTAAGCTCATCATCTTGTTGAATCTCAACACTCCCTCTCAACAAGATAGGGATTATCGTTCACCCCGATCCTGCCTCTATGGTATTCGAATTTTCTCCTGGTGAGTGCCTTCATCAGAATATCTGCATCCTGATTCTCCGTTGGAATGTATTGAAGAAACATGATCTTCCGCTACAAGCAATCTCTGATATGATGATACCTGATATCAATATGTTTAGATCTATCATGAAACACAAGATTAAATGAGAGTTTAATGAAACTCTTATTATCACAATGAATCACCGTGGGATCTAAATGTGAACCGAACAAACCAACCAGAATCTTCCTCATCCATATAGCCTCACATGCAGCTAAACTTGCTGCCAGGTATTCTGCTTCCGCTGAACTGAGTGCCACAGATCTTTGTTTCCTACTGTACCAAGAAAGTATCGTAGATCTGATACTGAGAATCCCTCTTGATGTGCTCTTTCTGTCCATTGGGCTTCCTGCCCAATCTGCATCCGTGAAGCCATGCAACTTCACCTCATCCGTCTGTCTGTACCATAAACCATACTCATATGTGCCCCTGAGATATATCAGGACATGCTTGCCTGCCTTCCAAAAGAGCTTGGTAGGCTTAACCATCGCTTCTGAAAGTTGGTTCATGGCATAGCATATGTCCGATCTTATATTGACTAAATACATGAGCAAACCCACCAACTGTCGATAAACAATGGCATCCACTACCTCTTCCGATGTGGCATCCTCTTTCTTCCAATTTCCTGAAAGAGGAGTGTCGATAGGCTTGCAGCCTTGCATGTGAAACTTCTCCCATATCTCCCGGGAATACTTGCTTTGAGACACAAACAGTTCATCTTCTCGCTGCCATATTTCCAATCCAAGGAAATAATGAAGGAGGCCCAAATCCTTCATCTCAAACTCCTTTGCAAAATCAGCCTTGCATGAGTGTATCAACTGTTCATCACCTATTAGTATCAAATCATCAACATAAAGTACAATGATTAAAATCTTATCCTCAACCAAAATCTGGTACAGGTTTGCATCCGCCTCACTCTTGGTGAAGCCAAGTCTAGTGAAATAGCTGTCGATCCGAGTGTACCAAGCACAGGGTTCTTGTTTCAGCCCATACAATGCTCTTTTGAGCCTGCACACATGCGACTCGCAAATGAAGATCTCAAATCCTTTAGGCTGCTCAATGTACACCTCTTCCTCAATTATCTCATTAAGGAACGCAATCTTCACATCCATCTGATGAATGTGCCAACCCATCTACGCCGAGAGAGCAAGGATGGTCCATATGGAAGAATACCGTGTGACAGGTGCAAAGGTTTCTTCATAGTCAATCCCCTCAATCTGTGAGAAGCCCTGGGAAACAAATATTTCCTTATACTTCTCGACGCTCCCAACAGTAGCTTGCTTTACCTTGTAGATCCATCTTGATCCTACAACTGATTTTCCCACTGGCCTTGGAACAATCTCCCAAGCACTGTTTTTGAAAATGGAGTCATACTCCTCCACCATGGCATCTATCCATGTGGGCTCCTGCGCTACTTCTTCAAAAGAAGATGGCTCTGTCTCAATACACTTGCTCATAAGAGCCATGTATCTAGTATATCGGTCAGGTGATTGTCTCTGTCTATGCTGTGATGTAGGAACTCCTACATTCTGTGCCGCATCCACCTTCAGTCTCTTAGCTTCTGTGGTACACTTTCTGCCTTGTCTGATGTTTGGTTCTACATGAGTGGACTCCTCCACTCCATGAATCTCCTCCTGTGGTTGATCCAAATCCAGAGGCTCATCTTTGCGAACAAGAAGTTCCTCCTCCGCATGTAAGTGTAGCTCCCTCTCAAGCGACAACCTCATGGCTTTCAACTCATTGAATTTTATATCCCATCGCATAATAGTCATCCGACTATTTGGAAAATACACACGATAGTTATGGGGTGTTTCTGTGTACCCCACAAATATCCAAAATTCTACAGTCGGCTCCAACTTATTCTTGGCATCCTTCGTCACATGAATGTAAACAGGTGAGTCAAAAATCTTCAAATGAGAAATATCAAGCTTCTTACTAGTAAAAGCTTCCTTGGGTGTACTCATGCCAAGTACTCTATGAGGACAACGGTTTTGCACATAAACTGCAGTGTTGCATGCTTCCGCCCACAAGTGCATTGGTAGGCCCTGGACATACAACATCGTTCGTGCAGCACCCACGATCATTCTGTTCTTTCTCTCTGTGACACCATTCTGCTGTGGGTTACGAGGTGCTATGAGTTCTCTTCGAATTCCTTCTTTGCTACAGAAGTCTTTGAATTCGCCAGAGATGTTTCACCACCATTATTGCTCCTTATAGCTTTCACCTGCTTCCCCGACTCCTTCTCCACCAATGCCTTGAACTCACAAAACTTTGAGAACGTTTCAATCTTCTTCTGCATGAAGAAGATCTAGCATCTACGAGAAAAGTCATCAACAAATATCACATAATACATGTGTTTCGTTGTTGAAGCAACCAAGAATGGTCCACACACATCTGTGTGAATTCTCTCTGTTACACCATTTTTTGGTCATCTAACCTATTATCATTAGATGGACCCAAGTACACCATGTAAGACCAATTTTACCCTAAGTAAAATTGCTTTCGCTATGTAAAATAACTTAATAAAACACATTTATTAGGTTGTTTATGGTCCAAATAGGAAACCCCAAAAGGAAATATTAAACAAATCTTTATTTGTTTAATTTTCCTCATGGAATAATTAATTAAACAATAATTTAATTATCATTCCAAGTTATATTTAACCCAAAACAAGGAAATTAATTAGATAAATCCTTATTTATCTTATTATTTTCTAGGAATAATTATTTAAATCCTATTTAAATAATATTCCTTGTTAAATATGACTAAATCATTTATAAATAATTAAATAAATCATTATTTATTTAATTATCATTCAACCACTTCCTTAAAATAATAAATAAATCATTTATTTATTTATTATTTACAAATAAAGGGATTTGACCCAAGTCAAATGCCTTTTCCCTCCAACAAATATAATAAAATATTCCGTAAAAGGTGGATCTAGATTTGGTTAATATTATTTTAATCATACACCAAGATCTAGAATGACTCAATATTTTGTTATAAATAGAAGGGTTTTCTCATTCATTTGTCACCTTTCATTGCCCACTAGATCACTCTAGATATATGCTCTTGGTCTGACTTTGAGCCATTATCATTGTCAAATTTTCTATCATTCCACTTTGTGAGCTCCCTTTGAGTTCTATGTTTGTCTGGGTTTTCTACACCAACAAGAGAGAGAAAATTTAGATCTGAAGTGCTTAGGAATTTCAAGAACCCATCCCATTGAGGAGGATTGGAAACACCTTTCTTGTTTTCCTCTCAGGTTCCCTTTAATATAAAAAATTCTTTCAAAAACATTGTTCTTGTCTTGTCTATTGGATGCATGGAGCAAAATTTCATTTTCACTGATTAATGTCTTTTTATGCTTAGATCTGGATTTGTGCAGCTTTGTCTTGATCAACTAACTACAGATATGAAGATATTGGCAGCCATAATTGATGTTAGGGCTATTTTTTATGCGTAGCTAAAGTGGTCTTTTTCCGACAAAAGATTCATACTAACACTCTCCAGGATCACCGAAGCACAGTTCTCCTTCTCCTGAAAGGTGGTCTTCACAAACTTGCCCATTGTACATCCTTTGCACTGATATGACTGCACAAGAGTACCCTTGGGAAGTCCAGTAGAAATTTGTTGCAAAATTTTCAAAGTGCCATGGTGAAGATGGCCCAATCTCCTGTGCCATAATTCGCCCTCATCCCGGCTCACCACTTCTTCTGCTTTTCCCACCATTGCAGTGCAACCATATACCTCTAGCTTGTAGAGATTATTAATTGGAACCCCTATCTTCTTGGTTTGACCCATTTTTTTATGTCGAAGGAAGGCTTTTCCCTCCCTGAAAACAACATCATAACCCCTGTCTTCTAGCATTGCGACTGAGACCGAGTTCTTCTTCAGACCTGGAACATGCATGACATTCTTCAACAAGAATGGCTTACTGGGATCCCTCTCAAAGGTAATGGTCCTAATGCCAGTCGCATTGTACCGACCATCATTTCCCATATCTATATGCATATGGAGGTCCTTCTCCTCTAAGTCACTAAACAACTCTTTGTCTCTTGTCATATGGAAAGATGCACCACTATCAAGATACCACACCGATCCCATGCAGCTTGAAACCAAGCATGTGATCAAGGAAAAATACAACTCAAATTTCGAGGCTAAGGCCTCTCTAGCTGTAGATCCAGCAGTCTGCTTATTCTTCTTCTTCTGTGGAAAGTTAGTGGCAAAATGTCCATGCTCGTGATAGTGAAAACACTTCACTTTGGACAAGTCCTGCTTCTTGCCTTTCGCACCGGATTTAGAAGGATTTTTCTTCCCCTTCCCTTTCCTTGCTTTGGTAGCCAAAGTGAAATTCTTTTCATCTTCATTCTTCGATGAAGATCCATCCCTAGTACCCCACCTTATCTCCTCCTGCACAAGATCCGACCAAAGTCGCTCCCATCCTGGCAGTTTCTCTCGTCCATTGACAGAGTCTTCGTAGCTATGCCAACTCTTTGGAAGCCCAAGGAGAGCCAAGCTCACCAAGTATTCTTCATCAACAGTAACCCCCAAACTTCCCAATTCATCCTTGTAGTGGACAAACTTCGTGAGGTATTTTGGAATACTGTCGCCTTTCTCCATTTTTACTTTTTTGAGCTTGTCTTTAAGTGCCAACTTCCTCTGGTCACTTCTGCTTTGGAACAAGTCTGTCAAAGCCTTCCACATTAAGAATGGAGTGGCTTTCCCATTAAGGCTGGACACAATGTGGTCCTTCACACCTTCCAACAGAATCCTCCTCGTCTTTGTAGTATTCTTTTGCCATGCATCAAGTAATGCAGCATCGCTAGATCCCAGCTTAGGAACATCGCTATCAATGAACACCTTCAGCCCATTATCCTCTAGCATCACCTCCATCTTGTCCTTCCAGGCTATGTAATTCGAGTTCCCATCAAGGGCATACTCCAATCTCAACTCGTTGAAAGACATTTCAATGTATACTCGATTTCTGCACCAAGAATCTTCTGTATCAAATTCAAAATGTCCACCAACACAAACTCACTTCACAATTTCAATATTCAATCAACAATGCTCCGATACCATGTAGAAATTATATGCACTAAGCATTCATATGTCCAAGATTCACCTAATCTCACACTATTTAACTTTATGCAAGATATTGAATCTATTCCACTTGTTAATCTTTTGCGGAAACAATTAATTGCACACACATGTGAAGCATAAACAAAAATATTCAATCACACATAACATTGTTTTTAACCGGGAAATCCTGAGGTTGAAAACCCCAACTATATATTATGTAAAATGGAGATCATATGACAATCTCATACAAACATACAAAGCTTATCACAAGCTCTCATTACAGTACAATCGTCATACACTAATCAGGCCTAATCTTGCAAATCCATGCACCAATATTTGCCACCTGCTAGCCTACCTCCACTGCGCAATCTCTGCTTAAGAATAGCTCTGAATGGATTAGAATTACTCCATCCTTGACTGCGCAATATTCATTGGAATCTCCACTCAGTGTTGGATGCAATCAATGCATCACTATAGTCACAACAAATATTCTATCTTGCCCTTTCACCTATCTCTCCACTGGTCTCCACTGAAACTGCCATGCACTGTAGTTAACTGATGTATTGTTCAGTTGATTAATGAGTTATTATTTATGAATTAATTAACTAATCAATTCACTCCACTCTCGCTAGTGTATTAATCAGTTAGACTAGATACAACTAGCTCAACTGAGTCTAACTGAGTTAAACTGAATACAACTCCATAACTACTTCTTCCAACTGTGTCATAACTCTGCCACTTGAGTTCTAACTGAGTCCTCCATGCATTAGCTCTATTAAACCCTCAGAAATAGCGTAATTCCTTCTATCGGGTGATACTTATCATGCAACGAACTGAAGTGCTCCAAGAGAGTAAGTTGTTGTTTAGAGTCTGATTATTATTAAGAGCTAATAATAATCGACATGCATCTATTTTTAGATTGACGATCTATAAATAGACTTCGCCCAATATTCTAAAAACAGAATTTCATCTATTTTTCCAACTTGATTAACCATCCACAAATAGCATCCTGCAACTTCTGAAATATGATCGACATGTCTAAAAATAGACATAGTCTAAAAATAGACTTGTGCCAAAAATAGCATGTGGGCCCACTTAGTGAAGGCGACTCTTTTCACTAAGCTCATCATCTTGTTGAATCTCAAAAGGAATGTTGGAACTACTGCCAAATATTTTGTGAGTATCCAACATTGGACTCGACTGACCTAGACTTAGTCAAGTCAAAAATATGGTGTTTCTAGGGAAACTAATCGCTTTGGGCAGGGTCAATTTTTAAGGCTTTGTATGTCCTTCTACCTTTTCATTCATGCTTTTTAGGAAATGAATTAGAGCTATCTTCATTTTTCTTGGAAGTAATAATTATAACATCCTAAGGTGTGAGGGGAGTCTTTGAGCTTATTTACCTGGAAATAAAAATCAAAGGGGTTGAGTGACATACTAGTATGACATGAAAACTCCTTCAAATTAGGTGAATATGTTGCCTTATCCCCATTATAACTATATGGTACCTTCTAGAACGTGTAAGGTAGCTTGAAACACGAATGGCTTCCTATTTGTAACCCTTTGGAGTTCCTACCATATTCTTTTCCCAGGGATACTAATTTTTGGTAACCATTTTAGTCTATGCACTTTATGTCTTTGAGCCAAAGGATATTACCTTGAAGTTTGAACCCTTGCAAGCAATAGTTTGATGGATTCATTTGTTTGTCCCTGGAGTGCTGGAATTTGTGGTATGCTTAAGCTTTGAGATGTTCTTGTCTTCACTAAATTATCAATTTCATCACTATAGTATGGATTTGGGTGCTTTTTTATGAATCATTACCTTCCATAGCTCAACCCTGTGCATGCTAATAAATCATCCATAAATTTGTTTCAGGTATTTCTCTTAGTAATTTTGTTGTGACCCCATCTTAATGAATGAAACGTTCAGATAAATTATGCTTAGATCAAGGCATTTTGCTGGGATCTTTTTAGAGAGCTTTAGGATCCCATATTCAAGATGGGAATACTCTTGGAGATTTATGGTATTGATAAATATAACATCATGTTGTGGCAGACATTATTCAAGGAAATATGAGGGGAGCTAATACTTGACTGCTTCAAGTCACAGATCCATCATTATCCTCAAGTTTGTAAGTTCCAATGTTTCTGGATCAAACATAGGAACAATTAATTGCTCGCCATCAACATCAGTGTTGTAGACAGGGGGTTGTTTTATATGAGAAAATAAAGCTCCCAGAATATAATTTATAGTTAGGAGAAGAAACTCCTTTGAAGATAATTATCATACCTATGAAAAATAAGAGATAAAACTGGAAATGATTTTTCTCACTATGTAGTTAATCAATTATGGGTTTGCATAAGTCCTCTTGTTTTCCTAGATATTGGTTTGTTCTTTCAATATGACAAGAATATTCATCTTCAATAAGGATGCCTTCAACAAATGGAATGGACCTTTCTGCCTTTGTCTCATATGGTTCAGAAAACAGCTTAATGATATGATCAACCTTCTTTTATTCCTCATCAGATTCCATGTCATATGTAGGATGACAGTCAAAGAAAAAAATATCAGATCTTGCACTGTTCTGTTAAAACTTAATAGGCAATGTTGATTGGAGATGCACATAAGTATGGGTGCCAAAGTTTCTACCATATTCAAAATCACAGATAGGAGTGTTGGTCTCTTGCACCTTAAGGGATCTTCAGGATTTCCCTTCATTAATGAGTGTCTTATTACTCTCATTCTTAGGAGAACTAAAACTACAATCTGGTCCATTATCTCCATCTACGCTCAGGATTTTGTCATATGTTGGTTGAATTTAAATTTTCCAATGTAGAAAGAAGGCATGGAATGATACCCATGTCATCACTTGCTACATCTTCTAGGGTGACTGCAAGAGTGGTAGAAAGTTGTTTCCTACCCTCCTACTGATATAAATCCTATGAATTGAGGACCTTTTCTCACACTATCAATCATTTGGAACTATGGATTGTTTTCAAGGGAGAATCAAATGAAGAGAAGTGTAGCATATCTCTGTCCAAGTGTAGCAAGCCAGCTAAGCAGGCCGAAAATCTTGTCGGAAAATTTTCTGTCTTCTTCAATAGGGTGGTCATTAACACTGCCTCAAAATGAGTAATGGCTAGACTGAAGCATCCCACTATTTGCACATCACAATCTGTCTTAGGAACATACCTCTCTTTATCTCTACCACACTCATCATCGGCATCAAAATGCAACGTAGGTGTTATATTTATGTTTTTCTCGAACTTAGAATGCAATTTTGAGCTGCCAAATGTGTTTCCATGAATTAATATAGCTTTATTACCCTCACTTAGACTTCTACATGATCGGTTTATATACATGTTTATGAGGATGTCCTATTATTGTATTCTTCTTTGCTTCATTTTACCCTAGATTTAGCTTTGGCATTTTCTAGGAGTTGTGTTTTCACTCGCACATTGTACTCGTACTAACTATATGTTTCAGTCCCATTGACCTATTTATTGTCATTCATTGGATATATAAACTTATCTTATCTTATCTTATCTCACTTTTTGTTGATCAAAATACACTTCTCTAACCTGAGAAGCATGTTCAGGTTTCAATGCATCTCCAAATAGATTATGATTGGATGTGTTTAAGGCTTCATCATATCTTCTGCCTGATTGTTTTTCTAGTCAAAAGTGAGAAAAATGTTACACATCCATATCATCAGTCTGATCATTGTAGGTGGTCTATACACTAGTGAAAAAATGGAAAGTAGGGCCTTCATCATCAAGTGCTTATAAATCTGTGTAGTGGTATTTATAGAAATAATTTCTTACTTGAATTTTCTCTGAAATATGACATAGATGTCTCATCATTGACAGAGATCCATCCTGTTGTAGTGTTGGATTTCTCACTATCTACAGTAATGTTGGGGTTAGAAGCTAAGATTTGATCTTCTTGTGATTCTGGGATGTCTTCTTTCGGATACCCCCATTCCTCTGCTATGTCTAGTTCCAACAATCGTTTGGACAACATGATGGGCTGATTGATGTTGAAAGGATCTTGGTGAGGTTTCAATAGCCCATATTTTAAATGGAACTATTTTATTTATAATACTAACATTATCTTCTATTGTTGCAAATGGAGTACAATGGGACAACTTCAAGCCTCTAACTTCACCAGTTGGCAATGTTTTCCCTAATCATCATTTCTAGTTCATAGTTGGACTTAGGATATTAATATTTTATAGACACATTCAATGTGCTTTTTCCAAGTTGAGGCACCTAATTTATAGTAATTTGTTGGATCATTTCTGCAAATGTCATCTGAACTTGTATAAAATTGTCTGGAGCTTGTGCATGCATCATCCCTTGAGAATTTTCTTATTGTGCATTTTTATTTCATTGTTATTTCTAGCCTGCTCTTATCTCCTGTCACGGTAGTAACTAACTTTATATTGATCTAAAAAACTTAGTTGGTTCCTTGAGATGAGATCACCTTCAATATCAATATAAAATGAATTAAAACAAAGTAACTCCCCTTCTTTGGTTGCTCCTCTTTATTCATTTCATTTGACATTGTCTCACAAACTCCGACTCCCATGGACACTTCTCCAATTGAAAATTCCCCAAACAATATTGCCCAAGATCTCACTTCAAAAACTGTTCAAAACTTAACCTTCCAATATCAACAGAAAATGAATTAAAAAAAAGTAACTCCCCTTCTTTGGTTGCTCCTCTTTATTCAATTCATTTGACATTGTATCACAAACACCAACTCCCATGGACACTTCTCCAATTGAACATGCCCCAAAAAATACTGCTCAAAATCTCACTTCAAAAACTGTTCAAAACTGAAGACCAGAAACTCAAAATCTATTTGATAAACTGCCACCAAGAATTGTAGTTGCAGGAATGGTTTCGGTCCCTAATCTGGTAAGTAAAATCTTCTTTATTCAATTCCTATTCAAGAAAATGTTCTGTAGGTTTTCTTTATGTATATGACAAGAATTATCATACAAGTATTGCTACTTTCATCAATTTACAAGTAGGTAACGGCTAAAGTCTGTGGTATTGTCGATGGAGTTTTTTATTATGGATATCTCATGTAATATCCTAGGGAAATTTTCACTAAGGTTTCTAATTCGGAAATTTCCTTCTTTGGACAATACTGTTATTATAGCCGAGTCAATATTGTTATATAATGTTATATACTTTTATTATACCTGAGTCATCAAGTCCTTTGTATTTACTTCAACATCTTTCCAGAGATCAGATATCAACTTTGTTGACTTAAGGGAAATCAAAGTAGTTTTGAACTCATGGACATTTGGTTTTTTTTCTATCAAATTTTAAATGATCATCCAAATAATGGAAGGAATTCCATCCATCTCAGGGTAATAAATAATTGTCTTGTATGCCAAAATCTTCTGTATGCCCTCTTCCTGAAATAGTTTGTGTATACCCACTATGCACATTGGTGCATTACTTCATCCAACTTCCATTGTGTTGTGGCCAGCAATAACCCCCCTTCTTATTTAATATTAGTAATAATACTAAATAAGTGGGGACCCTTAGCCAAAAAATCCAAAAAAATTATTAGTATTTATTTCCTTTCTCAAATAAAACTTACTATCATAAATTAGGGAAATTCCTTTGAAAATATTTAAAATAAACCTAAGTTTATGATAGATCAAAACATAATCTTTCTTTGAAGAAAAGTACCGCATCCATCGCAAAAAGTAGATATCCTTTGAAAAATCAGAATCTTTTAAAATTGTGATTCCACGATATTGCGATAGCGCGATCCCAAATAACTATACATTAAAGTATAGATCGCAAGCCGCATATCGCAGAAAATTTGTTAAATAAGTTATATTTTGTGAAATTACGATTTTGCGATTTAGCGATGTAATGAGAATGTGATTTATGAATGTTGCGATTTGCGATGATTGCGATCCGCAATATTGAAATTTTGCGATATTGCACAGCAAATCACAGATCGCATTATCGCAGATTCTTCTAAGCGCGTTGTCCAAAGTAAATATTTTCATAAATAAATATCCGTTATGCGCTTTGATGTCAAAATTAATGAATGGATTGTTAATCATTGATGGAAAGGATTTTGTTTTGATTGAAAGGTTGTTTCACATTTAAAATAATATTTTTCATCTGCGTTCAGCATTTAAAACTATCCCGTCACCTTTCTCATATCATTACTCTCACTTAATTCATAACACCGCAGGCGCGAAGGAGCAGAAGACTATACAAAGCATTCACAGAGAATTATGGGTAAGAAAGAGAAAGTTCTGAGTGTTGAAAACAAAGAGATGGCTTCCTTATACGCAGACACTGCTTGCAATAAGGACGCCGGTATCACCACTTGGGAAGGGATGCATAATTTGCTCGAAGAAGAAAATCCCAGGGTAATGGAAGTCGCGGCTACTGCAGGATCAAGTAATTCCTCTGAAGCGTCTCTTACAGAATTGGCTTGTTCATTTCTGCACAGAATAGCAGCAAGACCAAGAATTCTTCCATATACAGATATGGTAAAATGGGTGCTGGATAACACCGATATTTCGGACAGGAAATTTAGAACTCTAGGACAAGAACTTATCGGGTCGTTCACTACAGAAGATTTGAGGCTTATGTATCACTTACCGGAACCTCAGGTGACTTACAACAAACAATTTATGGAGAAATTCGCTAGAGAAAATGCAAATTTGGTAGAATGCACCAAGGAATGTACCAAAAGAGAGGAACCATTAAAGAAAAAAAAACACGGTATGTATAGTACTGGTTCGCTCACCTCTCCATATTGTTTTGTTGCTGTTATGTTATGCAAGCTTTTTGGAAAGCCTGACATAAATATGGTCTTGCCTGAATGGCTCCCTTTGTTGAATGCTGCTGTTAACGTTACAATTGTAGACTGGGCCAAAATCTTGTCTGATAATTTAGCCACTGCTATTTTCAATTATCGGTCCAAACAGATTGTTTCTCAGAGGATTTATCCTCCTTTTTATCTATCTACCTATGTTATGGATTCAATTTGTTTTGTTTCTAAATTCCCTTTGATGGGTTGGCAATGGACAATTCATGATCCCTTGCCTATTCATGTCTATCACAAAGAGTTGTGGGAATCAAAGTTTGTTCCTCATTTTTACAAAATTTGCCATCGCATAATGTTGCCTCTATACATAATATTGTATAATAAGGATGCTCCAAGGTTATCCCCGGAAGCAGAAGTCGACATTCTCCCTGTCGCAAGATGGTTTGGAGAAGAGTTGTTTACTTATGTGAGGGTTTTTGGAAGTTCTGCTTCCCCCCATGTTTTACCCCTGTATGTTCCGGATAAATTTGTAGCTCGGGAGATTGCTTATCAAACCTGTGGTGAAGGAGGTTTGACAAAGGAATTAAAGGAGAAGAAGAAGGGCATTTGGCCACAATTTCCCGTAGCCTGTGGAGCATTTTCATTGTTTGATGTTGGTCACGCATTCAAAGAGGTAAGAAATATTACATGCTTACAACTGTTCAAGTTTTCAAGAAGGTTATTTGATCCAATTAATGTTGTTAAAAATTTCACCACTGCAATCAAAGTAAGAGTGTTTTCTGGAGAAGAAAATCCTTTTGATTATATGTTTCAAACACAATGTTCATTTAAAGAAGTTTTGCATTTAGCTCAAACACAGTTATCCCCAGAATATTTTCAGGAATTTAAAGTTTACAGAGAGAGAAGACTAACTACTATCCCTTTGGAAAATTTACGCTTGGAACCCGCAAGGGAACCAACTCCTAGTGTCAGTCTTAGTGGCAGCTCAAATACAGAAAAGTCTAAGTCGAAGTCTGACAAAGAGACTTCTGAGCATTCTAAAAAGATTGATAATGATGAAAGCTCAGTGAAAGATACAACTCAATCAAAAGAGCTTTCACAACAACAGACTTTTACCACTCCACAGTTGAATCTTCCACCTCTCAATGTACAGCAACCGACAGTCAGGACTGAATTGGACAAAGAATGGGAAACTTTTAATCAATTGCTTAATGTGGAAGGACAGAATATACAGACCCCTGTACAGACAACAAAAGTTTTGAGCACGGGAATAAGTGGCAACGTCACAGCAACTGAGCATATACCTATCACTCCCTCTTCTGAAATTGTACTCAATATAGAGGACATTCCTCCTCTAGATGTATTCTACAGCCCGCAGTATATAGCAGTAGTGAGGAAGCAGAGGAAAAAGAGAAAGTTAGAGAGCTCAATCTCTACTGAGGCAGAACAATTAGATGTCTTATGGAAGGATCCTACTACGGATCCAACTGATAATCTTACCAAGTTATCTCAGATTACAGGAGCTTATGCCTCCGCAACTATTGACAAAGCATCCGAGGTAAGGCTATTATTAAATGAAAAAGAAGATCATATACAAGTTCTGCAACAACAATTGCAATAAGCTCGTGCTAATAGTGAAGCAAAGATAAAACTTGAAGAGTTACAACAAGAGCTTCAACAGATGCAAATTGGATATCAGAAAAGTTTGGCAAATAAAGAGAAACAAATACAGATTATCCAAGAGGAGCACAAAGATGACCCTAAGCTTCCAGAGTTTATTTCAGAGTCTGTTTCTTTGAACAAACAACTACTGCAACAACAAGACATATTATGCCAGAAAATCTCGCAATACAACTCTTTTTGTCAAGAAAGTGATAAAATCACTAATCATGTCATAGAATTATGACATGATTATGATTTAACTAATGAAAGAGTTACTAATTATATGGAATGGAAAAATACAGAGGAAGGAAGAAGAGCAGGAGCACCGATCATCAATGATAGTCATAAAGAACTGCTCTTCAACAATTGGGATGTATAGATCAGAAAGGCAGAAAAAGCAGCAGAGGAAGCAGCTACAGCAGCAGGAAATATTACTGATTGTGTAAATGAAAATTTGCAAAAAGTTAATTTGATTTCAGAAATTATTCCAGGACACCTTCGACAAGCACAAAAATTGCAAACAGAATGGAGGCAAAAGGCTGATGAAAAGGCAAAGTCAATTCAAGGACTGACAAGATTAAACTGGGATTCTTACTAGACATATCTAGTGAAACCACACAGTCAATGCAGTGCGCTTAATTGCATCATTAATTCTGTTGAGAAGATTTCTCCTACACTTGCCGATTCTGTCTTTTCGGGGCAGTTGAAATCCAAAATCGGCCAACCACCTCTTCTGAAAACAATGTTGGATGCTTGCAAGATCAGAGATCAAATTCATAAGTAGATAGTTGATAGTCTTTATTTTTAGATTTAGTTTTAGTTTTACTATATTTTTGCCTAGAAAAAGGACGGTCAT
Source organism: Pinus albicaulis (assembly GCA_034641835.2). NCBI lineage: Eukaryota > Viridiplantae > Streptophyta > Pinopsida > Pinales > Pinaceae > Pinus > Pinus albicaulis. The sequence continues at coordinate 383,626,121 of CM076578.1, read as the reverse complement.
TTAAACCGAATCCTAAATTTTTGTAATAAACTATTTTTAGATTTTAGTTATTAGTATTTAAACCCTTCTGATGCATTTAGAGAAGGGTCCTGAAATTTGTCAAAAACTTATCCTCAGAACATGCACTTCTGCACCCTCAGAGGAGGTTTTGATGAATGAATGGAACGAGATTTATTGATATCTGTGTCTAATATCTGCTACTGATGTTGCATTTTTGTACTCTTAGTAGATGTTGGATTAAGAAGATATAAGTCATTATTACTTCTAGCTCATGAGTAGAACCAGTTATAAATGGTACTTTTATCTCTTAACTATTTATGCTTCTGTGTTAAAAGTGATATTTATGTTTAGTTATTTATATATTGATGCTTGAATGCATAAGTTATCATTTGGCACTTTTGTACGGTGATAGCTATTTATTTATGCTTAATGTATGAATAACTTATTATGCGATATATTTTTCACAACTGTTTCATCTAACTTTTTATATGAAGTGGTTTATCTTTATTGAATTCTTTTCTCATAACAGTTGAATGATCTTTATTATCAATTGTTATTTGAAATCATTTTAGATCGCATAAATAGAAAGATTACATCCCGGGTTAGTTTAGAATTAGATATTTCTGTTTAAATTAGAATACAATTTGCATATGATTATATTAGAAATAGAATAAAAGCATTTCACTTAGGAACATTTTAGAAAGGAAATATCAATTCTCAACACACACACACATATTGGGAAACTGGTCCCATTATCCCCAGTCGGACCCACTACACCAAACGGAAAAGGAGCTGCTAACCAAGGTTCGGACCGGGTGGGTATCCCCCTTGTTGTAGACCCGATTTTTGGGGCTTCAACATATTTGGCGCTAGAAGGAGGGCCTCAAACTATGAATGGAAAGTGAATCTAAATCTAAATACCATTCTAAGAGTAAATCACCCTCACCATCTTCCCCGACTTCTCCATCATACTCAGAAATTTTAAATCTAGAACCAGAAGTCGAAAGAAGAACAGACACTGCCACAAACCCTGACTTTTCAGAAGAATCTGCTATTGAACCTCCTGAAGTCGAATCTTTGATTCATAAACTTCAACGATTTTCAATATCACCTCAAAGGTCTGATAAATCTCAAGGCAGTGTGACTTCGCAATATAATCTTGCTCATCCTCTCACTAGATTACAGAGTGAAAAGCTTGGCATTCAGCCAACTGAGTTACCTCTACCTACAAGAAAAAGAGCTAGGAAATCACCCAAAGGGTCTGATAGTGAGACTCTTTCATCATCATCATCTATCTCAAACACTTCATCGCGAAGTCAACCACCCACTCCTCCACTCCAGACTACTGTCCATCAGTCCACTCAATCTTCCACATCTCCTTCTCAAATCATAATATCTTCATCTTCACAGTCACAAATATCATCTTCTACACTTTCATTTGTTAGTAGTTCAGTGATGGCCCAAATTCCATGGAATAATCCAGGGGCAGTCTTAATGCCTGCACCCTTGAGTCAAATACCGACCCATCCTGAAAAATGGCTGCCTAAGTTTAATCCTGAAGCAGGCATGCTAGCAGAAGAACATATAAACAACTTTATGTTATCCATAAATCTCAATGGAGTTGTTAATGAAGATGTTGTTGTCTGACTTTTTCCTTATACCCTACAAGGAGCAGCTGGATCATGGTATTTCTCATTACCATCTGGATCTATTACTAGTTGGGATATCTTTCAAGATCAATTTTTGACTAAATTTGGTGATGACAGGTCTACAACAACATTGATCAATGATTTGTCTAATCTTAGAGCTGATTCAAAAGAACTTGTCAAGGATTTCAATTCTCATTTCAATAAATTGTTAAACAAAATTCCTACTGCTTCCAAGCCTAACGAAGAAGTGCAAAGTGAATGGTACATTTCTACTTTGCCATCAAACATAGAAATCTTTGTTGATAGGGCAAACAAAACAACTTTAGCAGACAATATGAAGGAAGAAATAGCAGTAGAGAAACGAATCATTGCTTTAGAAAAGAAAAATGCAATAGAAAAACAGAAATCCAAGAAGGTCACTTTTAAGGAAGATCCCAAGAAAAAACAACCAAAAGATCCATTTGATTTAGAAGGATTGCAAAAAGTTTTGAAAACCATGTCCAATGAAATGGTTGATATCAAAAAACAAGTAGTAGAAACATCTTCTAAAAAGTATTTCAAGCCTTTTAGAATAAATCCTTCAACTGATTCAAAACCACCAAATGCTATTACGAATGCTGAATCAGAAGAAGAAGAAGAAGAGACTGTTACTGAAGAAACTACTGATGAAGAAGAGGTGGTAGAAGTACAAGGCATGTGGGATTTCATCCTCCCAAATGAGGAAGATCAAGAAGCATCCCCGGTTAGTACTAGAAGTAGAAATCAACTTGATCCTCCTCAATCTACTCCTAAACCAAAGAGCGCAAGCTCATTGGCTAAGGATAAAGTTGCACCCAAGAAAACAACATCCAAAGCAATTCAAACTAGCCCAGTCCAAACAGATTCATCAATTCCATCAAGAACACTGATTGTTCCAGATGAAATGGAATATAACATTATAGAAGATATGAAGAAGACTAGGGCTAACATCACTTTTTATGAATTGAGCAAGTTAAAACACCAGCAAAAGGTACTTTTGAAAGAATTACATGTTGTACTAGAAAAACCTTTGCCCCATCCTGTAATTTCTCAAGCTTCTAATGACATGGGAAGACCTCAAACTAATTCGATCAGTAAAGTTGACCTAGAAAATATCGCTTTAATTGGAGGAAGGTCGAGATCTCATACTCCTCCATTTCTTCTTACTTACGAAGTTTTTAATAAAAATTTGCATAACTGTTTAGTGGATTCTGGAGCTTCATCTAATATTCTACCAAAATCAGTATGTGCAAAATTGAACGTTCAACCACAAAAATCTGTTGTGCGTATAGTGTAGTTAGATCGATCGCAAGTTGAAGTGATTGGTGAATTAAATCAGGTTACCATAAGGTTGTCATCAAATCCAAAGGTATGTCAAGTTATTGATATTTTAGTTGCAGATATTCCAGAATTTTATGGCTTAATTCTTAGCAGAGATTGGTCAGAAAAACTTCATGGATACTTTGCAACCGATTGGTTGCACATGTGGCTTCCTTACAATGGTAAACCAAATCAGATAAAGGTTGATTGAGAAAAACATCAGAAATACATAGTAACATAATTGGAAGGAGAGAATGAACCAGTTGCGTACAGCAGTAATATCATTGGCAATTACTCAGTTGATTCTTTCTTAGGAAATTTCAATGTTCATACTTCACCTTATTTAGAACATTCTGTTTTATCTCAAATAGAAAATTTTTCTCAAACAGACAGTTCTAAATGTATTAATTTTGTAGATACTCCTGTAAATAAATATTTATTTTGGAAATTATTTTTTGATGGTTCTAAGTCTAATGAAGGAGCAGGAGCAGGATGCGTGTTGGTTAGTCCAGAGGGAAACAAAATTATGCTAACCTGCAGACTTGAGTTTGAATGTACTAATAATACCACAGAATATGAGGCTTTAATCCAAGGGTTATATAAAGCAATCGGATTGGATATCAAATATCTGCAAGTTTTCGGAGATTCAGAAATTGTAATCAAACAGGTACGCAATACTATACATTGTTTATCAGGTCATTTAAAGCATTATCAATCTTTAGTTCAAGATCTGACTGAACATTTTATAGCATTCAATATTTCACCAATTCCTAGAATCCAGAATGCTAGCGCAAACCTCTTAGCCAATGTAGCCTCCAAGCTCATTCCTGCAGAAGACTTTAGTCCTGATCGATTTTCAATTGAATTAATCTTTAGACCTTCGATTCCTGATAACGTTACCAATTGGAGAATTTTCAACGATGATCCTGATATTGTAAGTTTCCTCACATCTGAAGGATCTTATACCAATCAGATAATCGATGAAGACCAACATGACAAACAATTACAACATGATAGCACTAATAATGCTATTCCAAAGTCAATAGTCAAGTTAGAAGACCTCTACGATTTGAAAGACCGATTTAAAAGATCTACCAATTCAAAATTACAAAGTTCAACTTTGAATTATGAATTGGTAAATCTAGGAACTGATACCAAGCCATAGAATATCAACCTAGGCCTTGGTCTAACTCCTGAAGAAAAATTAGCATATGTTCGTCTTTTGAAACAATATAAAAGTGTCTTTGCTTGGAACTACGATGAACTCAAAACTTATGACACTTCTATCATCCAACATACTATCCCAATGATAAATGATGAGAAACATGTACAACAAAAGCTAAGAAAAATCCATCCCAATCTAGAAAATCAAATCAAATCTGAACTCAATAAGTTATTGAAAGCCAAAATTATTTTTCCTGTTCGACATTCTAAATGGGTTTCCAATATGGTGCCTGTTAGAAAGAAAAAGAGAGATATTAGAATTTGCATTGACCTTTGAAATCTTAATAAAGCCTGCCAAAAAGATAATTTTCCTTTGCCTCCCATGGAGAAAATATTACAGGAAGTTGCAGGATCAGAATCAATGTCTTTCTTAGATGGTTTCTCTGGCTACAACCAAGTGTTATTCCATCCAGATGATCAATTGAAAACTACATTTAGAACCAAATGGGGCACTTATGCATATCAAAAGATGCCTTTTGGGCTAATCAATGCTGGTGCCACATTTCAAAGAGCCATGGACATCGCTTTCAAGGGATTATTTAACAAATCAATGGTAATTTATTTGGATGATATAACTGTATATTCCAAAAAACGAAGTAATCATCTTAGAGATTTGAAGCAGATATTCCAACGTTGTCAAAGGTATGGAATTTCACTTAACCCAAAAAAATATTTTTTTGCATTAAGTGAAGGAAAACTTCTTGGATTCATAGTGTCAAAATCTGGAATTCATATTGATCCTGATAGAATCAAGGAGATTTCTAAAATATCCTTACCTCACAACAAGAAAACTATGCAATCTTTCCTTAGCCAAATTAACTTTGTAAAGAGATTTGTACCAGATTTTTCAAGAATTGTATCTCATTTACAAGCAATGATTAAAAAGAATTCAAACTTCAAATGGGGCCAAGATGAATATGAGGCATTCAATCTAATCAAACAAGCAATCATTAATGCTACATCTTTAGCAACTCCAAATTTTTCCGATTCTTTTATTTTGTACACATTTGCCTCTGATAAATCTTATGCTGCAATACTCACTCAAGCAAATCAAGATAAAGCAGAAGCCCCAATTGCTTTCTTCAGTTCAAATTTACAGGGAGCTGAGTTGAATTACTCAGATGTGGAGAAACAAGCTTTCACTGTTTTCAAAGCAATTAAGTATTTCAGACCCTTTTTACTTAAAGCCCATACAAAAATCATTGTACCGTTTCCAACGGTAAGAAATCTTTTAGTCCAAAAAGATGTGGGTGAGAAAAGAGCTAATTGGATTACTGCTTTACAAGAGTATGATATTGAGATCAAACCAGCAAATATTGTAAGAGGTCAAGGCTTTTGCAAAATACTAGCTGGAGCATCACAGATTTTTGAGAAATCATCTGAAGAGATACAAACGTATGAGGTAAGCTTAAACGATGTTGAATCATTATATGCTGATATCATTTTTTATCTAAAGAATGGATATGCCCCTCCAAATCTCGATCACACCAAGAAAAGAGCCTTAAGGTTGAAGGCTAAACAATATCAGCTTGTAAACGATGTTCTTTTTAAAATGAATTATGATTCTGTTCTTCTTAGATGTTTGGAAAAATCTGAAGCTGAAAAAGTCTTGCAGGAACTTCACGATGGGCCAGCAGGTGGACATTATGCTGGAGATGCTACTGCACATAAAATCCTTCGCCAGGCTATTACTGGCCCACTTTATTCAAAGATTCACATAGCTATGTAAGAAGATGCCAAGTTTTTCAAACTGCAGCTGGAAGACAAAAGAAACCATCATTGCCATTACAACCAGTAAACATTGAACAGCCTTTTGATCAATGGGGATTGGACATAATAGGTGAGATCGTTCCTCACTCTTCTAATCAACATAGGTATATCATTACAGCAACTGATTATTTTACGAAATGGGTAGAAGCAGTCCCTCTCAAGACTATTAATGCTGAGCACATCATTGAATTCATAGATCAATTCATAATCACCAGGTTTGGTTTACCTTCTGCTTTAGTGTTTGACAATGCATCATATTTTTCTGGTAATGCTATGATTGAATTTGCACTCAAGAGAGGTTTCAAACTTAAATACTCTGCCAATTATTATCCACAGGGAAATAGATTAGCTGAATCCAAAAATAAAAACTTAATCAGAATCATTAACTAAACCATTGATCAAAATCATAAAAATTGGCATAAGTCTTTAATATATGCTTTATGGGCAGATCGAATAACACAGAAGGCTTCTACTGGCACTTCTCCCTTTAATTTAGTTTATGGGAAAGAAGTAGTTATTCCAACTCATTTAGCAATTCCTTCTTTGGCCTTAGTTCAATATATTGATGAAGTACCAACTTCTTCCTTGCAACAATGACAGATGGAAATAATTAAGTTAGAAGAACAACGAGAAAAAGCCAAAATAACTCATGCTCATCATCAAGCATTAGTAAAATATTCTTTTGATTCAAACATGATAACCAGAAAAGACTTTCAGGTTGGAGATCTTGTTTTAAAATGGGACAAGGGTCATGAGGAAAAAGGAAAACATATGAAGATTCAAAGAATGTGGCTTGGTCCTTTTCAAATTTCAGAAATCATAGGTCCATCTACTTTTATGTTACAGGATTTAACAGGCAAAAGAGAATCTTTACCTGTTAATGGACAAATTCTCAAAAAATATTTTCCATAGGAGATCATTCTTCTATTTTGTATATTAGTTTTCTTTATTGTCAAAATAAAACAAGTTGTTAATGGTTACATTTGGAATTTACAAAGAAGATATAAATTCTCTTTTTAGATTTTGTTTCTTCATTTTTTATAAATAGAATTATTTTCAGAATATTAATCATTATTATTCAAAGATACAGTTAAAAACTTTAGTATTGAAATGACACCAGTTTCAACTTTGAAAACTTTGATGAAAGGCAACTTTTAGTGAAAGATTGTTTTATATCAGTTCAATGAAAGGTATCAATAACAAAACAAAGTTTCTCTATAGAAAAGTTCCTTCCAAAAAACTCTACTATTGTCGTCCAGAGCTATCTTAAGGAAACAATGATATCCTCCCCACTTAGAAAAATTGCAATGTTCAAAGAATTATCCAATAATACACTTTTAACTTAAAGAGTAAGAGGTCTCATCACGAGCCGACTTATCATGATCATAGATATTATAGCTTGCTGACTTTGCCAATACTGCATACCATAACAGGGCAATGACTCAAGATTGTTGCAATCAAAAGACAAGGGGTCTCATCACGAGCCATCTTGTTCAGCAAAGTTATAAATCAAGTTAATGGCATTGTCATGAGTTGGCTACCAAACCAAGACATTATTCTTTAAGAATAAAAAAGAAAAGCAAAAGAAATAAGTGTGAATATGGATTTTTCTTTGAAAATTGTATATTTCTCTAAGTAGGATACAGGATCATTACTGGGTAACAGGTAACCATGTCGAGGCTATAAACGCTTGCTGGCAGCAATGGCTCTACCTACGACAAATGAGCATATTTAAAGCTAATTTATAGAGAAGCCTTTGTTTTTATCTTTTTAAACCAAGTAATGACTAATGTAAATACAAGGACTAGCTTGAGGAAGTGAATAATCATAAGTTGAATATAGAAGAAATGAAATATCATTTATAGATTAAAGCATAATATACTTTGTCTTTTTATAATAAAGCTTGATTTTCTGGAAATTTTTCTGTTTTGAAAAGTTTAGAAAATTCAAAATAACAGCAGAGATAACTGGTTCTTCCAAGTGAATCGCCAATTGTTGTGGCCAGCAACAACCCCCCTTCTTATTTAATATTAGTAATAATACTAAATAAATGGGGACCCTTAGCCAAAAAATCCAAAAAAATTATTAGTATTTATTTCCTTTCTCAAATAAAAATTACTATCATAAATTAGGGAAATTCCTTTGAAAATCTTTAAAATAAACCTAAGTTTATGATAGATCAAAACATAATCTTTCTTTGAAGAAAAGTACCGCATCCATCGCAAAAATTAGATATCCTTTGAAAAAGCAGAATCTTTTAAAATTGCGATTCCACGATATTGCGATAGCGCGATCCCAAAGAACTATACATTAAAGTATTGATCGCAAGCTGCATATCACAGAAAAGTTGTTTAATAAGTTATATTTTGTGAAATTGCGATTTTGCAATTTTGCGATTTTGCGATTTTGCAATATTGAGATTTAGCGATGTAATGAGACTGCGATTTATAAATGTTGCGATTTGCGATGATTTCGATCCGCGATATTGCGATTTTGCGATATTGCACAGCAAATCACAGATCGCATTATTGCAGATTCTTCTAAGCGCGTTGTCCAAAGTAAATATTTTCATAAATAAATATCCGTTATGTGCTTTGATGTCAAAATTAATGAATGGATTGTTAATCATTGATGGAAAGGATTTTGTTTTGATTGAAAGGTTGTTTCACGTTTAAAATAATATTTTTCATCTGCCTTCAGCATTTAAAACTATCCCGTCACCTTTCTCATATCATTACTCTCACTTAATTCGTAACACCGCAGGCGCGAAGGAGCAGAAGACTATACAAAGCATTCACAGAGCATTATGGGTAAGAAAGAGAAAGTTCCGAGTGCTGAAAACAAAGAGATGGCTTCCTTATACGCAGACACTGCTTGCAATAAGGACACCGGTATCACCACTTGGGAAGGGATGCATAATTTGCTCGAAGAAGAAAATCCCAGGGTAATGGAAGTCGCGACTACTGCAGGATCAAGTAATTCCTCTGAAGCGTCTCTTACAGAATTGGCTTGTTCATTTCTACACAGAATAGCAGCAAGACCAAGAATTCTTCTGTATATAGATATGGTAAAATGGGTGCTGGATAACACTGATATTTCGGACAGGCAATTTAGAACTCCAGGACAAGAACTTATCAGGTCGTTCACTACAGAAGATTTGAGGCTTATGTATCACTTACCGAAACCTCAGGTGACTTACAACAAACAATTTATGGAGAAATTCGCCAGAGAAAATGCAAATGTGGCAGAATGCACCAAGGAATGGACCAAAAGAGAGGAACCATTGAAGAAAAACAAACATGGTATGTACAGTACTGTTTCGCTCACCTCTCCATATTGTTTTGCTGCTGTTATGTTATGCAGGCTTTTTGGAAAGCCTGACATAAATATGGTCTTGCCTGAATGGCTCCCTTTGTGGAATGTTGTTGTTAACGCTACAATTGTAGACTGGGCCAAAATCTTGTCTGATAATTTAGCCACTGCTATTTTCAATTACCGGTCCAAACGGACTGTTTCTCAGAGGATTTATCCTCCTTTTTATCTATCTGCCTATGTTATGGATTCAATTTGTTTTGTTTCTAAATTCCCTTTGATGGTTTGGCAATGGGCAATTCATGATCCCTTGCCTATTCATGTCTATCACAAAGAGTTGTGGGAATCAAAGTTTGTTCCTCATTTTTACAAAATTTTCCATGGCATAATGCTGCCTCTGTACAGAATATTGTATAATAAGGATGCTCCAAGGTTATCCCCGGAAGCAGAGGTCGACATTCTCCCTGTCGCAAGATGGTTCGGAGAAGAGTTGTTTACTTATGTGAGGGTTTTTGGAAGCTCTACTTCCCCCATGTTTTACCCCTGTATGTTCCGGATAAACTTGTAGCTCTGGAGATTGCTTATCAAACCTGTGGTGAAGGAGGTTTGACAAAGGAATTAAAGGAGAAGAAGAAGGGAATTTGGCCACAATTTTCCGTAGCCTATGGAGCATTTTCATTGTTTGATGTTGGTCACACATTCAAAGAGGTAAGAAATATTACATGCTTACAACTGTTCAAGTTTTCGAGAAGGTTATTTGATCCAATTGATGTTGTTAAAAATTTCACCACTGCAATCAAAGTAAGAGTATTTTCTGGAGAAGAAGATCCTTTTGATGATATGTTTCAAACACAATGTTCAATTAAAGAAGTTTTGCATTTAGCTCAAACACAGTTATCCCCGGAATATTTTCAGGAATTTAAAGTTTACAGAGAGAGAAGACTAACTACTATCCCTTTGGAAAATTTACGCTTGGAACCCGCAAGGGAACCAACTCCTAGTGTCAGTCTTAGTGGCAGCTCAGATACAGAAAATTCTAAGTCGAAGTCTGAAAAAGAGACTTTTGAGCATTCTAAAAAGATTGATAATGATGAAAGCTCAGTGAAAGTTACAGCTCAATCAAAAGAGCTTTCACAACAACAGACTTTTACCACTCCACAGTTGAATCTTCCACCTCTCAATGTACAGCAACCGACAGTCAAGATTGAATTAGACAAAGAATGGGAAACTTTTAATCAATTTCTTAATGTGGAAGGACAGAATATACAGACCCTTGTACAAACAACAAAATTTTTGAGCACGGGAATAAGTGGCAACGTCACAGAAACTGAGCATATACCTATCACTCCCTCTTCTGAAATTGTACTCAATATAGAGGACATTCCTCCTCTAGATGTATTCTACAGCCCGCAGTATAAAGCAGTAGTGAGGAAGCAAAGGAAAAAGAGAAATTTGGATAGCTCAATATCTACAGAGGCAGAACAATTAGGTGTCTTATGGAAGGATCCTACTACGGATCCAACTGATAATCTTACCAAGTTATCTCAGATTACAGGAGCTTATGCCTCCGCAACTATTGACAAAGCATCCGAGGTAAGGCTATTATTAAATGAAAAAGAAGATCAGATACAAGTTCTGCAACAACAATTGCAACAAGCCCGTGCTAACAGTGAAGCACAGATAAAACTTGAAAAGTTACAACAAGAGCTTCAACAGATGCAAATTGGATATCAGAAATGTTTGGCAGATAAAGAGAAACAAATACAGATTATCCAAGAGGAGCATCGATCATCCATGATAGTCATAAATAACTGCTCTTCAACAATTGGGATGTACATATCAGAGAGGCAGAAAAAGCAGCAGAGGAAGTAGCTACAGTAGCAGGAAATATTACTGATTGTGTAAATGAAAATTTGCACAAAGTTAATTTGATTTCAGAAATTATTCCAGGACACCTTCCACAACCACAGCAATTGCAAACAGAATGGAGGCAAAAGGCTGATGAAAAGGAAAAATCAATTCAAGGACTGACAAGATTAAACTGGGATTCTTACTGGACATATATAGTGAAACCACACAGTCAATGTAGTGCGCTTAATTGCATCATTAATTCTGCTGAGAAGATTGCTCCTACACTTGCCGATTCTGTCTTTTCGGGGCAGTTGAAATATGAAGTCGGCCAACCACCTCTTCTCAAAACAATGCTGGATGCTTGCAAGATCAAAGATCGAATTCATAAGTAGATAGTTGATAGTCTTTATTTTTAGATTTAGTTTTAGTTTTACTATATTTTTGCCTAGGAAAAGGACGGTCATTTAAACCGAATCCTAAATTTTTGTAATAAACTATTTTTAGATTTTAGTTATTATTATTTAAACCCTTCTCATGCATTTAGAGAAGGGTCCTGAAATTTGTCAAAAACTTATCCTCAGAACATGCACTTCTGCACCCTCAGAGGAGGTTTTGATAAATGAATGGAACGAGATTTATTGATATCTGTGTCTAATATCTGTTACTGATGTTGCATTTATGTACTCTTGATAGATTTTGGATTAAGAAAGAGATAAATCATTATTGCTTCTAGCTCATGAGTAGAACCAGTTATAAATGGTACTTTTATCTCTTAACTGTTTCTGTTTCTGTGTTAAAAGTAATATTTATGTTTAGTTGTTTATATGTTAATGTTTGAATATTTGAGTTATCATTTGGAATTTTTGTACGGTGATAATTATTTATTTGTGCTTGATATATGAATAGCTTAATATGCGATATGTTTTCCACAACTGTTTCATCTAACTTTTTATGTGAAATAGTTTATCTTTATTGAATTCTTTTCTCATAATAATTGAATGATCTTTATTATCAATTGTTATCTGAAATCCTTTTAGATCACATATATTGAAAGATTACATCTCGAGTTAGTTTAGAATTAGATATTTCTTAGAATACATTTTGCATATGAATAGATTAGAAATATATTAAAAGCATTTTACTTAGGAATTTTAGAAAAGAAATATCAAATCTCAAACACACACACACACATATTGGGAAACTAGTCCCATTATCCCCAGTCGGACCCACTACACCAAACGGAAAAGGAGCTGCTAACCAAGGTCCGGACCAGGTGGGTATCCCCCTTGTTGTAGACCCGATTTTCGGGGCTTCAACAGAACTCCATCAAAAAATTTGAAGAGGAGCACCTGTTGGGAAAAGGTAGAATGAAGAAAGTGAGAGGTAAAAGATTTATTATGTATAATACATATAATGTTTCATTTTTTACATCATGTATATGATCATTATATTCATTTAGGTCTTATTCTTTCATAGTTTATTAATTAATATAATTTGCCATGGTTATAAGTAATATTTATTAATATTGGTGAATTATTGTTTTTTTATTCAGGTGCTCAAGATTATGAGGCACTACTTTTATACATTGCAAACAATATTGAGTGGATGAGTGAATGGATTGAAACATGTAAAGCACGTAACGATGGTAGGTTATCATGGCAACTACTGTCTAAATTGATTAGAGAAGCGTATCGTAGTGGAGATGGGAACGTTACGGACAGGGAAATCGATTTAGCATATGGTTTGAAAGATAGAAAGGTAAGCAATTAATTCACCTATTTTATTCATTACTGATTTTATACTATATTTATAATGTGACAATAAGTTTTATTTTTCAGTTAATTTTCATGCTGTGTAAATTATATGTTTAATTATTAATTGAGAATGCATATTTTTCATGTTTGGCATATTGCAGTTGAAACACCACAAGGCTATGTGGTGCAATGGTCATCAATTTCGTGTTAAACAGTTGGATGATAATAGAAAAACTTCTGATAGTGGGATAACTGCGGTATTCCAGGTCACTAATGTTTCCTCCAGGAGCGACAGACATCCTCGAGAATCTGAAAATAGATATTATGGGTTCTTAGATGATATAGTTGAGTGTGACTTTAATTCCTTCAAAATAGTTTTTTTCGACGTCAAATGGTATAGGCTACGAATGAATGTACGTGATTATGATAGAACACTTATTCAACATGACAATGGATTTCCAATGGTTAAAACATCGTAGTTTGAAGCAAGAAAAGATCGCTATGTTTTTCCAAGCCAATGCGAACAAGTCTTTTACTCAGAGGTTCCAGGTGAGAACGAATGGCCATTTGCTATTAGATATGATCCAAGAGGAAGGCCAGTAGAGTATACTGTAGAGGAAGAAGATGATATTGATCAAGAAGAATATGATGCAGTGGCAGATGAGCAGGAAGATGCATTGACAGACGAAGAAGATATCTTAGAAGATGAACCAGGCATAGGAGATGAGGCAACAATTATTGATGATGATGTCGATGAGGATATTATTGAAAATGACATAATTGATGATGATGATGACATGGTTGATCATTTCAACACCGTTTCTGAATCAGATGTTGATATAGATGTCGATCATTTGGATGAAGATCAAGAAGATACAGAAGAAGAATATTGATACAGATGTTATGTTCGAGTATGAGCTGGTATGTTATAACTTTATATTTTAATATGTAGGAATTATTGTCTATTGGGAAAAATACTGAGAGGGGGGGTGAATCAGTATTTAGGGTTGACTGAAAACTTTTCACCAGAGATCTTATTATGCTGTTAATTCTTTACTTAGATTATTGCATCATTATTTTAGTAAGCATGTGAAAGTAAATAACAGAATAAGCCATTACACAAAAGGAACACATATGAACACCAGTATTTAAGGTGGAAAACCAATTTGGGAGAAAACCACCGCTGCTGTCGTCTCAGTCTTCAATATTTATTATAAAGAAAACATCTTACAATTTTGTGCTGGCGCAGACTCATACCAGCACGTAGGCACCAACCTGCAGAAGGCTTCAACCTTCTCTCATTCTCCAACCTCTCCTGGAAGGGAGCTTCGACCCCCTGATTTAACACCAGCTTGAACTGGAAGAAAGCTTCCACTTCTATGCAGAAGACTTCAACCCTCAGATCCACTGAATTTCTTCAATTTATTCATTAGACTTGCATCAGATCTTTATTATTTCTTTGCTGATCTTCCTAGAGCCTTTTCATTTCCTCGATCAACTCCATAGGTGCATCATGGATTCATCGTTATCATACAACAGAGTTCGATCATGCATATCTCATAAAGAGATTTTTATTTGCAATGCCTCTGCATGCACACCTCGTACTATGATTCTCATCACCTTATATAGTTTTCTCCTTTATTGAAACCATGGGTCAAAACCATTCAATTGCTAATGGTATTATTAAAATTCGAACCAATCCAAATTGAAATCCCGATCTTTGTTCTTCCATGCTCAAATTGTCCCAAAGGTAATCTCTATCTCCGCCAAATAATACTATAGCCAAGGTAAAGTACCAATAACGTGCCGCTGATGGTTTTCTTTCTTTTATTTATCAAATTCATGGAATTTGATAAATAAATATTATTCACAACCTTTGGCAATTAAATATATAATAGAACTTTATAGTAATAACCAGCGCTTTTATCAAAAGGATTTTAAATAGACCTTTGGTTCCGGCCCCACATACATAATTGACGGCCCAATCAATATAATTTAAAAAACTGGGGCCCATAGCTTATGATCGTTTCCATCCGATGGCGGAGAACACATCGCTCGGCATCAGATGATCCGACGGATATCATTCGTTGATGATGCACGGATGACAACGTGCGATGGCGCGCTGTACCTTGGGTAACTTTTGCGCATCTATAGCAAATGAACACCGTCCGATGACCCCTTCCCAGATCAACGGTGCTTATCAATATCGCTGGGCATCCTGGGTCGAGCAATAACGCGCGATGGCGCGCAGTGACAAGCGGTTTTGTGGAGTCGTACAAGGACGCGTGTCGCGCGTTCTATGGAATTGCTCCCAACCTCTTGAAAAATACTTTCCCGTCGAAGGTGGCGATAGAAACCACAAACCACCTTTACTGTTTTCTCGGTCACGATTTCGCTCTTCCACGTAGGGTTCCATCGCGCTTCCATTTGTTATGTTCCACCTCTTTCCTTCCGGGTTCCGTTCATGATTCCAAAGGGTTAGTCTGTGTTCCACTGAAAGTTCAATGCCAAATACTCTGTTTTAGTTCTTTCGCGTTATAACTGGTTTGCTCTCGCTCCTTGTTCCTTTCTCCATGAAATCCAGTCATCTCCTTACTAATAGCGTAGACCCTTCCATCATATATTTAACGAATATATATAACTCCACTATCTACCAGTTTGGATACACTGTCAACCATATTAACATCGGTTCCTCGATCAACATACAGAGCACAGGGTTTCTTACGGATGTCAATTATCCTTCATCACGATGCATAAATATGTTCACACATGAATTAACTCGTCCTTATTTATATCGATTCTCCATTAAATACAGAGCTTGCCATCAAGGACAATCATATAATAGGATACAGGAAACATATTGCCAACATTGTCTTTAAATAATTTACTAATTATGCAGGTTTGTTGCATGTTGTTTATTATTTCAAACCAATAAATAATGGCCTTACTATTGTTTATTATTTCACAGGATTCGCAAGATTCATTTGATTCTATGGTTAGGTCTCTGAAAAAACCAATTAAACACTTAAATAGTTAAGATCTGGAAGACAGGCTTTACCCCCACCATAAATTGCTGAAAAACCGACCTTCAGTTCAGCTTGCTGTGCTGAAGACGAGGGTGGATTTGCATGATCAATTGAATGAAAATGAATCAGATATTCGGGATGCTTTTGAGGGTAGACCCATAAGCCCCATAGATGAAGATCCCATTGCTGCAGAATTTCTGTCTGCGTTGAAGCACAAGTATAGTGTTGTATCGAAATAAAAATTAGAGGACAACTATACCAAGTCTAAATCAACTGAATCCAGTTCTAGTGCTCTTGAACTTACCGAATTAAAGCCAGAAGCAGGATTTACAATCTCTAATGGGAACGGGTATGGTAGTTCCAATATTGGATTGGATGTCCGAAGCTCTGCAATAGGAACTAGACCTGATCGTAATGAACCCCAACTAATTCAATGTGATGAAAATATGGAATTTGATGATGATCAGGAAAACAAGCCAGAGCATTTTGGCAATATTGAAGAAACTGAAGAGGTTTCCTGTGATCGATTGAATCAACTCAGCCATAAGACATCTACTGCAGGCTGGTTTGTATCAGAAGGAGAATCAGTTTTTCTTTCCCATGATGATGGATGCTGCTCTTTTCACGATATAGCAAGTTCAGAGGTGTGGAGGTTTTAATTATTGTACTTAATTTTGGGGTTTATGGGTATTATAATTTATACATTTTGGGATTTTCTATTAGAAATAGGGAAAAGCCTAGGGGTTAGATTATTCTCATGGTTTAAATTTCTATATTTGAAATAAAATTCACCAATTTCTATTTAAAAAAATGATTTGCCTAAATATTTGATGTAGTTTAAATAGGATGTAGTTCATTTCAAAGACTGTTGAAATTTTCTAGAAACTATGATTGGGATTTCAAGAATATTTATGCACTCTTTAAATTTTCCCTTAACATAAAGGGAAGTTGATGTATGATTAATACTCAGTATTTTTTTTTTCCAATCTCCAGGAGAAGGCTGAATATAAAGCTCCATATGGGCTTACCCCAAACATGTGGGGTGATTTCTATTTGATCAGAGTAGCTGGTTCAGATGGTCGCTCTGGTAAATATGTTGTGGCAGCATCTGCAGGTTGTACATTGGACTCGGGTTTCTGTTCATGGGACTTTTATAATAAAGAAATTATGGCATTCCATACTGAATCAGAGGCCTTCACTTCAATGTCCAGTACCATCTCTCCAGTTTTGGCAGAGAGGGATGTCTCCGGGAGAAATTTTGGCTTTGAAAATGTTGTGCCAGAGAATCAACATTGGTGGTACAGGCCATGTGGGCCTCTTATGGTATCTACTGCCAGTGCCCAAAAGACATTGAATATTTATGATATTCATGATGGAGATCCTGTGATTTCAATGTGTTTTTTTTGAAAGTTTAGGTTTCATAGTAAATCATCAATGGGCTCTAAAATAAGGCCACATTGAAATCTTGGATACATGTTTCATGCCAAAATCAGTTGTATCTTCCATAAATACACAATCTTGGACCACTCTGTATAAATCTGCTTCTCGAACAATATTACATCTCCCTCATTATACAGGTGGTGTTCTTACATGCATAGCAAAGGCATTGTTTTGGCAATCATTTTTTAAGTCACTAGATATTGTGGGTACAAGGATCTAGGGTCTCCACATGAAACTGTGTTGCCCGGAGACTCACTCTGCCTATCCTTAAATTTGTAAACATAGTAGTATGCCAATGCTTCTTTCATTTTGTATGCATAAGACGATTTTTTGTCAAAGTCCATAATTGTTTTTAAGTTTTATCCATCCCATTTTTGTCGTGAATGCACAAGTTTTTGGCTCAACACATATCTGTTATATCTTTATACTTTTCCTTTACTAACTATTTGAAATTTCTAGTTATATTTAGAGGTGTCTTTTAAGGGATGAGGGGAATTACTTGGATTTAGTGCTGCTAGGCTTATCATTTATTCTCCAAATGAAGCCCTGTAATCTGTAACACTATATGGGCATGCAACTCACTTGTTAAAATATAGTTGATACAATATGTTGTACATGAAGCCTGGAATTGTGTACATTCCTGGAATATATTAATTTGCAGGCATGCTTAAAAGAGAGATAGGTTTTGATAAAATCAAAAACCCTGAACATGAAGAAAAAAAGAGGCAATTATTTTATACAGATAGAACCAAGACACTATCTCCTCATTAATAACAAAACCTCAGTCCAAAAATCATATGTACAAATTCTAGAAGTCGAAAGTTGAAAATTTCTGAAATGGAACCAAGCCCTTTTCAAAAGAATAAATTTAGTAAAAACGAGGGTGAAGAAAGTTATCTTATCAAAATTTCCACATACCGTGTTAGTAATGAATGACTACGAGTCCTGAGCAGTGAGACTGAGGAATTTCTCTTTTGCTGCAGGTTGCAGTTCTCTTCTCCAACACGATGAAAAGAAAATTCTTAGCTTTGGAGTCTGAAGCCCGAGTCACAACTTGGAAGTTGGTAAGAAAAATTTTCAGGGTTGTTGCCAGTTGGCTTGGAGTTTGCAGCCTCATTAATTTTCTTTAATGCATTTCCTTCAATGCTACAGTTGTCACTGGCCAGCAACCTTTAAAATAAAATTTATTAGACCTGTCACGCTACGAGGAAAATTTGATGTTATCACTGATCATTGATTTCTTATTGTGATAACAAACATTGGAGATTTACTGTCCTATTTTAAAGTTTCATTTTTTTTTTAAAATTGAAACCGTCGTCGGTATACCGACGCCTTGCAAGTGTCGCTCTTCTGACGTTTTGAATGATTTCCATTTTCGTCGGTCTTGTGACGTCTGTCGATATTGCAACAGTTCTAGAAAAGTCGGAAGAGCGACAACACAAAGACGTCGGAAGGGCGACGTTCAAAATTTCGGACCACATTTCGTCAAAATTGCGACAGTTCTTCCTGGCGTCGATATTGCAACGCTTCTGGAAAGCATCGGTCTTGTGACACTTTTGCAATACGTCGGTCTTCTGACACTTTTGTGCAGCGTCGGAAATGCGACAGTTTAGACACATCGGAAGAGTGACAATATAAAGACGTCAGAAGAGTGACGTTCAAAACGTCGGATGACATTTCGCTGGAATGTCGACACTTTACAAACATCGGACCAAATTTCATCGGAATGGTGACACTCTACAAATGTCGGTTTGGGAAACGTCGGAAGAGCGACGCGTGTTTGGAAGCGACGGAAAATGGGTCGGTAGTGCGACACTTTGTAAATGCGTCGGAATTGTGACCGCATGACAAACCATGTTTTTCCCGTCCTCGAACTGTCGCTCTTGCGACGACTGTGTGTCGGAATAGTGACGATTTGGCCGTCGGAAATTGCACCAAATTTTCTAGTGGTAATATTGCATTTTATTGACTCTTGGCTTTATAGAGAGGTCTCTGTAATACTTCATGCTTGATTAATATAAAAGACGCATTTCATTTCATCTTTAAAGTTTTGAAGTATCCCAACAGTGTTTCACTGGTGCTAAGGGCCCCGCCCTAGTGGAATTACCCTGCTGTTTTTATTTCTATCCTTTGCTTACTGTTGTGTGAAGTTGTGTTTAGATTCATTACGATTACAGAGTTGTTTGATTGCTGTTGGATTGAATTTGGATTCGTTGTGAGAATTAATGAATTACACTGCTATTCTATCATTTGCAAGAATCGTATTTGATGTTTTATTTATCTTGCTATCTTTATAAAGCTTTGTTGTTCTATACTTAATTCTAGTTGTTGTTCTATTGGTTTATGATTCTTTGTGATTGACTGTTTCGTAGTATTGGCTGTCGACAAGGTTGAAGTATTAATATTAGTTTCCTGAGTGCATTAAGTCTAGAATTGTTGTTCAATTCATGTTTTCTGTTCCATTCCTGTTTATTGTTCATTTCCAATTCGTAGATTCAGATTAGCAGATAGGTTGTTTACAGTTGCCGTGTACACATAGGAATTACAAGTTGTTCCTTTCCAACTTTATTTGCATCGATTTCTAAGGGAATGAGTTATTGCTACGATATCGCTGATTGATATTTTGCAGATTGATGTAGTTATGATTTCAGAGTATTTCCATTTATGTTACTGTAATTAGATTTCTTTACAAGCATCTGTTTACTCTTGTATTTAGAATTCTATACTACATCTTCATAGCATTACTCTTAGTTAATTGCAGCCTCAGACAGAGTACACTCTTGAAATAAAAAGTCACTCCCGGATTGATAATTAATGTAGGCTAATTAGGTGTTTAAAATATACCTTTTTATGCTCCAACATTTTGGTGCCGTTGTCGGGGAGAGTGTATGCCATTGCAAAGGAGTGATGCACAATTGATTTTTTCTGCTTGCGAAGAATTGGGTATTAAAGATGAAAGGTAAGAACCTGTGCACCGGGCAAGAAACACACTTGCTCACAGCTCGCTTCACAGCAGAATTAGGTAAGCTTCTCTCTTTAGGTAGGAATGAAGGCTTGTTTTCTTGAATGAATAAACCAACTAAGCAAAACAAAATTCCTCCTAAAATTGAAAAACCTAAGGGACCGGTGACCCTTGGGTGGACAAATTTTATTGACGAAATTCTTAAAAGGACTGAATCTCAGCCATCAATAGGACCTAGGAAAGTTATCTCTAGACAGCCTAGTAGTTCCCTTCAAGCTACAGAGTCACCATCTGAAACCCTTGCTGAGATACATAGTCAAACAGTGGGAATTGAGCAAGATTCCCAAGAAATTGAGAATCCCTGCATAATTTCCCCTCAAGAAGGAAACTCTAGTAATCTCCGTGAAGGAGAAGGGGAAACAGGAGAAACAGAAGAACCAAAATCTCCTATCAAAATATTCCAAACAGTAATCAGTCCAGATAAGGGAAGTGTTGTTAAACTCATTCAAAACCAAGGTCCCGAATCACCTCAAACAGTAGGACAACAAATAATACTTATTGTTCCAGACCAGGGAAGTGTTGTCAAGGCCATTCCTCCTCCTTCTAGTCAGCCTAGGAATTCCCTTGAGATCCCAGAAGGATATTGGCACTGTTAGTGTCAGTCTAGTCATACTGCCATCAGTGATCAAAATTGATCTTTTGCATTTGCATATTAGGAGTCTCATACTGAATAAATTTCACCATTCCACTAGGTTATGGATTCATTGATGGTAGTAATTTTTTATCAGTTTTCCCTCATGAGGTACTTGCTGATTTCCCTCTCTATGGTATTTAGTCATTAGTCACTTCATTCTCAAAATCATATCAGTAGGTCATAGGATGGGTCTCATTAGTTTCTAGGGTCTCACCGTGGTCAAATTAATGAGTCGAGTATCAATAAATATCAACAATGTCATGAGGAAGTAAATAAACTCAAAGTCACATCACTTGGAAGATAAAAAATATTGTATTCAGTTTGATGTAATTTTCACCTCAAAAATATGTTTTGAGGTGAAAACATGATATTTTTCTGTTATTATCATTCATTATGTAATTTCATGTCATCATATGTAATAAGTCACAATTCAGAAAGCTGCCATCTCAAGAAAGTCAACACCCTACCTTTCAAAGAAATTTTCCACAGAATTTTTAGCACCAAATCACCTTCAAGTAGATCCATCAGAAAGAGCCCGAGAAGAGCTTTCCAACGGTATACCGCACTCTTAAAACTGACTTCTGGATTGAAATCTATGCTTAAGTGAAGTAAAGGTTCCCTATTTCCCAACTTTCCCTTTTGCCACCCTTTTCCCAAATATTATTTTATTAAAGTTTAATATTTTTTTTTCTTATAAATCCCTTTTCCCCCCTCCGATTATAAAATCGCATTATAAAATAATTTAACAAATATGTGATTTATTCCATAAACCACTTCCCCACAATTTCCCTAAACTTTATAATAAAATTTTTTATATTATAAAATCCCGACCGTTATAAACCACTTCCCCTTTTCCATAACCCCTTAAACTTTAGAACAAAGTTTAAGTTTCATATTATAAAAACCCCATCCCATCCCATTCCAATCGCACCTCCCATTCCATCGCATCGCAAATTCTTGCACCCGATTCGATCAATCGCAGCCCCTCTTCTGATCTTCTGATCGCATCGCATATTTTATATTCAGCGCTTTAACCCGCTCCCCATATCCGATGCGATTGCGATATATAATCCCCGCTCCCACCATTTAAATCCTCTGCCATTCATTACAAAAGCCCTTCTCCTTTGTAAAATTTAAAATTTGTCCATTTTGTTTATTAGAAAGGGCATGTCCCCAAATCGCATCGGAAGTTTTGGTTTCAATCGCCCATTGCAAAGGCACCACCACATAACATATTACAATATTTTATATATGTTTCACCTCCACTTCCATCCGATTCCGATTGCTATGCAAGTCTCACCTCCTTCCCTTCACTCCCTTCATCCAAAAAATCGATTTTCCCTTCACTAAAGGCAAAATTCCTTTTCAAAGGTATTTTTATTAAAAAGTTGGTTTTATTCAAAACGGAAATCAAAGGAAACAGTCGGCTGGCCAAGAGCTTAAATTAAACAAATATGTCTACAGTAGCAGATAAAATAGGATCTGATTGCCTATTTTATTCTTCAACAGCGAACACTGTGAAATCTGCCAGCAATCAAATGTAATATTGTTCCTTCTTTAGGGGCGGATTGTTAGAAATCTTTCTATGATGTCATTTCAGTTCCTCAGCTATTAGAACAAATCCCTTTTCTGTGGATCTATGTTCCCACATTTCAGTGTATTTATTGTAATTTTAAATCATTTTTAAACAGTTTGAATTCTGTAATTCAGAAGTAGGGGAATAGTGTGGAAAAAAAATTTGCGCTCCATTGTACAGTTTGACAGGGATTAATAAAAGATGCAGCTCTGATTTGTGGGATCCATGTGGTATGAGATTTAGCATTTGTGTCTTTCCTTTGTTTCATATGTAAATTGTTATGTTCCATCTCTCATCCATAAACATTTCCTTTTGAATGCTTTCAATATAGAAAGGTAGGATCCATTTTCATGCCCTACCTTGGGAAATCATTCATCCTCTGTGTTTTCTCTTCTATTTGAAAAGGATCCATTTATTGTGCCCTTTTCAACTCCTCACTAGTCTTGCCATCCCATCCTTATTAAATTTAAATTGCTAAGTTTCCTGCCTATCTTGCCCCATGAAATACCCTGTGTCCTTATTTAATCCCCCGTTTCAAAACTGCCCCTTCTATATCCCACACATCCCTAAAATTCATTTCATTTATTAAACCATTTATCCCTATCATATTATCTAGCCTAATATCAGATTATTATTGCACTTTATTGAATATATTTTCACAGAGAGAGCCCTCTCCTGTCCTTGTAGGGCTAGCTACAAGGCTAAGCATCGTTTAGTTGTTACCCTGTTTTGTCCTTTTTCAGCCCGGGGTCCAATTCGGGTGCTAACATTCTCTAGTGACTCCACTAGGGAAATACAAAGATCATATCTAAATCCCTAGTTAAGAATGACAAAGTATCATATCTGATTGATGATGGTGAACAATAATCAGATGCATATGAAAGCTGAATCTTTCACCTGGCGACTCCAACTCGATGTAAAGACTCCACTGGAGGACCAACTCTTTCCACGGGAAAAAGGAAGGATCTTACACAAAGTTCAGGTATCCAAAGTGGAATGGTATTCAGGAACTAATATACTTTCTGGTAAATTACTTCTTTGCTTTTCCTGAAGCTATCCTGAAAGTTTTTCAGAATTTGTTGTATGATAAAGGTGATCAAAATATTCACTCAACCTATTGAAAAAGTGTAAATATTGAGTTTCCCTTTGATCTTGGCCTCCAGCCTTTTCCCAAATATTATGATGACCCTCTTCGAAATGATGAGCCTAAAGAGAACAAGACTAATCGTGTAGCTCCTGTAGATACTCCTACACCTTTTATAATCCTGGATAGGTATAAACCTCTTGTTTTACCTTCTGTACTCCATGATTTCCCTGCAAATTATTACCTATATTTTCCGAGATTTGATGGTGAATGTAACAATGTCAACACTGAACAACATGTGTAGAATGTTGAAACTTTCCTAGACCTTTTTGAAGTTGATGAAGAGGATGTCAGTATTAGGCTTTTTACTCTTTCTTTGCAAGGCAAAGTCAAGAGTTGGTTCGAAACCCTGCCTGATGCAAGCATCTCATATTTCCAGCAGTTCGTCAAAGTATTCCTCGACAGATGGGTGGTCAGAAAAAAATGTTTCCTGATTTTAAAAGAGTATGCCCAGCTGAAAAGATAGTTAGGGGAGACAGTGCAGCAATTTTCCACCAGATTCAATCGAGTCTATTATTCGATACCTGCCGATATAAGACCCCCTCCTGGCTCAGCTCTCTTACATTACTCGGGCACCTTTGATCCTGAAATGGAGTTTAAGCTGAGAGAAAGGAACACATCAACACTTGAAGAGATACAGAACAACGCGGTAGATGTAGAAGCTAATCTATTGATTAGAAGAGAAAAGCTGAAGGAATAAGAAAAGAAGAATGTTTCAGAGCACCTGACACCTTCAGAGGTAAAGCTTGACCTTTTGGTAAACGCAGTGGAAAATATGATGCAGAAAATCACTACCAAGAATGAAAATGACGTTCAAGAACAAATGGCCTATCCAAAACATTCTCTTCCTTATCCCAGTTTTCGTCGATCTAACAATGACTGCATTATAGAACATCTTGGAGAAGAAAGATCCATTGATATGAATTGTATGCTTGATGATATGTTTTATGTTGATGATTTTCCAAAATTCAATCAGTACGATGATGATGATTTTTTCCAAACACAAGCTAGTCTTGCAGCACAATCAACTGCTGATTTGTGGGAGGAAGTTCCGTTTCAACAACTTGAAAATAGTAATCATCTGATGCATATCATCCAGGACAGTAATGAGGAAAGTATGGAAAATTGGGAAGTAAGTGAAGGATCTCTGCCTCTTTGTTTCGCTTCAATTCAGTTCATCAAATATAACTTTCATGCAATTAGAAATCAACAATCTCTCAATTTTAATGTTGAGGTTGAGACAGATAGGGAAATTCTTGAGCAAGTTGTTAATGAGAAATCTTCCCCAGAAATGACTGATGAAATCATTTGCGATATAAAACCCTCCCCAGCTCCAGATTTTCAGCCACCAAATGCAATTGAAGGTCAGATTACAGATGAAGGCTTGGAAGCTGAAACATATGATCTAATGATGCAAGAGGATTCTGTACCCTTATGTTTCGAAGCATTTCAGTTTATAAAGCAGAATTTTCATAATATCTCTAAAGAAAAAGTTGAGCAGTCTGTAGAGTGTCATGCAGTCTCATTAAAATCAATAGATACGCCGCAACTGTCTTTCAAGTTTTTTATGACCCTATAGCTCATGTGTTGGATGATGTTTGATGTAAAAGTCCTTCTCCATTGGATAACCATGTGTCAAAAAAGAGTGTTGACAGTAACTTTATTCAAAATTCGACTCCATTGTCTTGTTCAACAGACATTTCATTACTAAGCTCATATCAAGGTTTGCAATCATATGAGGAGACTAATGAAGAAGAATTTTGTTTTTTTTTGGATCAGCAAGAGAGTTTGGTTAGTCACGAAGTTCAAGATCCTTTTGATAGCCCGCTGCAGTCATCAGAGAGAGACAGCTCAGAGGTTAGGAAAAGTTTAATATCAAGGTATGGAGATTACTTGGACCAGAGCAGTGATGTATTAATGGAAATCAATAGCTATTCTTATGAAGATCCTTTCGCAGTATTCTTGAGGCCATCTAGTCAACTCATGCTTTGCAAGTTTATCAAGATTCAATTTGATTCCAAGTTTCCATGGGAGTTGCCTTTCAGTTCTTCTCTCTACTTTCTCATTAGAAAACACTTGGGGAGAATTCAAATAGCAGCCAGGATGCTTACATGGTTGCATTGGTTGTTCCATTTCACTTGATCAGGTGGTGAATGCAACAATTAGAGTAGGTTTGATGAATAAGCTCAATTATGAGCATTTTTCCAGTTTTTCAATTGTGTTTTAGTCATGTCTTAACTCAGTTTGGTTCTATTATGATTTTCAGTCTTAGTCTTAAGTCAGAGTCAATCTGCATAATGTTAGTTTTAGTGTTTTGACTCCATGCCCAATGGATAAGGCTACTTGGTCTACGGTGTTCTTGGCACCTCCAAGGAGCTACCATCCCCATTGGAGCCAATGTTAGTGTCAGTTTAGTCATACTACCATCAGTGATCAAAATTTCTCTTTTGAATTTTCATATTAGGAGTCTCATACTGAATAAATTTCACCATTCCGCTAGGTCATGGATTCATTGATGGTATTAATTTTTTATCAGTTTTCCCTCATGAGGTACTTGTTGATTTTCCTCTCTATGGTCTTCAGTAATTAGTCACTTCATTCTCAAAATCATATTAGTAGGTCATAGGATGGGTCTCATTAGTTTCTAGGGTCTTACCGTGGTCAAATTAATGAGTCAAGTACCAATAAATATCAGAAAGGTCATGAGTAAGTCAATAAAATCAAATTCACATCACCTAGAAGATCAAAGAAATATTTTATTCAGTTTGATGTAATTTTCACCTCAAAACTATGTTTTGAGGTTAAAACATGATATTTTTATTAGAAAATTATATATTATGGAGCAATGCAACACATAAAATATGCGGAAAATACAAGCACACAAAAAACACATAAAACTAGAGAGACACAGATATACGTGGTTCACCCAGTTTGGGCTACGTCCACCCCAAACAGCCATTCCTTCCTTTCTATTATCCAGAAAAATGAAAAGACAAAACCTACAGTAGATCCGCTGTAATATCCTCTGTTCTCTCTCACAGTCTCCCTATTTTTTTCCCGCTTAGAGAATACACATACAATGCGCAGCCGCAATACAATACCCTCATAAAAGCGAGGGGTTTCCTTCCAGGGCAAAAAACCCTAAACTAAACATAACTTCTACCGTCAGATCATCAGCCTAATGAACGGCCTAGATTGAATAGAAATTACTATACTTTTACAAGGCACGACATCCGTGTTTTATTTGTGGGCGCCGCCTCGAAAAACCCCGCCAGGTGGGGCTCAGTGCTATCTGCTGCCCCCCCTGGACCCCCCACGGCAGCGATTAATTACGGGCGGCGTTGCCACCCCTTTTAAGGTACAGGGGTCCAATGCTGTGATACAAAGTAAACAATATAATCAGGCTCCACACCCAACAATCTCCCACTTGGAGACTCATTGTAGCAACTCCATCGCTGCTTCATTTGCTGGACAATGACTCTTTTTTGGACCTGGTTGTTTCTCATCTTCATCGTCATCCTTGAAGACCAATTGAAACTGAGCATGTTCTCATTTTATCCTTGGTTACAACTTTTGTTAGCATATCTGCAGGATTCTGGCTAGTGTGTATCTTTTCCAGCTTCAACTCTCCATCTTCCAATACTGACCGTATGAAATGGTACTTGAGATGTATGTGTTTAGTCCTAGAATGAAATGCTGAGTTCTTTGCAAGATGAATGGCACTTTGGCTATCACTGTATAGTGTGCCCATATCATGATTCTTACCCAATTCACCCATAAACCTTTGTAACCAAATCATTTCTTTACTAGCCTCTGTAGCAGCAACATACTCTGCTTCTATTGTTGAAAGTGCAACAACACTTTGGATTTTTGAAACCCAACTAACAGTTGTTCCACCTACAGTAAATACATATCGTGTAGTGCTCCTCCTGTTATCTCTGTCACCTGCCATATCTGCATCAACATATCCCTGTAGAGCAATGTTTGAACCACCAAAGCATAATGCTTGATTTGTGGTACCTCTCAAATATCTGAGAATCCATTTTACCGCCATCCAATGTTCTTTTCCTGGATTATTCATGTACCTGCTTACAACTCCCACTGCATGTGCAATATCAGGCCTTGTGCAGACCATTGCATACATTAAGCTTCCAACTGCTGATGCATATGGAACTTTAGACATATAATCCATGTCTTCTTGGGTCTTTGGGCACATCTCCTTACTAAGTTTAAAATGGCTAGCAAAAGGTGTACTAACTGGTTTTGCATTCTGCATATTAAATCTTTTCAACACCTTTTCTATGTACTCATTCTGAGACAGTGTTAATTTGCGATTTTTCCTGTCTCTAGTTATCCTCATACCAAGGATTTGTTTTGCAGCTCCCAAATCCTTCATTGAAAATGAATTTGCCAATTTTCTTTTGAGCACATTTATTTCCTGCATGTTAGATCCTACAATAAGCATGTCATCTACATACAATAACAATATAATATAGCTGCCATCATTTTTCCTTTTTAGATAAACACACTGATCAGAGTGACATCTAGTATAACCTTGTTCAGACATGAACTTGTCAAATTTTAGATACCACTGCCTTGGAGCCTGTTTTAAACCATACAAGCTCTTCTTTAACCTGCACACCAATTTTTCTTTCCCTTTTACCTCATATCCTTCTGGTTGCTGCATGTATATCTCTTCCTCAAAATCTCCATGGAGAAATGTTGTCTTTACATCTAACTGTTCAAGATGTAAATCTTTCGCTGCTACAAGACTTAAGATAGTTCTAATTGAATGCATCTTAACAACAGGAGAAAATATTTCATCAAAATCAATACCTTTATTTTGTGCAAACCCCTTCACCACAAGTCTAGCTTTGTACCTTTGTTTTCCTCCATCTTCTTCCTTCAGCCTGTAAACCCATTTATTCTGCAATGTAGTTTTACCTGAGGGAAACCTGACTAAGTCCCAAGTCTGGTTATGCATTAAGGAGTCCATATCTTCTTCCATGGCTAGCTCCCACTTCTTCCTGCTTTCAACCTGCATTGCTTCTTCATAACATTCAGGTTCACCAGAATCAGTCAACAATAAATAATATAATGAAGAAGAGTATCATTCAGGGGGTCTACTTATACTGGTAGATCTTCTAACACCACTTTCAGGTGTTTGAGGTGCCTGTTGCTGTTCTGGTGGTTGTTGCTGCTGTGGTTGTTGATTATTATTATTTTCAGGCACCTTTACTTTTTCAGTTATCTCATCAAGAACCATGTATTCCTTGCTTTCTTTTTCCTGTTTCTTTTCCTGCAACTGATACTTATACAAGACCTTTTCATTGAATATTACATCTCTGCTCCTAATGATTTTGTGATTTTCATAATCATATAAGCGATAACCAAAATCATTAGCACCATATCTAATAAAGGTACATTTCTTTGATTTTGCCTCAAGCTTTGTTCTATTTTCTTTATTAATATGGACAAAGGCCTCACAACCAAAAGGCTTTAAAAAGAGTAGTTTACCTTTTTACCTGTCCATGCTTCCTCTGGAATACCACCATCCAAGGAACTTGAAGGCCCTCTGTTTATTAGATAAACAACAGTATCTACAGCATCTGCCCAAAATTGTAAAGGAAATCTTGCATGCAATCTCATGCACCTTGCACGCTCCATGATTGTTCTGTTCATCCTTTCTGACACACCATTTTCTTGTGGTGTTCTTGGAATTGTCTTCTCTCTGCGAATTCCATGCTCTGAACAGTACCTATCAAACTCTTTACTGCAATATTCACCTCCATTGTCTGATCTGAGACGCTTCAACTTCTTTCCTGTCTTAATCTCAACCAAAGCTTTCCATTTCTTGAAAGTATCAAATACATCAGATTTATTTTTAATACAATAAATCCATGTTTTTCTAGTTGCATCATCAATAAAATTAACATAATAATGGAAGCCACCGAGAGATGATACCTGAGCAGGTCCCCATAAATCTGTATGCACAAGCTCCAATTTTTTGCTCTTCTTTTCTTTCCCAACTCTGAGAAATCTGACTCTCTTATGTTTTCCATAAATGCAATTCTCACAGAAATCCAAATCAACATTCTTCAAACCTGGCAGCAAATTTCTTGAGTGAAGAATTTTCATCCCCTTCTCACTCATGTGTCTGAGCCTATGATGCCATAATGCTGCATCTTCTCCTTTGGAAGTTAAAGCATTAACAGAGTTAGAAATACCATTGCATAAATACAATGTACCAACCTTTTCACCTTTTCCTATTACCAGCACTCCTTTGGTGACCTTCCAAGTTTTATCTGTGAAAGTTGTCACACAACCTTCACTGCCTAACTGCATTGTTGAAATCAGATTTTTTTTCAGATCTGGAACATGCCTTACCTCCTTTAGTAGCAATTGGTTTCCATTCTTTTTTTTTACAAGAAATTTACCCATTCCAATAATTTTACAGGGTTTATCATCACCCAAACGAACTTGTCCAAAATCTCCTTGAACATAGTCATGAAAATATTTCTTATCAGGTGTGGCATGGAATGAAGCCCCTGAATCTACAACCCAAGAATCAGTAACATTTTTGAAAGAAAGAATCAAAGCATATTGTAACACATCACCTGTCACATTTGCTTCATGATTGTTTTCTTGCTGTGTGTCTCCTTCTTTTCCCTTCCGAGATCTACAGTCTTTCTTTAGGTGTCCTTTCTTTCCACAATTCCAGCACACTATCCCCGATCTGGACTTGGATCTACCTTTCCTTGATTTACCGTGATATCTCGAGCTCTTTCCTCTTTCCATTCTTCTTCCCCTAGACTCTGCACTCAAAGCATTACCTGATGTCTCACCGGAGCTTTTCCGTCGCATTTCCTCGCTAAGGATAGCACCAACAACATCATCAAACTTTAAAGTACTAGATCCAGAGACAGAGTTACTAATGGCCATAACTAAACCATTCCAAATCTTTGGCAATGAGCATAAGAATAACAAAGATCTAACTTCATCATCAAAGTTTACCCCTACAGAACTTAACTGACTGGTAACTGTATTAAATTCATTTAAATGGTCTGCAACAAATCCACCTTCCGACATATTCATATTAAATAGTCGTTTAATAAGAAATACCTTGTTTGAGGCTGAGGGTTTTTCATATAGTTTCTCCAACGTCTGAATCAAACCCTCTGTTGTTGTTTCCTTCGAAATATTGAAGGCGACTGATGCTGCAAGGCACAACCGTACTGTTCCGAGTGCCTTTCTATTGAGAATGTTCCATTCCGCGTCTGTCATGGCTACCAGCTTCTTTTTTTTCCTGCTCAATGGTAGGTATAGATATTTCTGATACAGATAATATTCCATCTGCATATTCCACAACGGGAAGTTTTGGCCGTTAAATTTCTCAACCCTAAACTTACCATCGTCTGCCATTGCTCCCAGTCGAACCAGGAACCCTTCTTTCCTGCGAGTTTATCAGCCAAATATACCTTCGGCTCCGATACCAGTTGCTAGAAAATTATATATTATGGAGCAATGCAACACATAAAATATGCGGAAAATACAACCACACAAAAAACAAATAAAACTAGAGAGACACAGATATACGTGGTTCACCCAGTTTGGGCTACGTCCACCCCTAACAGCCAATCCTTCCTTTCTATTATCTAGCAAAATGAAAAGACAAAACCTACAGCAGATCCGCTGTAATATCCTCTGTTATTTCTCACAGTCTCCTTCTCTGTTTCTCACTCCGAGAATACACATACAATACACAGCCGCAATACAATGCCCTCATAAAAGCGAGGGGTTGCCTTCTAGGGCAAAAAACCCTAATCTAAACATAACTTCTACCGTCAGATCATTTTCCTAATGAACGGCCTAGATTGACTAGAAATTACTATACTTTTACAAGGAAATTTTACATCTGTTTTTAGCTTCAGGGGCACTGCCCCCGA
Organism: Pinus albicaulis; assembly: GCA_034641835.2. Classification (NCBI taxonomy): domain Eukaryota; kingdom Viridiplantae; phylum Streptophyta; class Pinopsida; order Pinales; family Pinaceae; genus Pinus; species Pinus albicaulis. Next base: position 383,594,435 of record CM076578.1, on the reverse strand, counting down.
AAACCCCGGCCAGGGGGGGGCCTCGAAAAGCATTTCCGCCCCCCCTGGACCCCCCACGGCAGCGATTAATTACGGGCGGCGTTGCCACCCCTTTTAAGGTACAGGGGTCCAATGCTGTGATACAAAGTAAATAAGATAATCAGGCTCCACACCCAACAATTTTTCCATTATTATCATTCATTATGTAATTTCATGTCATCATATGTAATAAGTCACAATTCAGAAAGCTGCCATCTCCACAAAGTCAGCACCCTACCTTTCAGAGAAGTTTTCCACAACATGTTCAACACCAAATCACCTTCCAAGTAGAACCATTAGAAAGAGCCTGGGAAGAGCTTTCCAACGATATATTGCACTCTTAAAACTGACTTCTGGATTGAAATCTATGCTTAAGTGAAGTAAAGGTCTCCTATTTCCCAACCTTCCCTTTTGCCACCCTTTTCCCAAATATTATTTTATTAAAGTTTAATATTTTTTTTTTCTTATAAATCCTTTTTCCCCCTTCCGATTATAAAATCACATTATAAAATAATTTAACAAATATGTGATTTATTCCATAAACCACTTCCCCACCATTTCCCTAAACTTTATGATAAAAAGTTTTATATTATAAAGTCCCCACCGTTATAAACCACTTCCCCTTTTCCATAACCCCTTAAAATTTAGAAAAAATTTTAAGTTTCATATTATAAAAACCCCATACCTTCCCATTCCAATCACACCTCCCATTCCATCGCATCGCAAAGTCTTGCGCCCGATCCGATCAATCGCAGCCCCTCTTCCGATCTTCCGATCGCATCGCATATTTTATATTCAGCGCTTTAACCTGCTCCCCATCTCCGATGCGATTGTGATATATAATCCTCAGTCCCACCATTTAAATCCTCCACCATTCATTACAAAAGCCCTTCTCCTTTGTAAAATTTAAAATTTGTCCATTTTGTTTATTACAAATGCCATGTCCCCAAATCGCATCGGAAGTTTTGGTTTCAATTGCCCATTGCAAAGGCACCGCCACATAACATATTACCATATTTTATATACGTTTCACCTCTGCTTCCATCTGATTCCGATTGCTATGTGGGTCTCACCTCCTTCCCTTCGCTCCCTTCATCCAAAAAATCGATTTTCTCTTCACTAAAGGCAAAATTCCGTTTCAAAGGTATTTTTATTAAAAAGTTGGTTTTATTCAAAACGGAAAGCAAAGGAAACAGTCGGCTGGCCGAGAGCTTAAATTAAACAAAGATGTCTACAGCAACAGAGAAAATAGGATCTGATTGCCTATTTTATTCTTCAACAGCAAAAACTGTGAAATCTTCCAGCAATCAAATGTAATATTGTTCCTTCTTTAAGGGCAAATTGTTAGAAATCTTTCTATGATGTCATTTCAGTTCTTCAGCTGTTAGAACAACTCCCTTTTTTGTGGATCTATGTTCCCACATTTTAGTGAATTTATTTTAATTGTAAATCATTTGTAAACAGTCTAAAGTCTGTAATTCAGAAGTAGGGGAATAGTGTGAAAAAACATTTTGCGCTCCATTGTACAATTTGAGAGGGATTAATAAAATATGCAGCTATGATTTGTGGGATCCATGTGGTATGAGATTTAGCATTCGTGTCTTTCCTTTTTTTTATATGTAAATTGTTATGTTCCATCTCTCATCCATAAACATTTCCTTTTGAATGCTTTCAAGATAGAAAGGTAGGATCCATTTTCATGCCCTGCCTTGGGAAATCATTCATCCTCTGTGTTTTCTCTTCTGTTTGAAAAGGATCCATTTACTGTGCCCTTTTCAGCTCCTCACCAGTCTTGCCATCCCATCCTTATTAAATTTAAATTGCTGAGTTTCCTGCCTATCTTGCCCCATGAAATACCCTGTGTCCTAATTTAATCCCCCGTTTCAAAACTGCCCCTTCTATATCCCACACATCCCTGAAATTAATTTCATTTATTAAACATTTTATCCCTATCATATTATCTAGCCTAATATCATATTATTATTGCACTTTATTGAATATATTTTCATGGATAGAGCCCTCTCCTGTCCTTGTAGGGCTAGCTACAAGGCTGAGCGTGGTTTAGTTGTTACCCTGTTTTGTCCTTTTTCAGCCTGGGGTCCAATTCGGGTGCTAACAAGCACATCTTTGACCAAATGGCCCAGAACCAAAACCAGAACCAGCAGACACCCGAACAAACCTTTACGCTGCAATATCCTATAGTAGTTACTGCAGTCAATGCACCTATGAAAGCCATCCCCCTTCAACATATTCCCACATTTCATGGCTTAACATCGGAAGATCCAGATGCATTTTTGTTTGAATTCGATGTGTTATGTAGGGGATATGATTATACCACCGATCCCTAAAAGTTAAAACTATTTCCTTCTACATTAAAAGGAGCAACCTTACGATGGTTTATGGGGTTAGGTGGGGGTGTCATAACTGATTGGGATCAGATGAAAGCTGTGTTTTTAAAGAAATATCAAGATTATTGCAGGTCTTGGGAACTAAAAGATGAAATATTCCAAATGATAGCAAAACCAAATGAAACCTTGGAAGAATATGTGGAACGGATTCAATACAATCTTCAGAGATCTCCTTATGCATCCTTACCCTTACCTGATAATGTGCTGAAAACTACATTAATTAGGGGAATGAAAGATTAATGGGTTGAAACATTGAATATTATGGGAAAAGGTGATATATATCAGGAAAACTATGCTAACATCATTGATTTTTGTATCAGGAGTTCAAGGGGCGACACAAAGCTAAAATCAGCAGAACGTGATATGATTACAAGATACAACAAGACCTCTAATGAAGGTGTAACTCGTGCAGAGATTGGAAACCCGCTAGAAGATTTTAAAATAGATATACTAGGGACTCTAACAACGTAGTTCGACATTATGAAAGCCAAACAAAAGCAAGCAGAAGTAGAGTAAAATTTGGCAATATTCTGTCCTAAATGCAGGAAGAAACACAACCACAAGGAGTTCCCGTTGGATGTAATCAAAGTTTGCGCCATTTGTACGAAAGATCACCCTAAAGAAGGATGTCCCTCGCTTCCTGGCCTAAAATCAGTTTATAAGGAGGTAGAAGAAGAATCAGAAGTGGTATGTCTACTTAATCAGCACCGATAATGGGAGCCACGACAATCAGGTATGGCAACTGATTCATTTTCTTCTTTTTAGCCTCCTCAATACAATGCTCAGCAATATAATGGAATGTGGAAAAATCAACCACCTTTCCCCAATTGGTCACAACAGCCATTCCCTACAACATCATGGCCAAATCAAACTAATCAAACTAATTGGCTTTTCCTTTCTGCCCACCGTTTTGGCAAAACAATACTTATCCAACACAATGGTCTCCCTCTACTTTGTAGAGTCAGGCCTGGCAATCAAACTGGAAAAGACCTACAAATCAGCCAGCTGGAACAATTCCTCTCTCTCAACCTGCACTACCAGCTCCCTATACAAAGCCCCAGACCAACTTATGACTGCAACTCCCAGCCCAGCCCAACCCAAACCCAAACAATAGGCCGGTTCAGTCTGTCCAAATAATGGAATCCCCATAATTAGAAACTGAACTGAGGGAGTGTAATGACCTTCAATTAAGGTCTGGGTGCATAGTAGAAATAGAGAGAAACAATAATGTTCATATTGAAGATTTGTTACCCGTAGAACAAACATTACAAAAAGAGAAGGAGGTTCAACAACAAAATAAACAACAAGAAACAAATTCCTCTCCACCATTCCCAGAATGATTAATCATACCGTGCCCATTAGAACATCTTGATTTTGATCTTCTGGGAGAATTAAAAAAAAATTATATAAAAATCCCTCTCCTCCAAGCTATCCAAGATATCCCTATATATGAAAAAACCATTAAGGAATTATGCATAAAGAAGCCAAAGATGAGAACAACCACCAATCCAACTGTCCAAATAGTCGGTACTTTATCTGACTTATTATCAGGAATGGAAACACCTGTAAAATACGAAGACCCAGGAAATCCCATAGTGACAGTGCAAATCCATGGGCAATTGTTTCCAAATGCCTTAGTTGATTTGGGAGTAGCAATCATTATCTTAACAACCACCACCTGTCAAAAACTTGGCATTACATCGCTCGAACCAACAATAACCTTATTGGAATTGGCCGACCGATCAGTAGTCAAACCAGAGGGTACACTACAAGATGTAATGGTATCTGTAGATTCCTGGGAATACCCTGCTGACTTCCTGGTTATCAATCCAAAGAACCGGCTATATGGACACCCGTTAATCTTAGGTAGACCTTGGTTGGCAACTACCGATGCTTATATTGGATGCCGACAAGGCAACATGACAATAACAAGGGGAAACTGTGTCAAGAATTTAGCTTTATATCCCCCAGCCCAGCCAAGCCTATCAATAATCAAAACAAGAAAAAACCTGTATCATATCTTATGGAAAATATGAGATCACCTCTAACTATAGAAGATTCTCTTGATTTTAATTATCAAACAGAGGATGATATCATCAATAGTTTTATTAATAAAACAAAAATCAAATCCCATCTACAATGTCACATGATCAAGGCAGCATTTGATAATAAGGAAGAAGAAGATCCTCTGAAAGAAATTCCTGATCAAGTAATACCCACTACTTCTGTGTACAATAGTAAGATTGTAGAAATTGAGCCAGGAAAAACTCTAAACATTAACAAAAACATGACTGTTGAACAAGAAGAGAAGTTGGTCCAATTATTACGGAAATACAAAGCAGCCTTTTCATGGGATTACCTAGACATGAAGGAAATTGACCCCCAATTGTGTACACACCACATCTATATTGAAAAAGATGCGAGACCCATTCGCCAAACCCAAAGAAGACTAAACCCTCACCTTAAAGATATTGTGAAAGATGAATTACAAAAGCTATTGGATGTTAATTTCATCTACCCAATATCTGATAGCAAGTGGGTCTCTCCATTAGTAGGGGTACCAAAGAAGAACGAAAAGTGGAGAATATGTGTAGATTACCGTGAACTTAACAAGGCAACCCAGAAAGACCACTTTCCCCTTCCTTTCATTCACCAGGTATTAGACACATTGGTAGGAAAGAAATTCTTTTCCTTCCTCGATGGCTTCAGTGGGTACAATCAAATCCAGATTTCCCCTGAAGACCAAGACAAAACTACTTTTACCTGTCCATGGGGGACATTCTCCTACCGAGTCTTACCCTTTGGCCTATGAAATGCCCCTGCTACATTCCAAAGGGTCATTCTCAGCATCTTTGCAGATTTAATAAATGAAGGGCTCGAAGTATATATGGATGACTTCACACCTTATGGGGATGATTTTGAGCCAGCATTAGAAAATTTAGAAAAGGTGTTGCAAAGATGTATTGACACTAGGCTTTGTTTAAGCCATGAAAGGTGTCATATGATGATGACCGAAGGAGCTATCTTAGGGCACTATATTTCAGTAGCTGGAATTCAAGTGGACCTAGCTAAAATTTAGATAATCTTGTTAATACCCACACCCACCACACAAACAAAGGTACGTAGCTTTCTTGGATTTTCTGGTTATTATAGGAGATTTATAGAACATTATTCTCGAATAGCTACACCTTTATATGCACTCACTGGAAATGTTGATTTTATTTGGAAAGATAAATGTGACAATGCCTTCAATGATCTGAAAAAGATTTTTTCAATAGCCCCAGTGCTGAGGGGCCCAAATTGGAATTTTCCATTCCAAATTTCATCCGATGCCTCAGACACAGCAATTGGAGCAGTACTTGGGAAGGAGGAAGACAACAAACCATATGCAATTTATTACATTAGCAAAAATCTATCCCCTTCTGAATTAAATTATACTGTGACTGAGAAGGAATTTTTAGCTATAATACATGTTGTAAATAAGTTTAGACATTATATAACTGGGTATCCTGTAGTACTATATACTGATCACTCTGCCATTAAATTTTTAGCAAATAAACCTCTTACAAATGGAAGAGTGACAAGATGGTTGATTTTATTGCAGGAATTTGACATTACAATCAAAGATCGGCCTGGAAAAGAGAACCCTGTAGCTGATTTTCTGTCAAGAATGCCAAAGCCAACAGATAAAAAAGCAGTTGAAGACTACTTCCCAGATGAAAATTTGTTCACTGTTACTGTCACAACCCCATGGTATGCTGATATAGAAAATTATTTGGCAATAGGTGAACTACCTAAACATCTATCCCTTAATGAACAAAAGCAGATAATACAGTGTAGTACCTGATTCTTTTGGATTGGGGGCTACCTATTTCACACAGGGGCAGATATGAAAATAAGAAGATGCGTCCGGGAGGATGAGGTATTTGATATTTTGAAAGCATGCCATGATGGGCAGTGTGGCAGGCATTTTTTAGATCGCAGAACTACCCATAAGGTTTTACAAACATGCTATTATTGGCCTACCATCTTTAAAGATGCTAAAAAAGTTGTGCAGGCCTGTGATAGCTGCCAAAGGGAAGGTCGCCCTGGGCAGTCTAATGAAATACCTTTGAACCCTCAACTAGTAATTGAACCATTTTAACGCTAGGCCCTTGATTTTGTTGGCCCTATTAGCCCCCCATCAAATAAAAAACATACATCCTAGTTGCAACCGAGTATGTCACCAAATGGGTTGAAGCAGAGGCACTTCCAAAAGCTACAGAGGACTCTGTAATACAATTTATTTTCCAAATCTTTGTGCGATATGGCCTCCCAAGGGACATAATCACAGATGGAGGACCACAGTTTGTAGGTAATAAACTAGCTGAAACACTACAAAATTACCACATTCAGCACAAGATTACAAACCCCATACCACCCATAGGAAAATGGCCAAGTAGAGAGCACGAACAAAGTGATTGAATCTATAATAACAAAAACCGTTGCCTCACATAGATGTGATTGGGCCTACAGATTGCCAGAAGCATTGTGGGCATACCGAACAACGTGGAGACCCACTACGGGATATTCACCATATCAATTGGTATTTGGAAAAGAGCCCATCTTTCCAATATATTTTGAAATTAAGACATTACGAACAGCCCAAAAGGTGGGTCTAGATTTAAATGAAGCCTAGGCCAAAAGACTGCAGCAAATTAATGAGTTAGATGAAATTAGGCTCTCTGCTCTTCAGCACACAACATTAATTCAACAACAGAGATAAAAATGGCATGATGCCCTTATCAAAGAAAAGATCTTCCACGAAGGAGACTGGGCACTCCTATATGACTCTAGGTTTCAGGATTTTCCAGGGAAAATCCAGACACGATGGCTCAGACCTTATGAAATACAAAAATTGCATGAAAATGGCACTATTACATTAACCACCATTGATGGGTCTGGACATTCCTTCAAAGTAAACGATCATCGAGTACGATTGTATCATAAACCGCTTACCCGAGAATCTTTTTACCAACAATTACGGGAATATTCTACCATGAAAATTTTGGCTGAAGGGGATAACTCCTCCTCGACACCCATTTATTAAATCATTTCTTTTTAAAAAAAAAATTGTACATAAAGATTGTTCATTTATTTTGATTATTTGTTTCATGGAATTATTTTTTTTCAAAACTCTATTTATTTCATTTGTTTTGAGTTTTTGTTGTTCCTTTCTAAAGAAACAACACTTCTACTGTTCCTTTCGAAAGGAACAACAGTTTCATAGTTTCTTGTTGTTCCTTTTGGAAGGAACAACATTTCCGCAAATTGTTTTTGCTATTCTTTTTAAAGGAACAACACCTTTTGAGTGGATTGTTTTTTTGTTTTAGATCAGCATTTTGAGGATTTCTAATGACTCTTCTAAAGGAAAAAATACTGTTTATATACAATCATACAAATTAAAGCTTACGGTAATCAAAAAATCAAAAGAAATTGTCATTTTTTAAGAAAATTGTTTGGTAATGATAAGAAAAAGGAAAAAGGGACATAATCAATAACTTTGTTGTCTTACTACCACTGAATTAATATGATCCATTATTATTATCATGTTGGTTCTTTCCCATATTTTATAACTTTCTTTGATTTTTACTTATGGAGTAGGAATAAGGGCATATTATTTTCTATTGAGATGTTCAGACTTCTTCCACCATCCCTACTCTTAAGGAGTGATGAGCCATCCTTTATATATAAGTAGGAAAGTGCTATATGAAAAAGAAAAATATTTACATATTTCACTAATAATTTTATGATTTGGAAGATAGAGGATAGGGGGTCTCATTAAGAGCCAGCCTACCATGATCATAAGGAAGAAAGTGAAGTGGCATTCCCATCATGGCCATCACACCAGGGATATGGTCCAATGGACAATTGAAAAAATTAAGAAGTCCTTGGAACAGGAGGTCTCATCACAAGCCGGCCTGCCCACTTTTCACTTCTTCCTGGTGAATGGCATTGTGATGTATCTGGTCACCAAGCCAGCACAATGGCCTCCGTTATGACATTCAACAAGCACTTCCTCAACATAAATAAAGGGCAATGGTTCCAAGGGTGAGAAAGCAACTCTGTCAAGGTTATGGACACCTGTGGGCAACAAAGCTCTACTAATGGTATTGGAGTCACATTTATACACATCAATAGTAATATTAAACCCTTTTTACTATATCTCTATTTAAATATCAAATTAAAGTATGAATCCCTAACCTTTGATTTCGAACCTATTATACATGAAAATAATCATAAATTGATCACATTAGTTTGAATGGGTAATAAACGCATCTGTACTTATGTTTATATTAATCTGTCCCTTCTCCTTATCTTTGAATCATTACAAATGTTTCTATATCTATTTACGATTTATCACACACATTTATTTCAGTAAATTCTATAATTTGATTGATTGTATCACAATTATGCCTGCTTTTTCCTTCTGTACAACTGTTGTGCAACACTTGCCTCTCTTAATTGACGGTCGAGGACGACCTATCATCCTTCAGGGGGGACATGGATGTCTGCATGCAGATCAAATCCTGATATTTATTTACTTGTATGCGAACCAAATCCCTGCATTCTAGGGAATAACAAAAACTTAACGATATTATTCCAATTCACCGTGCTGTGTTGTTCCATTACAATCACTGTGTGTTTGGAAAGAAGTAATAGTGTGCAGAGATGATGGGAGGATGACCAATACGTAGTGAGCTACAAGTTCTATTTGTTTCTGATGCTGCACGAGAGATTTTGGAAAAATTGGGATGGATTACATATTTCACGAGGATGCAACAACCCCATGAAACAGTGGCCACCGAGTTTTTACAGAACTTGCAGGAAGGATAATCCATGGTTAGAGGAATACAGATAACTGTAACCGATGAAATAATTGTAGAGGTGTATGGTATACTAGCGCAAGGAACTATATGGACTCAGAAGAAGGTCAGGCTTCAAGAAGCCATGAAGATTTTTCGGGATGACGGATAAACATTGGTCGTCAAAGGCATAGGAGTTCAACCAGCATCATTGGGAGAACCATGGATAGAATTGGCCAAGATAGTGCAGGCCTATATAACATGCGATGGAAGGAAAGACGTGGTAAGACCTAGACACCTTAAGTTATTGGCAGTGTTAAAGCAGAAATGCACTATAAATTTGTCTGCATTTTTAAATTCCTTACTGCATGATATTTCCCATAGTATAAGAAAAGCTCAGCAGACAGACATGGTGGTCATCCACCATTGCCTAATCAGATTAATAGTGAGTCATAGTCTCGCCCAACAACAGACCAGCTGGGAATATTTTATATTCTCAATTGATGGAGGGTTAGCTTTACCTGCCCCAAAACGAAAGAGAATGGCCAGCTTAACAGTTGAGCCATCAATTTGTAGACAGTCCCTCCGTTCAAAATGAAGTAGGGGAATGATAGAAGGATTTCCGTGTAGTAGTAGCCAGCCCTTAGAATTGCCCAGCTCAGAGGATGAACAGCCTCCACAATTGGAAGGAGGAAGTCCTCATACTGATGAAGAAGAGGAAATTGAGGGAGAAATTCGCTACTCGGATGAAGAAGAAATGAGCTACCACACCAGTGGTGAGAAACAAACTAGTGTAGAAGAAGGAAATAATGAAGAAGAGGAAATTGAGGGAGAAATTTGATATTCAGATGAGGAAGAAGGTAGCTATCATACCTGTGAGGAGGAAGAAGATAATCACAGCATTGAAAAAGAAGGAAAAGCCTCCCGAAAATACTACTGCAAGTTCACCACGAAGCCCTTTATGGGAAGACCAATTGGCCCAAATTCTGGCCAATATGAGTGACTATGCGCAACCTCATAGCCCTTTGGACCTTAACATTGATATCAATCAGTTGCAGGAGCACTATACTGTCAACATAGAAACAGCTAAAGAAATGTTGGATGAAACAGAAAACCCTAACGAAGTGCTAGAATCAGCTAGGGTTGCTTCCCCTGAAAAGTATGAACAAGAAAAGGAGAACATCGAAGCAATATCCCAACCTGAAAGTTCTTAGGGGATTGCAGAGTCAATTGAAGGTATAATTACCGAAGAATTTAGCCAAGGGAATATGAATATTGAAGAAGAACCCCAAGAAGAAAACCAAGAAGAGAACCCAACTGAAGGCACGACTGATGAGGACCAAAACCCTGTTTAGCAAATAGGTTCAGAAAAAGGAACAACAATTCCATTAAGAAAAAGGAAGAAAGTAACTGAGATTGAAAAGATTTGGAGGGAACGAATGAAGCTTCAGAGACTCATGGAACAACTCAGGCAAACCATTAGGGTTCTTATAATGAAACAAATTCCCAAGCAAGCCCCCAAGAGAAGAAGCATAGCCACTGAACAAACTTTGAAAAAGAGAAAAGTGGTCGCTAAGATGAACCCCCCAAGTTGCAGAAGCTATGGTTGAGCCTAATTATGGAGATACAGAATAGCAAACAACTATTCCAGCACAAGCTATTCCAGAGGGACCCACTTCAAGTGAAAACATGCGAGCTAGTAGTCAAAATACTTTTAGTGACCCTACATTAGCCAGACTCCAAGAGGAGTTGGCACAAGCTCGACTGGAAAGGGAAAATTTGGAAGAAGACACTGTCCCTAGGAAGAGATATCAGGAGTTGTAGCAGAAGATGAAGACCATCCATGAGGAAAAAGCTAAAGCCCACAAGAAGTGTCGAAAGGCAGAGGAGAAGGCTGAAAAGGTAATGAATCAATTAAAATTAGCCCAAAATCGAATGGACACTCTCTGCTCATTGTACACTGATGTCTTAGCCTGTAGATGCCCTGCCAAGAAATATGATTTATTTTTATTAGAAAGATATTTACAGCTAAATATTAAGGCAGTTAGGGCAGGAAAATATAGAGAGCTAAAAACTATAGATGACTTTGTAGCATGTTGCAAACTCTATGGGGTAAAGGTACAATGCCTCTTGTGTGAGTTTTATTTGCATAATCTAATATTGGAAAATGATTGTGAGACAAATCCTAGCCCTTTTGTGGGAGATATCCAATACCAGGCATTTATTTCCTTTGCTGTTAATCAGTTAAAATGGCTTAAAGCCTATAATTTCTTTCAAAGGCAGGAAAATGAATTAGATTTGTGGGTTCGGAGTGAACCTCTGGACCCATTTCAATTATGGGCTAGGCAAAAGAGTTTGATGACAAAGGAAGATGTTATCCAAGCATTGGGGCCTGTCCATAGATATATTATCTTGATTGGGATATATTATTTCCTATCTATTAGAAACCAGGCTTACATAGCAGCTAAGGTCCTATGGGGAATTTCCAATCGGAATGTGCAAAATAGAGAACCATTTAATTATAAAAACTTTGGGCTAGCTGCAGACCACTTGGTTTCCTATAGTAATCTCATTTTGAAAGAAGGACCATTCTGGCTAGGGTGTAGGTTTCGAAGCCCCATTGCATAGTATCCTGCTACAGACTACAAAGCCATTTATGAACTACCCGAAGGACAGACAGAGCATGTCTTCGAAGCATTAGCTGCACTGCATGGTTTTAGGTCTTTTCATGAAAAACCTTATCCGGCTTATTCTTTAACTATCCTGCATGTGAACTATAGTTTTCATGAGGACATGAAAAATGTTAAACAGGGGGGTATGTTGAGCAATGGAAAAGGTATGAAATCACTGTGTATTTTCTCATTCTTTTACTATATACATAATCCTTTTTACCTTAGAAAGGTGATTTATTATAAGAATTACGGTAGAATTGGAAAGATGTATGTTTATTGTAAAAATATGACTAAAGATTTCGTTTTGTTGATAAAAACAAGAATTAGGTGAAGTGAACAACTATACCAAAGGTGAGGCTAAGATGAATGCAACTGCTATTCCTCCAGCGTTAGGACAAATCCTACCAAAGACAAGGAAATCCGAACGCATCGCTAAGAAAAGGCAGGGGACAGCTCGGCTTCGGTCAAAGTGAATCATGTGATAACTAAAAGAAGGGAAGTGAATCCCTCAGGATCCTTTGATCCTGAGGGATTGCTGTTCAAGCCTCATATTATTCCTCATCTTGTCCATCAGAGTCTGATATATAAGGCAACGCCTTTAATGATTAAGGGGTTGAAGATTCTTTTATTAAAAACATTTCTTTTGTAATATTTCATTTTATTGACTCCCGGCTTTAGAGAGCGGTCTCTGTAATACTTTATGCTCGATTAATATAAAAGATGCATTTCATTTCATCTTTCAATTTATGAAGTAGCCCAGTAGTGTTTCACTGGTGCTAAGGGCCCAGCCCTGGTGGAATTACCCTATTGTTTGTATTTATATCCTTTGCATATTATTGTGTGAAGTTGTGTTTAAATTCATTACGATTACAGAGTTGATTGATTGTTGTTGGATTGAATTTGGATTCGTTGTGAGCATTAATGAATTGCACTACTATTCTATCATTTGCAAGAATCGTATTTGCTATTTTATTTATCTTGCTATCTTTATAAAGCTTTGTTGTTCTATACTTAATTCTAGTTTTTTTTCTATTGGTTTATGATTCTTTGTGATTGACTATTTCGTAGTGTTGGCTGTCGACAGGGTTGAAGTATTAAGATTAGTTACCTGAGTGCGTTAAGTCTAGAATTGTTGTTCAATTCATGTTTGTTGTTCCATTCCTGTTTATTGTTCATTTCTGATTCGTAGATTCAGATTAGTAGATAGGTTGTTTACAGTTTATGTGTACACATAGGAATTACAAGTTGTTGTTCTTTTCCAACTTCTATTATTAGAAGAAGTTCCTTTCAGTTATTTTCATTAGCAACCAACTTGAGTTCATTTTGATTGCTTAAAGAACAGGACCACCAACTGTAGAGGACATTGGTTACTGCTTCCAAGTTCCCAGATTGGTTATCTTGTCTCAGTGTGATTTTAGTTGCATCGATTTCTAAGGGAATGAGTTATTGCTACTGTATCCCTGATTGATGTTTTGCAGATTGATGTAGTTATGATTTCAGAGTATTTCCATTTATGTTACTGTAATAATATTTCTTTACAAGAATCCGTTTACTCTTGTATTTAGAATTATGTACTACATCTTCATAGCATTACTCTTAGTTAATTGCAGCCTCAGACAGAGTACACTCTTGAAATAAAAACTCGCTCCCGGATTGATAATTAATGTAGGCTAATTAGGTGTTTAAAAGATACCTTTTTATGCTCCAACAACTGTCACGAACATGGGAATTTCACTACTAACTGCCCACAGAAGAAGAAGAAGAAGAATAAGGTTGCTAGAGCTACAACTGGAGAGGCCTTAGCCTCGCAGTTTGAACTTGATTTTTCTTTGATCGCATGCTTGGTTTCAAGCTCAATGGGATCGGTGTGGTATCTTGAGAGTGGTGTGTCTTTCTATATGACAGGAGACAAGGAGTTGTTTAGTGACTTGGAGGAGAAGGACCTTCAAATGCATATAGAGATGGGCGACGATGGTCGATACAGTGCGACCAACATTGGGACCATTACCTTTGAGAGGGATTAGGTAATCCATTTCTGTTGAAAGATGTTATGCATGTTCCAGGTCTTAAGAAGAACTTGGTCTCGGTCGCAATGTTGGAAGACAGAGGTTATGACGTTGTTTCCAGTGAGGGAAAAGCTTTCCTTCGACATAAAACAATGGGTCAAACCAAGAGGATAAGGATTCGAGTTAAGAATCTCTACAATCTGGAGGTAGATGGCTGCACTACAATGATGGGAAAAGTAGAATAAGTGGTGAGTTGGGATGAGGGCAAAGTATGGCACAGGAGATTGTACCATCTTCACCATGGTGATTTGAAAATTTTGCAGCATATTTCTACTGGAATTCCCAAGGGTACTCTTGCACAGTCAGATTAGTGCAAGGGATGTACTATGGGTAAGTTTGTGAATTCTACGTTTCATGAGAAGGAGAACCATGCTTCGGTGATCCTGGAGAGAATTCACACAGACGTGTGTGGACCTTTCTCGATTGCTTCAACAAAAAAACACAAGTATTATGTTATATTTGTTGATGACTATTCTCATAGATGCTGGATATTCTTCATGCAAAAGAAGAGTGAAACATTCAAAAATTTCTGTGAGTTTAAAGCATTGGTGGAGAAGGAGTCGGGGAATCAAGTGAAGGCTCTACGGAGTGATAATGGTGGTGAATATATCTTGAATGAATTCAAAGAATTCTATAGAAAAGAAGGAATTATAAGAGAACTCATAGTGCCTCATAACCCACATCAGAATGGGGTTGCAGAGATGAAGAACAGAATGATCGTGGGTGCTGCACGAGCTATGTTGCATGACCATGGCCTACCGATGCACTTGTGGGTGGAAGCATGCAATGCTATAGTTTATGTGAAAAAATGTTGTCCTCATACAGTACTTGGCATGAGTACACCTGAAGAAGCTTTTACTGGTAAGAAGCCTGATATTTCTCATTTGAAGATTTTTGGCTCATATGTTTACATTCATGTGACAAAGGATGCCAGGAAGAAGCTGAAGCCGATTGCAGAAGTTGGGATATTTTTTGGGTACACAAAAACACCCCATAATTATTGTGTGTATTTTCCAAACAGTTGAATGATTGTGGTGTGATGGGATATAAAATTCAATGAGGTGAAATCCATGAAGTTGTCGCTTGAGAGGGAGCTACACTTGCATGTAGAGGAGGAACTTCTTGTTCCCAAAGATGAGCCTCTAGATGTGGATCAGCCACAGGAGGAGATTCATGGAGTGGAGGAGTCCACTCATACAGAACCAAACATTAGACAAGGCAGAAAGCGTACCATAGAAGCTGAGAGACTAAATCTTGATGCAGCACAGAATGTAGGAGTCCCTACATCACAATGTAGACAGAGACAGTCACCTGACCAATTTACTGGATAGATGTCTCTTATGAGCAAGTGTATCGTGACAGAGCCATCTTATTTTGATGAATCATTGTAGGAGCCCACATGGGTAGATGCCATGGTGGAGGAGTATGACTCCATTGTCAGAAACAGTGGTTGGGATATTGTTCCAAGGTCGGTGGGAAAATCATTTGTAGGATCAAGATGGATCTACAAGGTAAAGCAAGCTGCTAATGGAAGCGTCGAGAATTATAAGGAAATATTTGTTTCTCGGGGCTTCTCACAGATCGAGGGGATTGATTATGAAGAAACCTTTGCACCTGTCACACGGTATTCTTCCATAAGGACCATCCTTTCTCTCTCAGCGCAGATGGGTTAGCACATTATTCAGATGGATGTGAAGACTGCATTCCTTAATGGGATCATTGAGGAAGAGGTGTACATTGATAAGCCTGAAGGATTTGAGATCTTCAACAGTGAGTCACAAGTTTGTAGACTCAAAAGAGCAGTGTATGGGCTGAGGAAAGCACCACGTTCTTGGTACACACTGATCGAAAATTATTTCACTGGACTTGGCTTCATCAAGAGTGAGGTGGATGCAAACCTATACAAAATTGTGGTGGAGGGTAAGATTTTAATCATTGTTCTTTATGTTAATGATTTAATACTAATGGGTGATGAGCAGTTGATACACTCATGCAAGGAAAACATTGCAAAGGAATTTGAGATGAAGAATTTGGGCCTCCTTCATTATTTCCTTGGATTGGAAATATGGCAGCGGGAAGGTGAACTGTTTGTGTCTCAATGCAAGTATGCTGGGGAGATACTTGAGAAGTTTCACATGCAAGGCTGCAAGCCTATCAACACTCATCTTCCAGGAAATTGGAGGAAAGAGGATACTACATCAGCAGAGGTAGTGGATGCCACTATTTATCGACAGTTGGTGGGTTCGCTCATGTATTTAGTTAATACAAGACCGGACATATGTTATGTGGTGAACCAAATTTCACAAGCGATGGCTAAGCCTACCAAGCTCTTTTGGAAGGTAGGCAAGAATGTCCTAAGGTATCTCAGTGGCACATATGAGCATGGCTTATGGTACAAAAAAACGGATGAGGTGAAGTTGCATGGCTTCATGGATGCAGATTGGGCAGGCATCCCAACAGACAGAAAGAGCACATCAGCAAGGGTTTTCAGTATCAGATCTACAATATTTTCTTGGTACAACAGGAAACAAAGATCTATGGCACTCAGTTCAATGGAAGCAGAATACATGGCAGCGAGTCAAGCTACATGTGAGGATATCTGTATGAGGAAGATCTTGGTCGGTTTGTTCGGTTCACATTTAGATCCTACAATGATACATTGTGTTAATCATAGTTTCATTAAACTCTTGATTAATCTTGTGTTTCATGATAGATCAAAACATATTGATATCCGGTATCATCATATCAGAGATTGTGTGCAGCGGAAGATCATGTTGCTTCAGTACATTCCTACGGAAGATCGGGATGCAGACATTCTGATGAAGGCGCTCGATAGGAGAAAATTCGAATACCATAGAGGCAGGATAGGGGTGAAGGATAATCCATGTCTTGTTGAGAGGGAGTGTTGAGATTCAACAAGTTGATGAGCTTAGTGAAAATTAGTCACCTTCACTAAGTGGGCCCACAGGCTATTTTTAGGTGTAAGTATATTTTTAGACTATGTCTATTTTTAGACATGGTGATCATATTTCAGAAGTTGCAAGATGCTATTTTTGGATGGTTGGTCAAGTTGGAAAAATAAATGAAATTCTATTTTTAGAATATTGGGAAAAGTCTATTTATAGATCTTCGATCTAAAAATAGAAGTGTTGATTATTATTAGCTCTTAATAATAATCCGACAATAAACATCAACTTATTCTCTTGGAGCACTTTATTTCAGTATACAGATTTGTCAAATCAGTGGGCTGAAGGAATTATGCAATTCCTAGAGTTTACTGGTGGTTCATGCATGGAGGACTCAATTAGTACTGAAGTGGCAAAGTTATGACAGAGTTTGAAGAGTAGTTACAGGAGTTGTTATTCATTTTAACTCAGTTAATGGAGTTAAACTCAGTTGAGCTAGTTGTATCTAGTCTAACTAAATGATAAAATATTGAGAGTGGAGTGAATTAATTGGTTAATTAATTCACAAATAATAACTAATTAATCAACTGAAAAAATACAGAAGTTAACTACAGTGTGTGTCAGTTCTAGTGGAGACCTAGTGGAGAGATAGTTGAAAGGGCAAGATGGACTATCCATTGTGACTATAGTGATGCATTGATTGCATCACACACACATTGGAGTTGCCAATGAGGATAGCGCAGTCAAGTCAAGGTAGATTCGAATTATTTTAATGGTCTTCTTCAACAGGGATTGTGCAGTGGAGGCAGTCTATCAGGTGGCAAGAAATCAGTGCATGGATTTGCATATTTCTTCTGATTAGTGTGTGACGATTGATTGTACTGAGAACTTGATGTACTAAGCTTTGTATGATATTGTTACATGATATACATGATACATAATATATGATAGTTGGGGTTTTTAACTTCAGGCTTTCCCGTTAAACAACTGTGTCATGTGCGATTGTTTTTATTGCTTCATATGTTTGCAATTGAGTTTAAATTTCCGCAAAAGATTAACAGTGGAAGGATTATGTATTTAACAAGAAGATAAATATTGTTAGATCATAAGAATATGGATATATACATGCATATATGTTATATAATTTATACAGGTACAGTTTTCAGAGGCGTTGGAGCACATATAAAGGTGTTTTTGTCACTTTGGAGATTAAACAAGCCCATGGGCACCAAGATGGGAGGTCAAGCCTAGAGGAGTTGTGACCCAAATTCAGAGGTTGAATAGTCATTTTTGCGGTATTTGAGTGTTCTGAATCCAATGGAATAGTCAAAAAAACCATTGTAACAATATCGGTGCTTGTAATCAGACATTTTACTCTTAATACCAATAGGGCCTAGCTAGTTAAAGTAGGTCCATGGAGATGTAGCCTAGGAGGGGTGAATTCCATCATCATCCATTGTGTTATGTGATTGTTGTGAGTTATATTTCTATATTTCATTTTATATATATTAGTTTAAAAAATTTAATTAAACTCATAATTTGATCATCAAAGACACATGAAACTTGATACTTTAACCCCTTCACAAATGGTTAAATGAGAAAATCCTTAAACACATTTTGAATACTGATGAGGGAGCTTGCATAGAAATAACAAGTTTTCCCATATTCAGATCAAGTTGGTATCAGAGCAAAATTTTAGCTCATTTTAGTTAATTCTTCTATAGCTATTGTTTTTTGAATTTGTGCAAGGAGAATTTAACAGTGTGCAAGTTTATGTGTGAAGAAGAAGATCAAGATTGAGATCTGAAGTCTCAAATCAAAGAAAAGAAGCTTTTTATGCATTTCATGTGTGATGGCAGCTTCATTAAGTGATGTTTCTAGTAAATCTTCCTTACAAAAACTCTTTGATAAATAGATGTTGCATAAACTCTATATCATGATTGATAAGATGCAAGAGAAGTATGAAGATAAGAGGGAGAGCATTAAACTTCAAGAGTAGTTGATTTCCATGAAGGAGGAGAAGCAAGAGCTTCTTTAAAAGTTGCATAATATGGAGGCTCAGCTCCATATTGAAAATTAGAACCTTGAAAAGATATATGAGATGGAGACTTAGTTCCATGAGGCCCATGAAGCCTTAGCCAAGCATGTGCTTGAAAAAGAGGTATGCAATTCAAGTTTATATTCAATTTCCTCTCAAGATGAATGTATAGGTGATTTTTAAAGACACACTAGAGGAATAGTGTCCAAATTAATGATGAAAATGGGCTATGAAGGTAAAGGATTGAGCAAACATGCACAAGGCATAGTTGAGCCAATTGTTGTTGAGGAAAGGCCTAAGTATTTGGGCCTTGGTTATGGACAAAATGATGGAGAAAGTTCTAAAGCTAAGGAGGCACATGAAGGTGTTCCAAGAAGGACTTTCATTTCAAGTTCATTATCTCAACCTTGTGAAGACTGCGTTCATGAGGAATGCAAAAGTTTTACATCCACTTTGCAAGAAGGTGCTCATAAGCATGCAGCTAATGAGAATGGAAAACAAGAGGATGTTGAAATATCCATAGTCATTGAATGCATTGTTGGTATTCTGAAGAGAGCCACTACCTCATCAAAATCACCTCCTCAAGAAGGCGACAAAGGTGAATGTTCAAGGTATAAATCTTATTTTAATTAAGTTGGTTTTGATTATGATAAACATGGAAAATTCTCACATAATATTTGGAGAAAGTTTTCAAGTTCATTTTATGGTTTGGTTAACCATAAAGTTTCAAAATGTTGGAAGAAGATAGCCATGCACAGGAAACTTTTAAAGAAAAGGAAGCAGAAAGGAAAAGGTTCATTGAACAAAGAAAATCATGTTGAAAAGAAGATGCAAATTTTTTGCACTCGTTGCCATAAGCAAGGTCATCTTGTAGAAAAGTGTTGGACTTTGTATCCAACAAGTCATCCACGACATTTGAAGAAGGTGGAGAAAGAGAATTGCAAGAATGGAAAAGAAGATTCCATAATCGATGTGGGTCAAGATGATTCGCATGATGATGATGATGTGTAGCTGGAAGAAGTGCCATTGAAATGGTTTGGTAATATTTGGTTAGATTTCCTATTTAACTAAGGATTTGCATGTATTTTGATGTTGATGCATTTATTTTCCAGTGGAATGCAAGTTGCATGTTTATGCAAAAAAGGTGATTGAAAGTGGAGTATGTTGACTCACTTTATTGCAACAAAATTTGTTCATTTCATATTTAAGTACATGTACATATGTAATATCCCAAAATGGAATAATGGATTGATACACAAACACAATATTTGTAAAACAGAAAATGTACATGTAAAGTTTCAACAATCATAGAATATATAGAATAGGTGAGCCTTTTATTATCATTGGAGATGGATAAATAGTACAAATGTGCTCAAATAGATGCACTCAAGCCAAATACATAGGCTGGAATGTCCGTGAAAACATTCCAAAGCAGGCACTGCGTAACTGGAGAGCTGCAGGAAGCAATACTGCATTGTCCCTTTAGCTGATGATGTAAGTATAGCTGCTAGCTGAAAAGGGAAATGCAGATCTATGGAAATATGGAGCTCTGATGATGCCAAGTTTCTAGATCTGGGCACTATGATGGAAACCCAAGATAACCCAAAAAGGATTTCTCAGATTTGTCAATCTAAGAAAATCACCCTCTTGGGGTTTCACTATACAATTTTTGGGTATGCAGATCTAAAGATGGATCTAAAAAATATATGGCTGCAATAAGTCACAAGATCATATCTAATGTTGAAGGGATGATCCCTTCACTAGATCCTCAAGCTAGAAGCTCAAGATCTAGCTCCTCAATCCTCCTTTGAAGATTGCAGTTGTTGCTACACAACTACTCATAAAAATTGTGTTTTAAAGGAAGGAGGCTCTCTATCTTACTGCAAAATATGGCTATGAAACTCAAGGCTGATGGAAATAATGCATACAATGTGGAGGAATGGTCCTCCACTGGATTACTAGCTGAAATGCTAGAAAATTCCCTTCTCCCTTGGATATACAAGAATGGACTACGCAATTCCTGATGGAAGTGTTGTTGCTAGGAGATGAATAATGGTTGGCCTGATTCTTGATATAGATCTAAAGCACTGGAAGGCTAATCTTGAAGCTCAAGGTGATAGGAAGAATCCTTCACTAGTTCCTCAACTGAAATATTGAAGGACAACCTCCTCCCCTCAAATTGATCTTCAGAAATGTGCAATTTCTGAATATGGATGTTCTGTAGAAAGTAGGAACAATATGGCACCAATGGCTGATGATTAATGTAGTAAAAACACTCTTCCCTAGAGGTCACTCAAGGAAAGAGGTGGGATTCCCGCTCGGGAACACCTTGTGCTAAACAACACTGCAGACTTAGCTAAATAGCATAAGAGTGCATGTAATGTCAAATGACAATTCCAGATCTAAAGAGATCACAAATCAATAATCTATAAAGCCTCTCTCCAATGTTTCCTTCATCTTCATTATATAGTTTGTGAACCTTCCCATGCATTGGCCCACCTCATAATTGTGTTGTACATGTGGACATAGGCCTCCATGTTGATTGCATTATCTCTCCATGATCTCCATCATGTGTGAATGTAATGATCGCCCTCTCCATAATTTGTGCATTAAATGTACTACTCCCCCATCATCTCATCATGAATGATATATGATATTACATTTGATTCCTTCCATTATCTTAGTTGATTGCTTCAACCTCCATGATCTTTCTCATTAATGAGACATGATCTCCACTCCTTTCACATTAAGTAGCTGCTCCACTACTCCATTATGTAGATATAGATCTAAAATATCCACATACACACATAAAAATTGGATTTAATTTGTCTTTGGGGTTTGTGGGTCCCTCCACCCTCTTATTTACTTAATTAATTAAGTTTATTAAGAACTATAATATTCCAATTATCTTGTGGAAAAATTGGGAATATTACAGTCCTCCCCAAAAAAATGTTGTTTGTTCTCAAGTAATTGCAAAAGTGGATGCTACAGCAAACATCCTCCCTCCAAATAATATCCTCATAACGAAGGCCTCCCCAGCTGTCACAATGTGTCATGCATGTCCAGCTCCAAAGCTGCCTCTCTAGAATGTCTAGAATGGCCTCCAACTAAAAATTTAGATACCCATCCTCATCAATGAATCTCCAAGTGGCAACCATATGATAACCAAATATATCCTCTACACATGAGATACATAAGATTAAGTGGTTCATTTCCAAAGTGGAAAGTCCCAACTCATGAACTATCTCTCCAACCCATGATACATAGAGTAGATTGCATTTATCAATGCTCACATCATTAGCCCTGTTGGCCATGTAGGAATCAAACATCACATCAACATAGTGAAAAACAAGAAGTAGACACATATGGGAAAACATGAGAAATGTCAAACCATATTCTCCTAATAACAACCAATGCAGCAAAGCCTTTTGCTGCCTTGCTAGTTCATCATGAAAACAAACAAGAGAGCCATACTATCTCAAAAGAAGCCACTACAACAATGCTCCTTGTTTCCATGCAAAATTTGCATCAATATAAATGTGAGATCCTTACTCTCTCAACAGAAGCCACCATAGTAATGCCTCTTGCTGACATACAAAATCATCGTTGTACCAAAGGTAATGGCCATATTCTCTCAAGAGAAGCCACCTTAATAAGGCATCTTGATGCCCCATCACATCATCATCATACCATGTATAATGACCATAATCCCCCAACAGAAGCCAAAACTGTAAGGCCTCCTGTTGCCATCCTCCAACAATGTCATGCAATATATGGGAAGAATTCAGTCCATACTCTCCCAATAGTAACCATCGCAACAAGTGTTATTGTTGCCTCTTTACATCATCATGATGCAAGTCATGGAGCAAAAATATAGTAATGGACATATGAGATGTCTCATCAACATAATACAAACAAGCTCCCTTATGCCACATCATGTGAGAGTTATGATTTCTCCCAAACCCAAGTACATACATGAACATGAGATACATCCCAAACAAAAATACATCTAAATACATGAGACATATCCAAAACAAGAGTAAATACATGGACATAAGATATATCATGAGATGTCAAACTCTCTCATCAACTACCAAAGTAACCATTCCTTTTTCTTATGCATTCTTCCAGTGATGTGCAAGGCATGGATAAGAAAAATATGACCCATTGGGTGGTAAACATACTTACCCAAGAGCAACCAGCGCAAACATGCTTCTTTCTGCCTTGTATCATAGATCTGCAAGTGGTTTGGCAACCCCTTGCTTCATATCATCAATCATTAATCCCAATGTGGATGATGGATCTCAATCTGAAAATACTTGGCATCCTCCCATTGTAGGACACCACCCTCCTCAAACTGTTGAAGAAATTTTCACTCCATGATAGGTTGAATTGCACCTCCAATGAGATCTCTCCACCAAGCCTTCTTCTCATCAATGGCCCTCCAAAACCAATAAGTTTAAGGATCTGTTTTAGGTAGAATATTCTCTTTGAGCTGTGAGATGCTCATTGAGAAAGAGTCATCTTGAAAGGGGAAAATATTGCCCATCTCAAGATGTCTACCATCTATCATCTTTCTCTCCATTGCTTCATGAGTGAGCAACCATTTGATTTCTCCCATAAGGAATGGGTCCTCTTCTTCTCACTGCTGCTCATTAACAACATTGTAGATTTGCAAGGCAAAACATGTGTTGTCTCAAAGAAAGGCACAATGCTGAATTCATAGCCATCCATAGTACATAGGATCATACTCATCCCATCTTCATAAATTCTACACTTAAACTCAAAGGGTTGAATGTAGCTCAACAATGATGAACTAGGATAGCTTTTCATCTCTTCCTTGATTAAATCAAGCATCCTCTATAGTGATATGATGTTGCTCCAAATAAGTATGTTGTTCTAACCCTTGGTCATGCAATAGCCCTGATGGCATGTCCCCATAAGTTTCAATAAGAGGTACAGAAACAATATGAGATGAAAGTGGTTGCATACCTTAGATCAATTGATGTGTGGGAACCTCTTGCAATACCACAAGAGTTCCTCCAACCAGAATAATAGTCCCTCCAACTGTTTTTAAGAGTGATGGCTGCCATTATACAAGTGTACTAGCACTGGTATCTATCTCCTCCTCATCATGCATCTCATGAATCATGCATGGGGCTCCAAATGTCAAGAACTCAAGACCATATTGCAAATATGCAAGTGATCCTCCTCTTGATGTAAGCACATCTACAGTTGGTGAGGGTAGAGGCTCCTCCTCCTGAGTCACAATAAGGACATCTTCTTTTGGATCTTCATGCACTATCTCCTTGATGATGGGAGATGTCACTATGTGATATTTCTCTAGTTTCTTTCTACCATATCTCTTATTCAGTCTTTGAATAAAATATGCATAAGCATACACTTTCATGTGTGACAAGTGACTGAACCACCAATCTCTTGCTTCACCTTCAAGGTGCAGTGCTGCAAACTCCACAACCTCTCTTTTTGATATAGGATACTTCAGAAAGAATGTATATAATTCTTCCCTCCAATCCCTCAATGTGCTTGTGGAAGATCCATAAAATGTAGGAAAGAAGAATCCATGCCTCTTGCTTCTATTGCTGCTTTTGGATCTACTCTCTTCTTTGAGTTGCAAAAATTGTTGGAGAGAGAGATTCTCCTTCAATGCTCTTGGTTGTGCCTTGTATTCAGACAGATATTCACTTACGGTTTTATGCCCCAAGCCTTCATCATATTTAGACCAGTCCTCTTCCTTAAATAAAGTGGATCTAGTGGAATAATGTGAAGCTCTTTACTTCTCTGGTCTTCATTGTTGTTGAAAAGAAGTACTGGGACCTTCTTCATATTGAAACCTTCTTTTCCTTTCTCTTCTTGTTTCATTGATCTCCTTGGAGATATCATTCATTTATATAAAGAAATATGAGGCAAAACTTAATCCCTCCATTATAGTAGATCTCTACTATCCTCTTTTCTTATGTTGTCAATAATGTCCACAAGCTGAGCCAAAGATCACACTCTAATACCACTGTAATATCCCAAAATGGAATAATGAATTAATACACAAACAGAATATTTGTAACACAAAAAATGTACATGTAAAGATTCAAAAATCATAGAAAATATAGAATAGGTGAGCCTTTTATTATCATTGGATATCGATAAACAGTAAAATAGTGCTCAAATGGATGCACTCAAGACAAATACATAGGCTGGAATGACCTTGAAAACATGCCAAAACAGGAACTACGTAGCTGGAGAGCTGCAGGAAGAAATATTGTGCTATCCCTTCAGTTGATGATGTCAATATAGCTATTGGCTAAAAATGGAAATGCATATCTACGAAAATATGGAGCTCTGATGATGCCAATATTCTAGATTTGGGCACTGTGATGGAAACCCAAGATAACCTAGAAAGGATTTCTCAGATCTGTCAATGTAAGAAAATCACCTTCTTGGGGTTTCACTATAAAATTGGTGGGTATAAATATTTGAAGCTCGATCTGAAAAATAGATGGTTGCAATATGTCACAATATCATATCTAAGCTTGAAGGGCTGATCCCTTCACTAGATCCTCAAGCAAAAAGCTCAAGATCTAGCTCCTCAATCCTCCTCTGAAGGTTGCAGCTGCTGCTACACAACTGCTTATAAAAACTGTGGTGTAAAGGAAGGAGGCTCTCTAGCTTGCTATAAAATATGGCTATAAAGCTCAAGGCTGATGGAAATAATGCATACAATGTGAAGTAATGGTCCTCCACTGGATTACTAGCTGAAATGCTAGCAACTTCCCTTCTCCCTTGGATTTACAAGAATGGACTGCACAATTCCTTATGGAAGTACTGTTGCTAGGAGATTAATAATGGTTGGCTTAATGCCTAATATAGATCTGAAGCACTGGAAGGCTGATCTTGAAGCTCAAGGTGATAGGAGGAATCCTTCATCGGTTTCTCAACTGAAATATTTAAGGACAACCTCCTCCCCTCAAATTGATCTTCAGAAATGTGCAATTTCTGAATATGGATGTTCTATAGAAGTTAGGAACAATATGGAACCAATGCCTAATGATGAATTTAGCACAAATGCTCTTCCCTAGAGGTCACTCAAGGAAAGAGGTGGGATTCCCGCTCGGGAACACCCTGTGCTAAACAACACTATAGACTTAGCTAAACAACATAAGAGTGCATGGAATGTCAAATGACAAACCCATATATAAACAGATCACAAATCAGTAATCTAAAAAGCCTCTCTCCAATGTTGCTTTCATCTTCATTATATATTTTGTGAACCTTCCCATACCTTGGCCCACCTCATAACTACGATGTACATGTGGACATAGACCTCCATGTTGGTTGTGTTGTCTCTCCATGATCTCCATCATGTCTGAATGTAATGATTACGCTCTCCATCATGTGTGCATTAAATGCACTACTCCTCCATTATCTCATCATGAATGCTCTATGATCTTACATTTGATTCCTTTTGTGATCTTAATTGACTACTTCAACCTCCATGATCTTTCTCATTAATGAGACATGATCTCCACTCCTTTCACATTAAGTAGCTGCTACACTACTCCATTATGTAGATCTAGATATGAAATATCCACATACACACATCAAAAGTGGATTTTATTTATATTTGGGGTTTGTGGGTCGCTCCACGCTCTTATTTACTTAATTAAGTTTATTAAGAACTCTAATATTCCAATTATCTTGTGGAAAAATTGGGAATATTAAAACATATGAATGGAGTTCATGTACTTATGATTGTACTTGTGAGAGAGTTGAATAATTGTATAAATGCATGAGAGTTTGTGTGTATGAACAGTGGAATTTTGATGGTTCCATTGTGCTTGAACATGCATGAGTAATTGAATTGTGTTGGTCGATTGCTTAATTTAACGTGTATGTTGTAAAGTTGAGAGTGTTGATCATTTGCACATGTATGAGCGTCAACATGTGTTGGTTAATTGTGTGTTGCATGCATGTCATATCAACTTGGAAGAGTTTATTTTGTCTTCAAAGATGAAAAGGATATGTTGACGAAGTGTTTCATGAGATGTGATATTATTTTTGTTTTGGGAAAATAATCGTCAAGTTGTTACACATGCTTATGCTTGGCTTGAGAGTCAATCTTTTGAAGAGGCATGTTTTTGTCGACTTGTGTTTGCTCGATAATTTTTGACAGCAAGATGTGAGAGTACATGGTGATGTTCACATGATGTGAAATTAATTTCTTTGAAGGAGCAAGAGGATATGTCGTCAAGTTGTTAATTACATGATGTGTTTTTCATATTGATGGTTGAATCTAAATATCTTATGTTTGTGATATGATATCAAAAAAAATTGCAGCCATTGTAGACCATTTTATGTGTTGACTCTAAGAAGAGAAGGAGATGGCAAATTCATTCTTCCATATGTTGAATTTGGAACCGTGGAGGTAAAAGAATGGTCATTTATTTTTTTGTTTTTACTGATGTTAGAACTCATTGTTATAGTTCACTATTTATGCAAGGGAAGAACATGATTCTCAGTGGGAAGGCACCGAGGAATTGATTTTGTACAGCAAAGTGTTATATCAGCAAGCAACCAACAAGTGTTGGATTGGGTTAGCAGCAAAAGGAGAACAATGGTTGAAGAGTGAAGCCATTTACAAGGCATGTCAGTGACCAAGTGGTTGTCATGGCAAATTTTCCAAGTGAATCAAGATGATAGAACTTTGGAAATAGAAGAGTCTTCAGCACTCATGAGATAAACATATTTTGTGGGTCCAAAAGTATGTTTGTGGGAAGGTGTGATCGGAATCTGGATCAGGCGCGAGAATTAGCTAAAAAATGGAAGTGCTCGAAATTTCACGAAACTAGAAAAACAAAGATCGGCCTATCACAAGGAATCTAATGCAACTCATTTCGTCAAAAACCGAGTTCGGATGAGGAATTTATGGTATGTTGATTGTCGTTTAGAACAAGCAAAAAAAAAAATATCACAGAATAGGTATAGTTGATGACATGGGAGTCTAGTTAGCATGCAGAGAATCTTATTTAGTTTATGTCCAATGGGACTATGACAAGTGTCACTATTGGATTTGCTAGTTTGGTTTGTGATAGTGAAATTTGCCCAATGTCCTCCAAGGTATGTGGGTTCATTAATTTTTATGTGCTAGAAATTATTTTTTAACTATTAAGATTGGTTATATATATATATATATATATATATATATATATATATTATTAATTCCAAATCTTATTATTATTAACATTCCACATATATCATTTAATACATTTCAAATATATTTGGAGGCATACGTTTTATGAATGGTGGAGCATATTTTTATATGCTAAGGTTTGTTTGTATCATAAACATTGCAAATTGCAATGCCAAACCTTATGTTAATGAATATTATGGTGGACATATTATAACGGTGGAGTGTGTATTTTAATATACGGTGTTATATATATTATAACCAAAGTCCCCATAGTCTAAGGTTTTTGGCGCAAAGGTTTGGAAATTCAATTATCCGATGGCATATAGAAAGGTTTATACCAAAGTTTTGATATATTGGGTTTTAAATGTTGGAGAAAAAACACACATAGAGGGGCGAGGTCGGGGTTCGACCCTGTGACCTCCCTCGCTCCACTACCATCTTCTGCCAATACACCATAGCCTTGTTCCTTGTTTAGGAATGTGCTTGACTCCTATTTAAAGAGATGCGGAATTTGAGGGTGAAGGAAGGATCGGGCCAACCCTCCTCCTTCTTGTGACCATGCCATATAACTAGGTTCTAAGCGCCCATTTAAGTGTGGATTAGTGCACACTTATCACACCATTAAGTGCAGTTAGCCCTTACTTAACTCATCTTAACAGTTGGTGGATTTTTAGCAGATTCCCCAAATTTAGCGTCACTTCCAGATTTAGTGGAGCTAACTGGCAGTTTTCCAGATTTAGAGGCAGAATCTAGGGAAAAATTTAATGAGGCCTATCTTGAGCAATATTCGACCAATTTTGGCTCAGAAATAGTCATTCCTTGTAGATTGGCATGCTTTGAATCCATTTGAATAGCTTGCAGAGGAAATGGAGCAAATCTACATGTGTTTTTGGTCACTTGAATAATTTTGAAGCCAAGGGCCACCAGGAAGGAAGGTCAAGCCCAGATCATCTAAAGGCCAAATGGAGTGAAGGAATAGTCATTCCTAGTAGATTGGCATGCTCTGAATCCATTGGAATAGCTTGCAGAGGTAATGGAGCAATTCTACATGGGCTTTTGGTCAATTGAAGAATTTTGAAGCATAGTGCCACCAGGAGGGAAGGCCATGCCTAGATTAGCTGAAGGCCAAATGGAGTGAATGAATAGTCAATTTTTGATGTAGTTGATGCTCTGAACACAGTGTTATAGTTTTCAGAGGCGTTGGAGCACATATGAAGGTGCTTTTGTCACTTTGGAGATTAAACAAGTCCATG
This sequence comes from Pinus albicaulis, assembly GCA_034641835.2. Classification (NCBI taxonomy): domain Eukaryota; kingdom Viridiplantae; phylum Streptophyta; class Pinopsida; order Pinales; family Pinaceae; genus Pinus; species Pinus albicaulis. The sequence continues at coordinate 383,565,024 of CM076578.1, read as the reverse complement.
GCCACCAAGATGGGAGGTCAAGCCTAGAGAAGTTGTGAACCAAATTCAGAGGCTAAATATTCATTTTTGGGGTATTTGAGTGTTATGAAGCCAATCGAATAGTTAGAAAATCCATTAGAGAAATATTGATTCTTTTAATCAGACATTTTACTCCTAAGAGGGCCTAACTAGTTAAAGCAAGTCCATGGAGATGTAGCCTAGGAGGGGTGAACTCCATCATCATCTATTGTGTTATGTGATTGTCGTGAGTTATATTTATGTATTTCATTTGTTTTATATGAGCTTTAAAAATATAATTTAACTCATAATTTGATCATTAAAGGCACATGACACTTGATACTCTAACCCCTTCACAAATGGTTAAATGAGGCAATCCTTAAACACATTTCTAATATTGATGAGGGAGATTGCATAGAAATAACAAGTTTGCCCATATTCAGTTCAGTTCCTACTAGAATTCACCAATTTTTCACCTTGGTTAGCACTTACCAAGAACATATTGGATTTACCTTTGTGCTTCATCCTTGACCAGGCGATACAGTTTTCTCTCCTCATGAATATTGCATTTTTCATATACATGTAAGGGCTTCCAAACACTACAACACACATGCCAAATCATACATGTGTTAGTTTTTCTTGGGGCTATATTATTCTTTGCTTTAAATAATTGAATTTCATCAGTTATATATTTAATTCACCCCACAACATCATAACATTATTCAAATTTACAACAACATATGCAACTATATAGAAAGAACAATATCATTATAAATTTAGTGAAACATAAAGGAAAAAGAGAAGAAAACCATTCACACATAGAGACACCAGGATTGGTTATATATCAAGGAAAAACTCCACAAGGGGGGAAACCATTTCAAATCATTCTTCTTATTACGTTGTCATATAATGTTTCACAAAGAGAGAGTAAAAGAGAGTATAATGATCCATATCTTCAACCACAAAACTATCTAGCATAATCAACTAAACAACATCTAAGAGATGAAATCAACAATGCTAATAATCAAAACTATGATTCAAAAGCCTACAGTAAACTGTAAGAATCAAACCTTAGTTTCCAGCCACACTGAGAGAGTGTATGTGTGTGCAGATAAAACCCCCCAACTACACTCATGATCCTACATGTATGCAGTTGCAACAAAAATTTCCTTGTGGAAAGCGTATGACTGCAAATCAAAACCTTAGATCACATGTGGAAGCTTCAAATCTTTGGATTTTGGATTTTTACGAACCAATCTCTGCGAACTACCTCATACTTGTGTGAGCCTAACCAAAGAATGAAGAATGAATTATGATATCCAAATGAGGGTCACTTAATGTGTATTTATAGCCATCCAAAGATGTCTAATTTCCTTTTGGGTTAATAGGTGTTTTTGTGCACATGTGAGTTTTCCATATTAAAATATCTCTTTCCTTCACCAAATTAAATTCTTCCAAGGGATAGGAGGGGTCTTCCTTGACAAGGAAGATTATCCAAAGGAGAGAATTTTTCCCTAAGCTTCCAAATTAGGAATCCCTCTTAGCTAGAGAGAAATTATCGACTACAACATACGTCCCATCATATCTATCTCACCAATAATGTTTTTCACTAATATATATATCATCTTGTCTTTGCTGGTGAGTGGGAAGGGAGCTGATGGCACGCGCGGGAGAAATTTTTTTCCTTCTAGGGTTACAGTCCTCCATCGCCGCCGCGGGTTGGAGATCGATGCGCAGGCAGCGCCTCCATGGAATGAGACTCTGTGTTACCATTGCTGCTCCTTGTGACTTTGTTTGGGCTGGGAATCCATTCGCGCCTGAGAGATTTTATATTTCTGCTGTGACAGGTTCATGGATACCCTGCAGAACCAACAGAAAGGGGTACTGGTGCCTGACCAGTCTATCAAATGCTATAGCGGGGCGCGGAATAAGTCCCTGCGATCGCCATCTGTTTTTTGGTGGCTTTGGCGTTGAACCATTGCCGGGGTATGTGCTCTGCTGCACCTCTCATGGTGCCAGTGGGCGCAATACTCTGTTTTTTCGGTTGGTTTCTCATGCTGGGACTTCATTTTTTCTCTGTTATTGGGAGCGGATACCGGTTGACTATTTCCTTTGCATGCTGGCCTCGCCCTGGGCCTCGATGATGGGCGGTTATTGGGCTTCGGGCCATCACTGTATTGGATTAACTGCCTTGCGGCCTCCACAGCTGCATATAAAACAGATGTTGCAAAGGCCTGCTATCTTCTCCAAAGCAGCTGATACAGGGACTACAGACCTTAAGCGGACTCTGTGGTTGCACTCGGACCTTCTGAGCTAGGAACAGGCCCACGATGATGTGCCTATAGACAAAAATCGCAGCCAACATAACTGCAACATCGATTCTCAGGTAGGCTCGACTCCATATCAAGTGTTCATTAAGCCTCCTGTAGGTAACAGATTTATTCTATGGATTCGAACAATAGATTCTATACTACATCTGAAGGAAGAAATCCAGTCTATGGCGGGTTACCCAGTTCATTCACAGTCTCTGATTTTTGGGGGGGAAGCTTTAGCTGACCATTGCTCTGTTAATGACTACTCCATTGTCACTGGGTCTTCCATCTGCCTCAACCTTAGACTGAGGGGTGGAATGATGGGCCAAAACAGGGCACATGGATCCTCCATGGGAGCAGATGCATCCAAAATAGTACCCTCAAAAGGTTCATACAGGAATGTATTACAGGGGGACAAAAAAATTCCCACAGTACCTGTCGCCCCTGCTGAAAGTTCCCCTAAGCCATATATTGTAGAACTGTAGGACAACGTGCCTGAAATAAACATAGACAGTCTAGATATTGATATGCATAGAAATGCCTACGAATCCCAAGAAATTATAGGCAAATTCAACTGCTTTTGGCCCAAACCAATGGAGCTGTTCCATTGGATTTTTACAAATTGGACCATGGAATGTGAAATACACCTATGTTCTAAGGGGTTCTTCATTGTCAAATTTTCATCCACTGAGGCCAAAGATGCCATTATCAGCCAGGGACCATGGTTCTGGGGCTCCACGGGACTCTTCATTACACCATGGTTCCCAAATTTTGATGCCAACACCATGGAGGTGACCAAAATGCCGGTCTGGGTAAGGATCTACAATCTCCCGCTACATTTTTGGAATGAAAATGTTCTTGGCTGCATTGGAAACACCCTAGGCAGATACATTAAAATAGACACTCAATGCCTGGAAGAGCGCATATTCACCTTCGCACGAATCTGTGTGGAGGTTGATTTGAGCAAGGGACTCCCAGAGTCCATTATGCTGAACAACAAACAACAAAGATGGACACAACATTTAGACTATGAGAACACAGCCTTCAGATGCAAGATATGCAGGTGCACAGGACACCTACAAAACTCATGCCCGGCAGTAAAAAGGGATAACAGGAAAAAGAAGAAAACAGGCAAAGCGGAAAAAGGTTGGAAATTTCCCTCTGAAGAGCCAGAACTACAGGAAGAAGAGGTGGAACCAACACCACATGAGAATCAACAAACAGATACTTCCTTGGGCACACAAGAATAGGAAATGCAAGATCCTCTCGACACCACCACAAAGACTCAGCAGGATATGGTACCTAGAACACTAGACAGTGGGGGATACAAAAGAACACATACATCAGACACATCTGACTCTGATAAGGATAATGGAGCACCAACAGAAGAAAATCAGCTTGTCCTTATCAAGACTGAGCCAACACTTGGTGCTTGGCGTAAGGTTGAAAAGAAGAAGGGGAGAAAATCTTAATTGTATCTCCTTTGCATTTTTATTTGTGGCATTTTGAATGTCTTTGGACATATACCAGCTCATACAACATGTAATTTTGTTTTCTCATAAATAAAATTACGAATTTTTTCTTTGTGAAAAAAAAAATCATCTTATCTTTTCTCATCTCTGCTCATATATACTTGCTTATTTCGTGACTCTACTCATTTGTTGAACACTTAAATATAAAAGAAGAAGAATTTGATATTGGAGAGGATTACAAGCTACCAATATCTATTCATCGAGGAGCCACTAATACCACCTGGAATAATCTACCAATAAGGAGCCCAACCCTACTACCCAAGAAACATTAGAGAGCTCAACTTAGAACCACATCAGGGGAGCACATCTCAACCTGAACTCCAATGACAATGAGTAAGGTCATATGGTACGCTCTCACCACAAGCCATCTCATAGGGGATAAAACATCTTCCACCTTATGTTAAGCAATAGGAGTCATCCCATAGGGGATAAAACATCTTCCACCCTATGTCGATCAATATCTCATCCATCCTATTTCCCACTGATCTTCCCAACAATGACCCTCAAGAGTCATGTGGTAGAACACCTACATCATAATATAGCTTAGGTGACATACCTGACTTATCAAAGGTAAGTATCATGAATCACTAAGATTTTCTCAACCTGTTGGCCAGACGGGGAGCCTTCCCAACAAGACCAGCTTGTGGGTATGATTCCAACTAGGGTATACTCTGCTAGACCAACATAGGGGAGCTACATATTTCACCCTTTGGGTAAAAAATAGGGATGATACCCTATTATCCAGATATCCCTCAACCCCAAGATCCCTATATATCAATTCCTCACCTTCGGAGCTCAGACAAGGGGGAAGAGCTAGATCAATGTTCTTTATCAACCATGCTCTCTATAGATCAAAAACATGTAAACGTGCTCCTGTTACTTGCTTACTAAAGAGTTCAATCATAATTCCTCATACATTACCCAGAGTTGTATTCCTTTATTTTCTTATTTCTTATAGGTTAATTTGGGCATCATTCCCAATGACCTGGTTAAACTGGACATCATCCCCAGAATCAATGAAATAGGGTCTATCATCCCCTACCATTTCAGTTACTACATGCAATAAAACAAGAACAAGAAAAAATCATCCATGACTTCCATTGCAAGGTTTCCAATATTTGAAGTACATGTTATATCACCTATGAGCTCACCAACGCAGTCTCTCAAGGGACTAACTACTTTTCATATGCAGTTACCTCCATTCAAGGGTGCTCTGCAAAGCACTTCCTGACATTTAAGAGTGCGTTGGTCGAATGGGAGTGAAATTCTCATTGTTCTAGAATCTCCACATGGCCAATGCCTTCTAGAAGAGTCCGTATCTGTCAAACTTTGAATCCATGTGTCCATCTAACACCTCTGAGCTTGGGAGCATGTCTTGTCTATTATTATAAATTCATTGATTGAGAAACTACCTTTAGTTTCCCTATAAATTGAGCACAGACCCTAGTGCTAAAGAAGGAAGAAATTTGGTAAATAAATGTTGTTGGATTCTCAATTGAGTTTGTGATAAGAGTGATATGCTGCCAGTGATATGTTTATTGTGATAAGGCTGGGATGAAAGTTGGAGCTGGTAACATCAAATCGATCGGTGGTTGTAACCTCCCCCTTTTATCCATTAATAAATATTTCTGTTCATTTTCCCATATATGTATTTTTTTATGTTTATATTTTTCATATCATGGATTCTTAACTAATATATATGTTTCATGTTTCATCGATTTAACTGATTAAGATAAATAGACATTTGTATATTGCAATCTCTTTTTTGTTTAGTGTTTATACTTGCAGGAACTAGTCTGGCGATCTAAGTTGGATTGGAAGCTACAAAAAGAGCGAAAGAAAGAGAATAGGAAGCACTTGGATCACAAGCAGGTTCCTCTATCTTTTTGTGTGTTTATTTACTCTTACAGAAATTGTCTGCAAAGTCTTTAATCTATTTCTGTAAATGCATAGCACCACATTTAGGGAATGTGTTTTATCCGTAATTCATAATTCCGCATAACAAATTGGCGACTCCACTGGGGTGTTTTCCTTATCATTCTTGGTGGTTTTGCCTCTTCTTATCCACCCAGTAGCATCTACACCAATTATTAGACTTTTGAATCAAAGAATTTCATTAGAAGTGTGTTTAGTAGCTTCAATTTTGATCTCTGTTGCGCCCAACGCATTGTTGGTCAAGACACAGTGCTTTGCATAGCATTGTCTCCCAATCAGGGGGTGCTTTGCAATGCATAGTATCCCCTTAGAGACTATGTTTCCCCCTAAGCCAACCAAATTCCCTTTGAATTTTTCATTTCCATCACATTCAGCCTTTTGTTTGTTGTGTTTTCAATTGTCTGATACCTCATAAAGACCAGTGAATTTGCTTGATCCTTCCTCTTTTGAAAAGTAATTTTGTTCAATTTCTCTTTAATTTTTTTTCTTTATCATTGAAAAATAAAATTCAAAGTATTTTATTTCATTCTTCGTTTTTCCTAAAAGAGAAATTGTTGTTCTATTCATCGTTTCTCAAAGAAAAAATAATTTTTATTTTGTTGATTTGATGCATATAGTTTCCTTTTTGCATTCACATTAAGGGGACTGAAAAGAAAAACTTGAATTTTCATGTAGTGGATTGTGTGTTTTGCATAGGAACAAATTAGGAAAGTTGCATATTAGTTTGTGCTTTTTGTTGTTTTCTCTCAAAACTAATTGCTCTTTCCCCTTAGTAGCTAAGATTTTCATTGAAAAAGATAAAATTGAAAAGTTTGCTTATCATTTTAGTTTGCATTTTAGGAATTTCCATCACATCATCGCAGTGAAACTTGAAAGGAAAATTGATAAACAAGATGAACTTAAAATTTACATCAATTTACCTAAAAAAGCATTGGAACCATAATGATAACATTTAGAAGGTCTAGGCTAGAGAGGTGTTCCGGTGTCGTAAAACATAGAAGCTGTAGTTAACTGTCTGCGATACATTCTGAGTGTGATACCTCACTCCACGCACATAAGTATATTGTAGCTCATCCATGTACCTTCGGATATATCGGGCAGTGTTATAGTACGAAAGTATAAAGGGGTGCTCTCATTGTGCAGTTTCGCATTAGACAGCGCTAATATAGACTTGGGCCTCCACGTACCTTCAGGTATATTTGGGAGGACAAATTTAGGTTTCTATCCATCCATAGTGAACCGAGTCGGTCACCTTGTCAATTGTGATACACCAAACACAACATTCGGGGAGATTGCCTGCCCGTACTTCTTGGTTCACCAAGAGGTATTCTGCAGTTCACAGTTTCTTGGTAAAACTTTTGCCTAGCATTACCCTTTTATTTTTTTTCTTTGTTTTTTGTCATAAAATAAATCAGTCATCGTGGAAGAATATAATCCCTTTCCCCATCGTTCGCGTAGACTTGCATTGAAACCACCTTTACCACAGGAAGCCACTTCTGGTCGGAAAAGGCGACATTGTTCTATCGAAACCAGTACTATCAGTAGCTATGGTGAAGCATCATCTTCACATATACTAGAGTCAGCACAAGTTGTTTCTACAAATCCTGGTTCATCTACTGTTGTCGAGACAAAGTCCTCATAACTACCCGTGGTCACAATCCATCCAATTAGTGAGACCATACCTCCCGAACCCGACGTTGTTCAACTAGAAGTTGATCCAGATCTTGTCTCTTTTTTTTCCAGAACATATGCATCCCGAAGTTGAATGACCGGAATTTTCTCCTGTATCGGTCACCCCAAATTCTATCGTAGCCATTGAGTCTCCCATATCGTGCAGTCAACCTCGTGAAAATTACTTTGGGCCTAACAGAAAAATCCTTCCACCTGGTTTAATTTTAGTTGAAGAGACACAACAAGATGAAACACCTTTAACTCCAACTCATTTTGGGGCAGATCTTTACCTGTATGAGTATTTTCCTCAGTCACCCTCCTCTTCTTTTGTTGATCTTGTGCCTATTCCAATTCCAGTCGATTCAAAAGGGTATACATTTGGTCAAGAAACCATGCCTGAACCAACATCTTCGGTTGGACCTTATGTTCCAATTGTGTTAGCGCCTGCTCTCACTACCCCATCGATGCTCACAAATTCACCAGAGTCGTATCCACATGGTGTCCCTATGGTCCCATCAGGTTATAAATGTTTATTTAGAATTTTCTCTAGTGCATATTCAAACCCATGGACTTCACCAATGTCATCATTTGGTATTCTAACTGGTAAACCTATAGTGAGTATTGAACGACTTGATTCTTTATATCCATCATCAGGGAAATATCAAGTTGGTCCATCTGGGTCTATTCCATCCAGTACAATCTCAACTGGACTCCCTTCACTTGGAGAACAATATTTTCCATATTATTATACTTCTCATGCTGGGGGGCAACCTATGTTCACCCACTTTGACAGTACTCCATCATTTTTTGGTCAACTTAATGTTGAAATTAATGTTTGTCAATGGCAGCCCACTCTTCCTATCCAACCACAAATAGTTGTACACTCGTATCAACTATTTCAACTTGTTGCACCCACATCAATTCCACTTGTTAATACATTTTTACCCCTGTTGCAAACTCAAATTTTTGTACCTCAACCATTTCAGGCGGGTCCTTCAACCCAATACCCCCAAGTTTTAGGCCCTCGAACTCCAACTCCTTCGGTTGGTTTACAACAACCACCTAGATTCAGAATCATTTATTCATAGGTTGGATTTCCATATTATGGGATGTCGCAGCCATAACTAGGTTATATATATCCTCAACCGAATCCAATTTATCCTAATTTTGGTTATAAAATTGGTGGAAAGACCCCTTGGAAGCCACATGCACAAATGCCACAGCCTTCATTTCAACAAGTATCATACCCAGGTTTTGGTCAACAGAATTCTTAAGCTTTTTTCTATCCAAACAAACCCTATCTGGGTTATCAACAACATATTCCTTATGTCAGTGCTCAAAGGCTTGTTGCCCAAGAAATTCCATCATACCTTGGCTATGCTCAACCTGACCTCAATCAACGGTTGCCCTTTGTCGTAACTTTAGAGTTACTAGATTTAAACTGGCTCACCAATAACCCAATCAATTATGCTACTTGGTGGCTGGTGATACCTTACAAATTACCCTTAGATATTCCTAAGTTCAATGGAAACCCTGGGGAAGACCCGTCGACTCATTTTATGACTTATCATTTGTGGTGCTCATCAAATTCCCTGAATGATGACTATGTTTGACTACATCTTTTCCAGTGTACACTAACTGGTCCGGCCGCAAAATGGTACATCGAGTTACCTAGAGCTTCCTTTGATAATTTCACTACCCTAGATACTATCTTTTTAACCCATTTCCAGTTACCCATACGATATGAAACTGGAATGGAACTCTTAACTAATTTTAAACAGACTAATGCTACTCACATTTCTAATCATATTCATGAGTGGCATCATCATCGTAAAATGGTTAAGACATTTGTTCCTGATTAGCTCCTTGCTAAGTGGTTCATTAAGTCCCTGTTACCATATATAACTAAGGATGTGGCTAAGGGTGGCGTCATCACTGAAGATCAGGTTATTTCTCGTGCCCAATATTTATACTTGATTTATACTCAGTACGACACACTCTACGAGAAAATTCCTAACACGTCGCGATCTAATTTTACTGTTCCTCCTCCATCAAAGGAATCTCATGCTGGAGACGATATGATCGGTACTGCAAGCACACATCACACTACTGCATATGATCCTATGCCTTCTTTCGAAATCAATGTCGTGTCATTTGACAAAGGCAAAAGTGACAAGCAACCCGGAAGTAAGAAAAAAGGGAAATCAAAGAAAAAGAAAACTTCTACCCCGCAGGAAAGATCATTTGATCAATCATCTAGAAATCAGAAACCTCGTTATCCATGCATAATATGTAACGAGTAACACTTTGTTCGGGATTTTCCTCATCGCGCGGAATTCTCAAAAATGGTTAAGACTTCACATGCGTCAGTTGTGTTGACATATCCGTTTCCGAATCCGGACACAAATTTGGTTGCTTCAGATCCATCTTCTAGTTCCCATGTGCTTATGTTATCTGTCACGAAGCCATTGATAGATGTTTTGGTGTTAACACGTAATAAATATTACGATATTCAGGCCACTGATCAACCTACTACCGCGACCATGAATTAATCTACAGAATCGGTACCGCCACTTCTTGTTCCTGAATTGACAATCAAGCCACTGAAGGGAGTCGTTCATAAATTGAAATTTAATCCTAGAGTGAGAGCTAATCAAAATTATAATATAGTTGAAGATTTGGCTCAATCCCCTTCATCTATGTCAGCGCTTGAGGTGCTACAAAATTTTCCCTCCCAGAAACAGGCTTTGTTGTCGACAATTGGTGGAATTGATTCGACTGATTCTAATTTCGTAGTCTTTAATCATACAGGCTATGTGCTGCAATTACTAGCATAATTGGCATTCTCCATCCAAGTAAATTTTCTCAATCACCTTTTTCATCATACTATTATTGATGAGGGAGCATCTATGTGCATTATGTCTCTAAACTGTTGGAATTCACTTGGCTCGCAACGCTTGTCTCAATCATCAATGACATTGAAGGCTTTCAAAAAACGTACATATAAGCCTTGTGGTATTATTAATAACCTGCATGTTGAAATAGGGGGGAAAATAGTGAATGTTGAAGTTGAGGTCGTTGACGGACCCCTTGACTACAATATTTTACTCGGAACACCATGGGTATATGCTATGACTGCTATTGTTTCTACATGTTTTAGAATGATCGCCTTTCCACATAAAGGTGTTATCACGGTCATCAATCAACTATCCTTCTTTACTTCCAGTTCCCAGGTAACTAGAAGTGTTCCGTTAGTTCACGTGCCCCAACTCGCACTTCAGAACATTGGTGTAGGACTCTTAAAGGATTCCACTCTCGTGGGAACCTTTGCATTACTGCTGTCTACGACGTCGGCAAAAATTGCAAGTATAGAGACCTAATACATGATCTATTCCACTCCATTTGGCTTAAGGAAGAGTACGGGTGATTCTAAAGTTGTTACGTTGGATGAGTTTTTGCCACCCATCCTTGTTCAGCTGGCATAAAAATCAATATATCTGGCTTGGGCGGTGAATCTGCAATCATTGTCACCAGTTTTTTGGGTTGATCATTCATTAGATTTTGGTATTCCATCTGATCCTTTTTCCTCAACTTTCTTGACATATGAGAATATTTTGGAAACCATGATGTCAGAAGGAGAACCATGGGAAGATTATCATCATCGTTCCCATCTCCCTGATTATGAAGAAAATAATCTTAGTGAACTATATCACCCATCGATCAAAAATTTCTTTTCAAATTATTTTCCCATTAATGCAATTGATTCCGAGCGAAATTTGTCAAATATTGAAGAAACCATTTATATTGATATTTCGACCAAACCTGGGATTGTAAAAAACATTCATGTCGACGTGTCTTGTTCTCCATCAGAACTCGAAACATATTGCTCTCTATTTTGTGAATTCTATGATGTATTTTCTTGGTCTTATGAGGAAATTCCAGGCATAGATACTAGTATCGTTGAACACACTATTAATATGTACCCTAATTTCAAGCCAGTACGTCAACACCTTCATCCTATTCATCCGAAGAAGGCCGCTGCCATTAAAGCAGAAGTTGAAAATTTTTTGCATGCTGGTTTCATTTACCCTGTTCTACTAACTGAGTGGGTTTCCAACATCGTTCTTGTTATGAAAAAACAAGGAACCATCAGAGTGTGCATTTATTATCGAGATGTCAATCTTTCTTATCCAAAAGACAGCTATCATACTCCCTTTATCGACCATATATTTAATGATTGTGCTGGATGCGAAATATTTTCATTCATGGATGGATTTTCCGGCTACAATCAAATCAATATCTAACCACAGGACCAATATAATACAACATTCATCTGTCCCTGGGGCACATTCGCTTATAGGAAACTCCCGTTTGGTTTAAATAATGTTGGGGAAACTTTTTAGAGAGCAATGGATTATGATTTCAATGACATCGAGCATATTTTTCAACCCTATCTAGATGATTTACCTGCGCATTCACAAAATTGGACTGATCACCCGATGCATTTGAGAGCTACATTTTTACGCTGTCGACACTATAAAATATGCCTCAATCCACATAAATGTGTGTTTTGTTTTTTTTCTAGTCATTTGCTAGGATTCGTCGTCTCAAAAGAAGGAATTCGGATAGACCCATTGAAATTCCAGGCCATTATTGATTTACCTACACCATCAAATTTACTTCAGTTACAGAAAATTCAAGGAAAGACTAACTTCGTAAGGAGTTTCATACCCAACTACGTCGAAATGGCTAAAGGACTTACTCGACTCTTGAAAAAGGGTATTCCCTTCCATTGGGACCAAGTTGCACAAGCTTCTTTTGATGTTGTCAATGATACTCTTGTCCGGGAGTCATTAATGTATCCCCCCAGTTATCGCCATGACTGATACGACCATTGCTATGGTATTTTTCCAAGTAGAAAATGCGATAGAACATCCGATATATTATTTGGGTCGTAATCTCAATGATACAGAAGTGAAGTATTCATACATAGAAAAGATTTCCTTCGCAGCTGTTCAAGTTTTCCAAAGAATTCGCCACTATATCCTATTCCAAAAAACCATTTTCATTTCAGATTGCAAGCCCATGACTTACATCTTATCACGTCAATTGTTGGGGGGTAATATTCCAAATGGATTGTCATTTTGCAAGAATTTTATTTAGAATTCATCAAATCCAAGTCAAATAAGTCTTTAGTTTTAGCAGAGCTTCTCTGTGACCTTCCCTCTGATAGTACTAGTACTATGTTGGAACCATCTATTCCTGACGAGTCTTTGTTTCTAATCGGATCACCTGATCCTTGGTATGGATATTTTATCATTTATCTCCAAACCCAAACTTTTCAACTTGATACCTCTCGCTCTGACCAGCGACATATTCGATACCAAGCAAAATATTATCTTATCATCGGTGATACACTTTATCGCCATGGTGTCGATACAATTTTAAGAAGGTACCTCACTCATGAGGAGGCTGAAATTTTTTTAAATGATTGTCATAATGGGGCTTGTAGTGGACACTTGTCTGGATACGCTACCGTGCATAATATACTCCACACTGGTTACTTTTGGCCTACCATATTTTGCAACTGCATCCTTGCGGTCAGAAGTTGTCATGTGTGCTAGATATTTGATCGTAAAATCTGAAAACCGCCAGCGCCAATGCATCATGTTGTCTCTGTGAAACAATTTTCAAAAAGGGGCATTGACTTCATGACCTATAACCCTCGTTCATCCGGGGGGCATGGTTATATTATTTTCATAGTAGACTACTTTACCAAGTGGGTCGAAGCGATATCTACATTCAACAACACAGGAAAAAAAACTACATTATTTTTCTTTAATCATGTCATTGCATGATTTGGGGTCCCACCAGCTATAGTCACAGATCATAATAAGCATTTTCGCAATCACATGATCACTGAATTGACTGCCAAGTTAGGACTGTCACATGATAGTTCTACTCCTTATTATTCACAATAAAATGGACAAGTTGAGGCTATTAATAAGATTCTTAAACAAATGCTTCAACGAATGACAGGAGTTCATAAAAAAAACTGGCATTTGATCCTGTACTCAGCCTTGTGGGTGTACCAAAATTCGGTGAGAAACACAACTGGATTTACCCCCTTTTCATTGGTGTATGGTCTAGAAGCTATTTTTCCAATCCAATGTGAAATACCATCGTTAAAACTCGCAATCAACTTGTTACCTAACACCTCATATGAAGAAGAATGTATTTTTAACCTCATCCATCTTGATGAAACGCATTGTGAAGCCCAATTGGCCAACAAAACACATAAGAGACGAATAAAGGCACAATATGACAAGCATGTATAGCCTCGCATTTTCTCAGAGGGTGACTTGGTCCTTCTTTATGATCAATAAGCTGATGTAATAGGTACAGGGAAATTTGAGCCATTATGGCATGGCCCCTATATTTTCAAAAGAGTTGTTGCTAAGGGTGACTACGAGTTGGTGGATTACGATGGAATTTTGTTGGTGCAGTCCCAAAATGGGTTGTATCTGAAACGTTACTATTCTTAATCATGAGCGTAGTAATTTTTTGTATTATATTGTATATATATGTTGTCGATCTGCATTCACTATCTTAGTTTGTTTTTTAGAGTTTTCTTGACGTTAGTAATCCCCTTTACATTTCATCGCAGATGTCTAAATCTTTGGAACCATTTGTTGGGTATCTTGATGGTGCTAGTCGTAGTACACAAAATCTATCCTCTATAGTGTGGGCCATTTTCTCTCCGAATGGCGAGATAGTGAGTTTTCAAGGGATTTGTATTGGTAGATCGACAAAAAATATCGTTGAGTATAGTGCGTTGATCGAACTTCTCTCTGATGCCATTTCATTTGGTATTAACCGCATCATCATAAGGTTAGAATCAAAACTTGTGGTATTATAACTTACTAGTGTTTATACTGTTAGAAATCCAACACTGCATCATTTTTTCCTAAGAGTTCGAATTTTGGAAAGCCACTTTGATTTTATTCAATATCAACACATTTCCAGAAACTTGAACACATTGACTGATTCTTTAGTGAATTATGTTATAAACAGACATTTTCAAAACATGTAAAGATATATTCACATAATAAAATAGGGTTATGCAGTAAACATAGGAAAACATTGGAATCAAATATATATATATATATATATATATATATATATATATATATATATATATAGTTATAGTTATAGGTTTTTACAAAAAATTGTGCCCAAGACACATTGGTCATCTGACATCAAAATGTATGCAATGTGTCAAAATTAAACTAGTGATGCTCATGGTAACATGTTATAGATATAGCTATCCTACACAGTAACAACATCCAGCGGTTAGTAACGCCAATAGTGTGGCGTTGTAGTCGCATGGCTAACTCTTCGATCCAAAAATCCAGAATCCTGAAGGTCAACCCCTCTATGTGCTGCTGAATCTCAGACAGAGTCTCGGCCATGTCTAAATCCTAAAGGACTGCTCTCCCGACATCTCTCTCTGCTCGCTCATCCACTTCATGCGTTGTTTCCTCCACTAATTGAACTCGACCAACATCTGCATTACATTAAAACTTTAGTTTAGTATTGGGAAACTATAAAAATAAAAAAACATGTATAAACCTTAGGAAAATCAAAAAACATGGTCAAAACATTCTTACTGATTGCACCCCACTGAGCACCTTCTAGTAAAGCTAATTCTGAATCTCCTCGGAAATCAATTCCTACATATGCATACTCATCAATGGAGATAACCTATTGCTTGAACCAGGTGAAGAATGCAGTCGAGAACATGATGGAAAATTGGAATGCATGCCTATCCATCAATTCTACCCATCTTTGCATCCTTGGATCTCTAGGGTTAGACACACCCAGTGTCACATGTTTAGGTTGCATCAGTGGAATTTACTCTAAGGAAAAAAAAATGAGGATCGAGCCATAACTGAAGTTTTTCTTCCTTCCTCCCTTTGCCTTGTTCAGTTTTTCTTTTATTTGAGAAAGTAAAACTTCATACCAGTTGAAAATTGTTGCCTCCATGCACTCTAGCACATATTGCATATAAGATCTATTCACTACATGTAGTGTAACGATGTCGACAAGCTTTGCGATCATGAATAGAATGGTTGTCAAAGGAAAATCAAGAATTTCATAGATGTTGATTTTCCCATCCTTGCTTGACTCTTCCCCTGGATAGAAATAATGCAAAACATAGTCCCTCACTGTCTCTCCTCCAAGAGTAGACCCTGAGAGAGAAATGGGTAAGCCTCTCCTTGACAAGCCTGTCAGAAAATATATGTCCTCCACTGTAATAGGAACCACTTTGTTCCTAATGTGAAATTCCTCAATTGCAGGATCCCATGCATGGACTAGGAACTCCAAATGTTCTATTTGTTGCCTCATACCTAACAAGCAGAATTACTTTAATAGCCCACAATCTCTTAGGGCTCTTACAGTACCTATATCATTAAGGGCAATCATATTTTTTTCTTCGTGCTCTCTTTCTCTCCAAGTAATCGTCATTCCAGTCTAATGAATCCCTAAAACATAACCATAAGACTCATTTTAATGCAAAAAGTTATGCAAAATTTGGGTAAAATGCAAGAATCAAGAATGTGAATTGCGCCCAACGTAGTCTTGATCAATAGATAGTGTGTTGCATATGCACCTAGGCTTCATTTTAGGTGCTCCACAATGTCGTTTTCGATGCTCAAGGGTGCGTTGCCCTCTTTGGAAAAATAATTTACCCTAAGGGGTCAGAATTCATAAAAAATTGCAATGAAATGACTACTAAAAGAAAGAGAGGTTTTATGGTACCAACCTGGATCAAACGACGATGAAAACCATCCATAGAATCGATCGCAATCAACGACTGAAGTTCAGGGGCAAAAACAGGTTCAGAGCTCCAAAATGAAAATGGTAAAAATGAATAGTAAAACTCTTTTAATTAGTCATTTGATTATTTTAAAATCATATTTATTGTTGTTACTATGGTTTTATTCTATTTTTATCATGAAACGGGTATTTTTTAATCTGTTTGATGTTGTTCTGAACAGGTTTGCAACTGATGAGCAGATTAGTTGTGCACATTTATTTCAAGAATGATTTGACCACAAAGCATACTTTTGTCCTTATTTTTCGAGCTTTGATAAAAATGAAAAAGGATTTGAAGCGCACTTTTATCTCTTTTTCGAGTTTTGATAACAACGAAAAAGGAACATCTGGAGTCTTCTTTTAGCTCTTTTCAAACTCCGATAATGTGAAAATATTACCGATAACTTGTCTTTTCTAGCTCATAAAAGTAAATGAATTGATATCTACTTAGTATAAGTTTAACCCTTTTCCGGACTGAGGTAGATTATTTATGAAAAAGGAATGCCTTAGTCGAACATGGTGAGGAGGTTCTCTCAGATATTATTTTACACTTTTTTGGATCTGAGAAACAACTTTATGAAAAATTACTTATGGAGTTTTCTTTCGTCTTCTTTTTCAAGCTCTATAAATATGAAAAAGGATCGGGCTGTCACTGTCGTTAGGCTCGTTAAAACATAAAATAGCAATGGACTTTTCAATCATGGCAAGAATCGAGTTTCATTCATCACTAGACTCGTTAAATTATTAAATAGTGATACATTATTCGCCCAAAGGGTTGAATTATAGATCAAGCATATGTTATGCTCCTCAATCTTGTTAAAAAATAAAGAGGTACTGGTCGAAAAATGACCAGGGAAAATTTGGGAAAGTGAACAAAAATTTTAAGGTACTAGGTCACTCTTGAAAATGAAACTTCACTCAATCATCGTGACTATTTGGGTTGGGTAATGTTCTTGAAAGTTCATTCATACCTATGGTTCATCATACCTTCACTTCGGTTTTGGGTCAATGTTGCCAAATCATCTCATTGTCGCCAATATGTTCAAGAGAATTCATCCAGTGAATACTCATCCTTCTGCAATACTCATAAACCCTCTTTCTAATGACAGCCATCCCTGAACATTGCTATATCAAGTCACATTTTGTCTCTGAAATCAATAATTCCCATTTCACAATAAAGTGACTTCTTGTCAACGTCAAATCATCATCCAGGAAGTTTACTTAGAAACATCATCTTCTAGTACCATGAGGCTTGTTACATCATCGAAAATATCCTCGCTTCTGAACTTTTGACCAAAAGATTTTGTTTAGCGTTCAAAATCAAATCATTTATTCACGCCTTACGAAATTTACTGTAGTACCTTGAGGGCCATTAGCATCAATGGTGGTTCTTTCGCGTTTGTTAATAGCTCACATCACTGGCTGGTAATCAAATGATGCCTTACCATGTTCGACTACAAATCATATATTTGCATGGCTAGACTTGTACCCGAACGATCGAGTGAATGAGATAAGAAGACCCCGGATCTATTTTTAGCCATCTGGGCTACGATTTTAGGATTGTTGTACACATCATCTATAGGGTGACCTTACATATATATCGTCATCCAAACATGGGCCTATATCTGTAGGCATGTCTATATTGGGAAACATTCCAATGTAGATGACTTTTTACACTATGTACATGTTATTATATAGTTTATGTGCTGAGCATGGGAATTCCTTCCTTCAGCAGTTCGTGATCAAGAGGATACATCATGATGTAATGTATTGTAAGATTGATGCAGGTCGCCACTCTGCTTCAGTTTCAGCCCATCACAGTGTAAAGCATCTCATTCAAAAAATATTGTTATTATTCTGACTTCATGCTTTAGGGGGAAGTTGTTATAGTTCAATTTGGGCATCATTCCCAATGACCTGGTTAAACTGGACATCATCCCCAAAACCAATTAAATAGGGTCTATCATCCCCTATCATTTTAGTTTCTACATGCCCTAAGACAAGAACAAGAAAAAATCATCCATGACTTCCATTGCAAGGTTTCCAAGATTTGAAGTACATGTTATATCACCTATGAGCTCACCAACACAATCTCTTAAGGGAAAAACTGCTTTACATATGAAGTTACCTCCATTCAAGGGTGCTCTGCAAAGCACTTCCTGACATTCAAGAGTGCGTTGGTAAAATGGGAGTGCAATTCTCATTATTCTAGAATCTCCACATGGCCAATGCCTTCTAGAAGATTCCATATGTGCAAAAATTTGAATCCATGTGTACATCTAACACCTCTGATTTTGGGAGCATGTGTTGCCTATTACTAGAAAGTCATTGACTGAGAAACTACCTTTAGTTGCCCTATAAATTGAGCACAGATCCTAGTGCTAAAGAAGGAATAAATTTGGTAAATAAATGTTGTTGGATTATCAATTGAGTTTGTGATAAGAGTGATATGCTTCTAGTGAGATGTTTATTGTGATGAGGGTGGGATGAAAGGTGGAGCTGGTGACATCAAATCGATCACTAGTTGTAACCTCCCCCTTCTATCCATTAATAAAGATTGTTGTTCATTTTCCCATATATGTATTTGTTTATGTTTCTATTTTTCATATCATGGACTCTTAACTGATATATTTGTTTCATGTTTCATCAATTTAATTAATTAAGATAAATAGATATCGGTATATTGCAATCTCTTTGTTTTTTAGTGTTTATACTTGCGAGAACTAGTGTGGCGATCTAAGTTGGATTGGAAGCTCCAACAAGAGTGACAGAAGGAGAATAGGAAGCACTTGGATCACAAGTAGGTTCATCTATCTTTTTGTGTGTTTATTTACTCTTAGAGAAAGTGTTTGCAAAGTCTTTGATCTGTTGTTATAAATGCATAGCACCACATTTAGGGAATGTGTTTTATCTGTAATTCATAATTCTGCATAACATTATTCATGCACCCCAGGACATAAAATAAATATTATAGTATAACAAATACATGTCACAAAAGGATACCTTATTCATCCTCCCTCTCACAAAGGTATAAACCACAAGCCTAATATTGTCTTATATAGTAGCATTGTCTCAATATATGAAAATATCTTAGTCTCAACAATATACAGGGCTTTCTACCAATCCGGTTCGACTCGTTATTGTTGCAATGTATCAATGTAATATCCAAAACTTTCTCAAACAATTCTCGAAATAGCTTCCTCAACCAAGATTCCCAACATCTAGCCAGGCTAGCAACAATCTACTCAACATCATACATGCTAAAATATACATACTTATATTTCCATCTCATCCAAAATATTATGGTGGATCCCACACTAAAACAACACCCATATGTGTTCTTTCTGACAATAATTATTTCCATACAATTCACATTAGTGTATCCATGTTGTCATATATCTCTAGAAGTATATCTTACACCAATATTGATCATCCCATGCTAATATCTCAAAGTGTGCTTAACAGAAAACCAATGTATATGAAGCATATCAATCATGAATCGACTCAGGTTGTTCTATGCAAAACATGTATCTTGATGGGTGTTCACGAGGAACATCAATGCCTTAATAAATTGTCAGTTTCCAAGTTAGGTTGAACAATATCTCTTTTATAAATTCTTGAAATTCCATTCCATCGGGGTATCCAAGGATATTCATTTCCATTTTCCAAAATATCTCTAATAGCTTCACCATATATTTCCCTTTTCCAAACTTCAGAAATTAATTTATTGTGCCAATATTCTTCATATTAAAATTTAGAGGTCAAATCCCTCTTACTTTGATCATCAGAGGCTCAATATCTGTAAATAATAGACCATCAACATATAAAACCAAAATCAAAGGCATATCTAGGACCATTTTGAAGTAGATGTTCGGATCGACACATCTTCTAGGCTCCACCAGGTAATTGTTAATGTGGACATACCAGGATTAGGAAGCGTGATTCAAACCATACAATGCTATTTGAAAACATTATACTGACTAAACCAATATACTTATCCTCACATAAATTAATAAAAACAACTAAATCAGTTTATCAAGCATTAAATTCCAAACCAAAACTAATATCAAATCCATAAAAGTTTCTTCCATTATCAATGTGACAAATTATTTGAACTAGGTTCCAGATAGAGGTCACACCTAAATACTAGGTTACAACCTTATATGTTTTCATGTCAACAACTATCATTTACTAAGAAATATCAAGCCAAATATTATCAATTCATCCTCATGACAATAATATGAATAATTTATGCCATTGTATGTGAATCCATACACCAAGGATAAGTCATATAAGTTCCATACATTCATTGTGAGATCACTGCATACTGAATCACAATTGTTTATACTTTTCCCAATGTACCTAATCCAATAATTTTAATATAGAAACAATGATAAATATCAATTTTAATCATTGAGAGCCTTTATGCCCATACTTTCATGTCACATCAAGGTAAATCACCATTTTCAAGTAACAAATCAAAACATTAACATGTTATCAATGTGAATTCAATCAATCCATAAGCCAAAAAATATCTATGAACTATCAGGCATCATGTCAAAGTTCTAAGGCATCATTAATTATCAAAGCCAATATTGCTCGTTTATACTAAGTCAAGCTAATAAGCCAAATCTTGTCAATTCCTTGCAAATGTTATCAAATATTGTCATATAATAACTAAAATGATAAAGTAAAGGAAAAAAACATATTGATATGCATATTTCAGTATCCTAAAAACAAAATATGAGCTAATACATTCTATTATAAGTCAAAAATTATATAGATCTTAAAAACTTCCCTTCTCATGGAACTCTCCATCATATGCTCCATGTTTGTAGGTCTGCCATACTCCTGATACGTTTATGGTCTCATAGGATTTTAGTTTTACATTCTCAACCGCATGCATAGACATTCTTCCATGTGGTTGAGAGGCTTATAACCACACCCTTGATCCTTTCTCCCAATGGTTGGGGCTTGGCCTAGGAGAAAGTGTTTATGCTCATATCAAAACGTTAAAACTTCTTCAACAACATCATATGGTTATTCAAGTTCAGGATGCTTTCAACAGTCAAGTATCTTTTATTCATTTTCTGCAAATAACAATAGGTTTTGAGATCTCATAGAGAGTTTCTCTCTCTGAATGGAAAGCCACTTCATTCATCATTATTTAATACATCAACCTATCTATCATAATGTTTTCATGCATCAAAAAAATTGTTAGATCATGAAATCAAACTATATAAAATTTAAATTATATGTGCATCAGATTTATAGCATACTAGCATCAACTACTTCGTCATCACATATGAACATGGAATAAAAAATTCATCACGGGTTAGTGTCATATAATTAAGAAAATTGATAGGTGTATCATCATACTTCAAGGATTATAATTACAACATCATGTCTTTATCACATTACTCAACCATTAAGTCAGGGTATCCAGATTTACCACATTGTCAAATTTATTAAGATTATCAAAAGCCTAACCAACAAGAAGATTCTTAGTATCAATCTTATTGTCACACTTTTATCATTAGGTTTATCATGCTTATTGCAAGCATTAACAATAGTATCAAGTTACCATATACCAAAAAACAATGTATCTAGCTTGCTTCATAAAATGTCTACAATGTAAGGTACTTGCCAAATATCAAATTCACAATATATCACATGTTCCATAAATCAAACTTTATTTCATATGCATAGATTATTCATTGATGAAGGTGATATTTCCATCATACCTTAGGGATTAACTTGATTTCCAATATTGCAGCTAAATCATAAAATTAAAATAATACAAGACACATACCTCGTATTATTCAGATAAATTTTCAACTTGTAGCTCTTATTTGATATTGGAAGTTGTAGCACTTGCATATTGTGATTTTGAGATGATACTTTGTAAACTTTTTAAAAAAATCCTCAAGTGTTTATTTCCCTTTCCAGCACCAACCCTTCTCTTTCTACACTAGTTTTCTTTTCTTGTGCTCTAAATGATCCTCAAGAACACTAGTAAAAAATGATGAAATTGGTGACAAGGTGGCTAAAATTTTTTGTCACCGCAATTATTTCAAGTGAATTACTACTAAAATTGAAAATTTTTAAGTGACCAAACTAAAAATGACTAACTTGAACGATTAATTTAGTTTAGGGATAAAATATACAACTAGATAAGAAATGACCCAACTAAAAACGACTAACTTAAATGACTAATTTAGTCCAAGAATAAAATATATGACTAGATAATAAGTGACAAAATAAAAAAGGATTAATGTAAATTACTGTTATATTCCAAGAATAAAAATATGACCAACTAACAAGTACAACAAGTATATGAATTAGTCATTTACGCTAGTCATTTTTAATTGTCTCACTCTGGAAATGAAAATTTTCAATTTTGATATTTAAGTGTTACATTTCACTAAATTCTAGCATTACAGATGGATTCAGAGACCCCATGGTCTATGAATCAAATTGTAGCATTAAGATTTAGAGACAAAGGGTTCTCTAAATACATATCATGTTAAAATTTAGGTAGATGAATTCAAAGACCCATTAGAAAAGTCTATGAATCCATTTATAATGTTAAAACTATAATAGTTTTATACAATATATAATTTTTTTGTTTGTTTCTCAAGTTGTTTGTGATCCTCCAGGCTTGACCTGTGGCTTGAGGAGTCGCAACCCAAGTGCATCTAGTTAATTTTCAAAGTCACCCGAGGATCGCACCCAGCCTGGGCCACACCAGCCCTTAGTTTACTCAATTTTTTAGCATGTCTCCTTCCCCTAGCACAAGGCACAACCACCCCTCGTGAGATTTGATTCTAGGTCTCCTTGCTGGAAAGGCCCATCCTCAACTGGTTGTGCTAGTGAGACTTGAAATTTTACAATATCTAATAGTTTTATTACCCTTATACCATATTATTTTCATTATTATCCAATTTTAAGGTCGCAACCAAGCTAGACTCCAAATTGGTGTATGATACCCCCTTGCTTGTGGGACAAGGAACCCACCTCTAGGCTGCAATTTGACTGTTAAGTCTATGAAGACATACATACTCTACCCCCTCCGGTTTTAAACATGTGACCTCTTAGGAGGAAACACATGCTCTTAACCATTAGGCCCAATCAAGCTGTATAATAATTTTATACTAGTCATCCTTCTCATACCATTGTACCATTGGTTTATTACACTATATAACAATTTATAATTTTATACTAATCCTTCTTCTCATACCATTATACCATTGGTTTATTACACTATCTAATAGTTTATAATATATAATTAGTTTATAATATATAGTAGTTTTAATATATAATAGTTTCATGCATTGGTAAGGTAAAGAGATTTGGATATATATGCACACATGAGTAATATGATTAATAGATAAGCCAACTAGACATTCTCGCGTAGTTGCACTAACTCCCGAATTTTTTTTTGGTCATCTTTATCATATGTGGAAATATCCAATTTGGTGTGTCCCAAAAAATTGAAAGGCTGAACCATGGAAAATGGCAGTGTGTTCAGAGTATTACTATCATTTTTATCCGGTAAACTGCACAAATAATCAAACACCAAGGGTGGACAATTGTCTAATCAAGTTGGACCAGTGTTTCGATCTTTAGTTGTTTGGTAGGAGATTTAGAAGGGACATTCCAAATAATGGATTGGAAATACAGGAAATACATAGCAAGTGTTGGGCCTTGAAATTTTCATTTACTTCCATTTCATTTTTATTAATATTTCCATATTATCACCTTCACTCCACCTCCATTTCATTACAATTACCTTACCATTACCACTATTGGGTTAAATTTATGTTTTCCAAACTTTATTAATTTTTAGTATTTTTAAGTGAATTTGTCGTTAAAAATTTGAAAATAATATGCACATACTTATACCTAACAAGTGTAATGAGATTGTTGACATGTGTAGGTCAAAATGAAGCTTCCAAAAGACTCTTATGTGGCCTCCTAAGGCCAAATTCGAATTTGTATGGAGAATATCATGGGATCATAAGGATATGTGTCTCATTTCCTATTTCTATTGTAACTCTAAGAAGACATGTGCCTTATCACTTCATATTTGGATTGTAACTCTAGAGATATAGGGAGAAATTCATGGAATCTCATTAATGAGATAGCTTCTCATCTTTTTGTATAAATAGGGGAAGCTTTCTCCTATCAAATCATGTGTAAAATTGGATTTATGCTCAAGCTTTGAGTACAGAATTAGATTGTGGCACCTTACTCGTGAATGTTCCTTCATTTTGATTTGGTTTTGTGTATATATGGAGCATTTCGATTTACCATCTCTCATACTTTTAGATCAACTGCCTAAAATGTGTGAGATTTACTTGCTTTTATAGATTAAAGTTTATTTGCTTTCTTAGTATTAGTTTTAGAATAACTTTGTAATCATTGTTCTTCTAAAATATTTCGTGAAGATAGATAACTATGTTTTCAAATCGGATTAAGATTGAAGTAATAAGAATACACAATTGTCTAGTTTCCTTACTTTTTTTTCATTCATTTTCTTAGAACAGAATTTTCAATTAACTGTGTCAATGGATGTTTTCAAAAGCCATTCCAAGATGATGATTCTGAACTAAATGATTGAATGTCTAATTCATATAGTTATTGAGTTTTTTTCCTCTGCACATTTTACTTGCTTTCTAGGAATTTAGAGACTAAGGCATAATTAACTTCTCACATAGCATCTCAAGAGAGTAATGCTTCACAATGAATGTTGCAGAAAGTCAAATATACATTAGTTGTTTACAGTGGGTTTTACATGTTTTCACATTTTGCTTTCAGATCCTCACTTAATTGCATCACTGGTATTCCTAAAAATCATTCCAAATAAATTGATTTAATCATGTTCCGGGACTGAATGGTTGTATGTTTAATTAGTGCAATTACTGAGTTACTTTTTGCATACTTTACTTGGTTTTCTAGTTCATTAGGTATAATTGGTTACTTAACACTATCTCAAGAAGATCACACTTCATAATTGAATGTTGGAGTAAGTAAATATATTTAGTTGTTTTCCTTTACATAATTTGAAATGATTTCTTAGATTTAAATTTCAATTCCTACAAGTGTGATTGTGCACGCTATATTTTATTTTGAATTTTCATTCTTTCTTTTCGTTACTTGATTTCATAGGTTAGTTGAATTTCATTTTCATTATTTGATTTCATAGATTAGATGAATTGCTTTTCGTTATTTTGTAGTTAGATTGACCTAAACTAAAAGATAATTTCTAACACATACAATGCACGCATGCTTCACAAGCTTATGAAACCTATGGGTTGACAAATTAACTGAGAGACAATTCTTTAACCCCAACATTTTGATGCCATTGCCGGGGAAGTGTGCATAGAAACTAGCTTTCAGTCTAGAGTGTATTTTATTTTTATTTTATTTTAGTTTTTACTAACCCTTTATGGACAAAGAATCTAGAATGCAGCCCAAAGACTACATTGAGGAATGGCATCAAAAAGTGACTACACCACAACATTCATCAATTCTTCAAGAGATCCTTACGGAAAATTGAAAGATCAAGTCGATTTCACATATCCTTATGAACAATGAGGTACATTTTTCAAGTTTGGATATGAATAACTCAAAGATTATAATCCTAAATGGCTTCATTGGAAGCATGAATATACTTAAAAATAAAATAAAAATATAGTTTTTTTTAGATAGATAGCAAAAATAAAAATAAAACCAAATTTAGCTAGAATTTTAGAATTTTTTATTTTTATTTTGTTGATTAATTCATTTTGAATAAATTTCAATGATGCAGTAAGAATCACTTCATTTTTTTTATCACCATCAGAAATAAAATTTGTGTGTGAAAATATGAATTTACTTAACGACGCTGACTAGTATGCTCTCTTATCGTGCCTTGTTGTGACATGGAAGATCAGAAAACCAGATCAATCAATTTAAAAAATAAAATTCAAAAATTCGTTAAAAATTTTGCTAGAAATTGAACTACAATTCTATTGAAAATCGTCGTCTGAGTCATGATCCTTTTTTTTTATCGGTTCTGCATATTTTAATGTTTTGCATCCTCTCAATATTTTTCTAGTTTATTGAATTGCATGTTCATAATTTAAAAAAAAAAATTCCCATGGAAAGGAGGCCCATGCATATGCTTGAGGCCAGCCTTTGGTTTGACCTTACGCATATTTGAAGGCCTTCAATCCATGCAAAGACCCATGCACTGCAATAAAAAATGAACCTTCTCTTTTCCATATTCGATCTTCCTCAAGCAACAGTTATTAGAAATCGATTTTAAAAGTTGCAAAGACAGACAATGAAGGTGTATTGGATGAAGAAACTGTTGATGAAGAGAAAATTGCAAATTTTTGATGAAGAGAAGATTGCAAATTCAATTACAGAGACATACAATGAAAGTGTATCACATGAAGAAAATGTTGATGAAGAGATGATTGCAAACTGCTGATGAAGAGAAGATTACAGATTCCGTTGCAGGTAATTGGAATGAGGGTGATCAATCTGAACTTCTCTATGAGAGACAAGTCATTACACATCAAAACCTGCAAATAAAAAAATCAAACCACAACAATTTTAGTTTGTTGGAGAAATAATTGCCAGAAAACGAAATTGCCAGAAATGCGTAACTATTAAAAACACCTGATTTTAAAACATTTTTTCTGAGCAAACCGAAGCGAATTAGGAAAAAATAAAACATGGGTTTTTTCAGGAATAGGGTAAATTAGGTGAATTGCAAGGAATTTTTTGGAATTCACAGCCATTTGGGAGAAATTCAGGGTTCTTCGGAGCTCGGTTTTGCATATTGCGTCAGGAAAAAATGATTTGTTTTGAATTGTTTAAACATGGGAAGTTGAAAGCAGAAGAATCTAAGTTAATAACAAACTCTGCTCCACATGGCATGTGGTTTAAGAGTCCAAATTTATTTAATAAATTTTATTTTAGACACATATGTGTCTCATCATTAAATAATAATAATAATAATAATAATAATAATAATAAAATTAGTTGAGAGAGTTGTGGAAAATTTCACATGCTAAATTCCACTTGGCATTTTTCCAACATAATAAATCATCCATTAATTGCATCATTATATATATATATATATATATATATATATATATATATATATATATATAATTGAATCATGAAATCTCCAAAAACATTACTCATAATAAAAATATATAAATAAATACTATATATATATATATATATATATATATATATATATATATATATATTGCAACACAGATAACGATTCAATTTGACATATTTAATAATGACTTGCAGAACAATTGGAAGATTATTTAGATGATTTCTCAATATTTAGCATTAAAAATATTATTGCTGTGATTTTTCTATGAAACTTTAACTTGTAGGACACAACGAATCTTTGTGATGCTAATCATATTACTGAGCACATTGCATGAAGACATACGACAACAGGGATTTGATCTATTTTTCATGGTTATTTCTTAAAAATGGATTGTTATAGATGTCATGAATTGGACTAAATATATTTTGTATTTTCCTTAATCTGTTTTATTTTTGCATTCAAATTTTGCGTAAGAATCATAGAGGAATTGGCCATTTATTTTTTAACACACTTATGTTCTTTATGTCAAGTTTTTTTTTGCAGGTTTGGGATGATTGAATGATTATTGAAGGAAACCAATTTTTCGGCACAATTGGTCTTCAAAGAACCAATTTCATGAGAAACATAAGAACAAGTCCATGTACATATCCATCAAGACCATTAATTTTCCACCCTTTTGAATTATAAATCCACCAAGAAATTCAAAGAAAACCACAATTATTTTCCCAACAAGAGTTAGTTTTTCATTTTCCTTTATTCACATACACTTTCCATTACTTTTTGTCTACTCCTAACCCACAAATTAAAGCAAGAATCTCACTTACATGCTTATTTCCCATTGTCATTTTTCAATGTCATCTTCCATTTCCATTTTCCTTCTCCTATCCTTTTCATTTCACAAATAAACCTTGCTTTAATGCAAATTATTGAGTCCATAGTCCTTTGAATCTAAAATCCTTACAAAAACACCTTGAGGCTTGCATGTCTTAATGGCAAGTCTTTTTGTTGACGAACAATGGGAATACATTAATGTCCCTTGTTCATCGGATCTTCTAGGTACTCTACAAAACAAAATTGTTCGTACCTTGCAAGATGTGTTTGGGCATCTTGACTCTCATTGTCATCAATGGTGAGAATTCTCGTGTTGACTAGTGACATCCATTAATGGCCACTAAGTCAACAATTTCCTGGTATGTTCGACATCAGAACATCTATTCACATAGTAGAAATTATGCCAACGAGT
This sequence comes from Pinus albicaulis, assembly GCA_034641835.2. Taxonomy (NCBI): domain Eukaryota; kingdom Viridiplantae; phylum Streptophyta; class Pinopsida; order Pinales; family Pinaceae; genus Pinus; species Pinus albicaulis. The sequence goes on along the minus strand of CM076578.1, from coordinate 383,536,329 downwards.
CTTGAAGACATGAAGACTATCATTTTCAGCATTTTGAAGAAAATGAAGAAGATATACAGCCACAACAGATTAACACCATTCTTCAACTGCAGAATCAGAGGATAGCTGTAGAATTAGCACCATTTTGCAGCAATTTCAACAATTTTAGTAGAAGAAATAAAAAGTCATCTTGACACTTTTATACATAACTTGTACAACCACATGAAAAATATTATGATCAGAATTTTGTAGCCACCACACATGCAACTTATCCATTTCCAAAGGGTAAGTTAAGGTATGTCATTTTATAATTTTTTACCATATAATTCCATGAAAAACTAGAATGATAATTTTTGGAAAAAACATTTCTTTTCCTAATTTCACAAAATTTCCAATACCATCAGTTTGGGGGGGGCGAATACATTCATATTCACATTTTTCCACATTCATACCACATTCAAAAGTCCACTACTTTCAAAAGATATTAACTATTACATTATCATTATACAATGTCTTTTCAAAAGTACTCAAAAAGATAATTGGATACAAACACAATCATAGTTGTCACACAAGAACCAACCATGATGCAATCCAATAGAAATATACTTTGCAACAATAATCAAATTATCATTATGCAAAGTTCAAAGATCAAAATTGAATGCAACAACAAAATATGGGTGAAACACAAGAACCAACCATGTTGCAATTCAACTAAAATACTTTGCAGAAATATGAAGTTATCAAATGATATCATGCAAAGTTAAGCCAAAGCTCAAATGATCAAAAAGAATTAATGTAATAGATCGCATGAGGACATGCAATAGCTTCAGTTAGGGGGTATGTTGGGCCTTGAAATTTTCATTTACTTCCATTACATTTTCACTTATATTTCTATATTATCACCTTCACTCCACCTCCATTTCATTACAATTACCTTACATTACCACTATTGGGTTACATTTATGTTTTTCCAAGTATTTTTAAGTGAATTTGTGGTTAAAAATTAGAAAATGATATGCACATACTTATACCTAACAAGTGGAATGAGATTGTTGACATGTGTAGGTCAAAATGAAGCTTCCAAAAGACTCTTATGTGGCCTCCTAAGGCCAAATTCGAATTTGGATGGAGAAGATCTTGGAATCATAAGGATATGTGTCTCATTTTCTATTTCTATTGTAACTCTAAGAAGAAATGTGCCTTATCAATTCATATTTGGATTTTAACTCTAGAGATATAGGGTAAGATCCATGGACCCTCATTAATGAGATAGATTCTCATCTTTTTGTATAAATAGCGGAATCTTTCTCCTATCAAATCATGTGTAAAATTGGATTTATGCTCAAGCTTTGAATATAGAATTAGATTGTGGCACCTTACTCATGAATTTTATTTCATTTTGATTTGGTTTTGCGTACATATGGAGCATCTCGATTTACCATCTCTCATACTTTTAGATCAGCTTCCTAAAATGTGTGAAATTTACTTGCTTTTATAGATTAAAGTTTATCTGCTTTCTTAGTATTAGTTTTAGAATAACTATGTAATCATTGTTCTTCTAAAATATTTCGTGAAGATATATAACTTTGTTTTCAAATCGAATTAAGATTGAAGTAATAAGAATACACAGTTGCCTAGTTTCCTTACTGTTTTGTCATTCATTTTCTTAGAACAGAATTGTCAATTAACTATGTCAATGGATGTTTTCAAAAACTATTCCAAGATGATGATTCTGAACTAAATGATTAAATGTCTAATTCATACAGTTATTGAGTTTTTTTCCTCTACACATTTTAATTTCTTTCTAGGAATTTAGAGACTAAGGCATAATTGAATTCTCATAGTATCTCAAGAGACTAATACTTCACATTGAATGTTGCAGAAAGTCAAATATACATTAGTTGTTTACAGTGAGTTTTACATGCTTTCACATTTTTCTTTCAGATCCTCACTTAATTTCATCACTGATATTCCTAAAAATCATTCCAAAGAAATTGATTTAATCATGTTTCAAGACTGAATGGTTGAATGTTAAATGAGTGCAATTACTGAGTTACCTTTTGCATACTTTACTTGGTTTTCTAGTTCATTAGGTATAATTGGTTACTTAACACTATCTCAAGAAGATCACACTTCATAATTGAATGTTGGAGTAACTAAATATACATTAGTTGTTTTCCTTTACAAGTTTTGAAATGCTTTCTTAAATTTATATTTCAAGTCCTGCAAGTGTGATTGCGCGAGCTATATTTTCTGTTGAATTTTCTTTCTTTCTTTTCGTTACTTGATTTCATAGGTTAGTTGAATTTCATTTTCATTATTTGATTTCATAGATTAGATGAATTGGTTTTCTTTATTTTGTAGTTATATTGATCTAAATTGAAAGATAATTTCTAGCACATACAATGCACACATGCTTCACAAGCTTACAAAACCCACGGGTTGACAAATTAAATGACAAGAAATTATTTTGCCCCAACAACAGGGTTGGTGTTGATTGGCGTACTTGTGGTTCTCATATGGGTTCCCTCTGCCAAAGTCACTGAGGTATGTGATTTAGGAGGGACATTCCTAATAATGGATTGGGAATACAGAGCAGGGTTGGTGTTGATTGGCATTGTGGTTTTGATATGGGTTACCTCTGCCAAAGTTACTCAGGTATGTAAAACTCGAATTTCGTGTGTAATTTTCTTCATTAAAAAATTTTAAATCTGGTAGGTTGTATAAAGAATTATGAACTTTGGTTATAGTATGAATTATCAGTCGAACTAAACGCAAAATTATCTACCTTCCCTGCCCTGAATGTACATCTTATGATGGGGACTCACCCCACAACCATTAGATGTTCACTATGTTCTACTCTCATTTGTTTTTATTCATTGAAAAACCCTAGCAAATGAGAGAAAGAGCTAATGCTACTCTCATTGTTAACAACAATGCATGCTCTTGATGGTTATATGTTGGAACTTGTGGTGGAAACTAGTTCTAATTGATTTAGTTTCCACATGTTCTTGCGGTTAAATCTGATTAAATAAGATATTTTATGGGTGTATGCATTTTCTTAGAATGTGACTCATACTATACTTTTCATGAGATGAAATAATATGTTTGATTCTGAAGTGGTTGTGGAGATCTGAGCAACCAAGGGATAGGCCCAATTTCAATTGGCATGCATGTGGCCAAATTCTATTACAGCAGTATACAGAGTCCGATGTAGTCAGTTTTGTCTACATCGTAGACATGTGAGCTCTCACAAAACTCTGTAAAAGCGGCCATGCATTCTTTTGAGTTTGGTCCTTTGACAATATGATCTGGGTCATATGTTCTTGCACAAAAAAAATTAAATGGAGGTTTATGTTCAGTTATAAATGGTTATAAGTACTTTGAGCTTTTCCAACATAGAATACTGCGAGGATTTTTTTTATTTTGAGTTGACAAGGTTAACGTTTCAAGTACATGTTACCTTCTTGCAATTCAATGTGTGATTTTTTATTTGATTGGGATCTTAATTGAAGGTTCACACCCTCTGTGTGCTTTTATAGATGGGAGGATGTCTCATTTTATTGAGCCATCCATAACTAGCGTCAGATAATCATTTCCCCTCAAGTTGTCAATAAACCTAAAGGAAATCCATTGGAATTGACTCTCATGGTCTACTTAGGATCGGAAGTAGAGTATACTTTCCCAATTTCTGTATTGTTGGCTTTAAAATTCTATGAAGGGAACAAATTCTTATGAACTTATTATTAGCACTATCAATCTGATTGCTAGTGGTCATGGAAGGTAATGTGCTAGTTTACTCATTCTTCCTTTTCAACACTTAATTGAAATGCAAATAACTAGACCATTTAATGTGGTGTGCATTCTTGATCTTGCTCAATTTTTAAAGGATCGGTGAGACTTATGATTTCTATGAATGACAATCTCTTTTCCACTCAAAAAATATCAAATGATGTGTTTTTGAACCAATGTGTACATATATTGGTAATAAATTGTGTAATTAAGAATGCTTGAAAAATTATTGGAGTGGTGTGCAATTGGTCTTCATGTTGCATCAACGACATACCCATGGAATTTTGACAGGAATCCATGTTGATATCGAGGGCTTGTTGAATGTGAGGTACGGAAAGAATAGTAGTAGTCACAACTTGACACTTGATCTCTTTGAACAATATGTGTTGTGAATTTCCCTAACTAAAATTAAATTGGTCATTTTAGTGCATTAAGAGGATGCATGAAATGGAAAAACTACACAAGAAATATCTTTAGATAATTTTCCATCTCCATGAAGCTTTGTAGGTTGTGAATGTTCTTTAGTAGTGGTCAGTTGGCAATAGGTAAAATCCTTTTTAGAGAAATGTTGAATCAATCTTGGTTCTTGCAAGATCTATTATGCACTAGTTTTGTATGCTTGAATGTATGTTGCTTTGTATTGATTAATTCATCATCTATTCATAATATTGATAATACTTTATCGGAGTGTTTCAAATAGTACTCTCTAGTTTTACTAAAAACTAGTATGTTGTTGAAGTGCACAATCACAAAATAGTTAAGATACAATGTGAGAAATTTTTTCAATATCCTTGTGAATGTCATAGGCACACAAATTATATTGAATGACTTCACAAACCATTGAAAAATCCTTGTCGTGGCTCAAAAGTTTTCTTTCGTATATCTTCGAGCTTGATACAGATTTATTTGTACCCAAATTTTGGGTTAAGATTACTAATACAATTACCTACATGAATGTAATTGATTAGGTTCTTGGTGCATGACAATGAATACCATTTCTTAATGGTGTTTCTATTCAACAGAGAATAATATATTATCCATGTTTCATCCTTATCTGGAAACAAAAAATGACATATCTAGAAAGCAATGAGTGGGTTCATATTTGGTCATTATTTATTCAGTCATGTATCTACCTCTTGATCTCCTAGTTTTCCAACAACAAATCCCTGCAAAGTGGCTCATTCAATAGCACAATAACTTGTTTCAATTCATTGATATGTTGGACGTCTGCATGGCTTGGAGGCATCTTGTGTAGTTCCCATAAAAACTTGAAATAGTGCTATAATAACTTGTCAAACTTCTTTTGTTCTTCTAACTTCTCATATGTGTTGGATATGCATACAACAAGGCCTTGGGATATTGTTGTTGGTTTACCATTGGAGAGTAGCACTATTCTATGGAGAGTAGCAATATTCTATTATATTCACAAGGCTATTAAAGAAAATTGTATTGAAGATTTTTATTATCCTCTAGCCTTTAGTGGTTGAATTAACACCAAGGGAGTCAGATATTTTTTGTGTGGTCATTGAGTATTTTTGGCCTTTTTTACTAGTATTTGTTTAGGCATTGACGATAGACTATCTCAATCCTAGAGATATGAATATTTGAATATCATATCACAAACATAAAATGAAACAACATTAAACTCCACTTCATCTACATTATCTATCGAGATGGGGAACTTCATCCACTTTTACATGCACATTCATCAAGTCCTTGTTCTTGCTAAGCAAAACCAAGGGGTACGGTTAAGTATGCATGATTGGAGGTAAATTATACTTCTTTATCATTTCATTTGAGATGATGTCTCATTAGTTTCTAGTATCAAACACTAAAGTCACAATCTGCTTCTCGAGTTGGATATTAATGGAGATAGTTTCAACTCTTTGTGTAACTAGGATGTACAATTTCCATCAAAGAGATGCAATACATCACATTGTTATATATTGATATCTATTTCACTCCTTACTATATCGTGATCAACATTTGATGCTTCTCTATAATTTAGTGTTCAACATCCATATTTGGAATGTCCTTTGCACTTATCGATAGTAATAAAAGGGAAAAATTGTCTTCCTTAATGTGGTGTTGGTCTTCTACTACAAAATGTTGTTGAAGTCATACCATATTTTGTAGTGGTCATCTTTCCTTAATTGGAATTATTTCCAACAACATTATTAAGCTTGCTCCAATTGTTTGTAGCCTTTGCTAACCTATCTTTTTGACAAGCATATGCAAGAGTGAAAATTTTGATCATCTCAAACTCCATCTAAATTGGTGCAATTAGTCCACCAATAACCTTGGTTGCTAGTTTCGCTTTCTGGTTTCATCACATTTTTCTAAATTTTATAGTGGTTTGACTTCTGGATGTTGGATGTTAGTATTTGGTTGGACCTGTATTGCCTCTATTGGTGTCGCGCCATATGATAATCAACAATATTAATTTATTCATGGTAGTGTGGTGTTGAATTTATTCCATGTCTTGGTTTATGCAGCATTGAGGGTCACTATGTGATCACGTAAATTCTCATATAGAAAAGCTTCTTTGTGCACATTGCATGAATAACTTTGCAAAGGAAACTTTAAAGCTTCACACGTGAATTATTGTACTTCATAAAAGGAATCCAACTAACACATTCAATTGTCCAATTGCAAGCAGTCCATCTGATCATTGTGGGATGAAATCTCCATCTTGGTTCCCACTTTAAGAGAGGAACCTAGGTTCATTAGCGAGTCTCCTCCAATACTACTTGATTTTTAGTTTGGAATTACTTCTAAAGGGTTTCTAGTGGATAGAAGCCTGTAAATTTTCAACATGTGATGCTAAATTATGCAGAAAACAAGTGATATTAGTTAGCGTTCAATCCATAGAATCAATATTCATATTCATATTGGGAAACATTGGTTTTGAATATTGAGTAGTTCAATGCAACTGCATTTCTTCCTCCATTTACTTCATTCTTTGAGAATGAGTCTTTTCCATAAATTATGTATAATATTTAGTGACTTCTTTCAAAACAATTCTTTGATACCAACTTGATTCCAATTGCATGCTACCAGAAGCTACACATCCATAATAATTACAATGAATAAATATTATATACATAGTCCCTAAAAAGTGGTGCAACAATTACTTAAGCAATACAAACAAACAAAATGATTTCAAGAAATGACATGATAAATCAGGCAGTGTCTCAGCTAGTAATTATAATTTAAAGAATAAGCTTGTAAAACATTATATGAACAACATGAAGCTTTACATCAACACTAACTATCCCATAGCCTACTAACTGTATGAATCCAACTTAACCCTTTTAATATTAGAAAATTTGGTATAAATAATACAACCCAAGAGAAGGTGAAGTATTCCATGTCTGTTTTGTTCATATCCAATAGAACATTATTGTACATGTGTTGGGAAGATGAAGAGACAGAGAAGAATATTGTGATCATTAATGATTTTGGGGTTTCCATGCGTAACTATTAGATGTTTTGCTTGTCCACATTAGTCTTCCCATTTTGAATTGAACTGGGTGTGACTTATATGAAAGGAATGTGCTAAAGTAGTGCAACAAATTAAAATGAGACCTAAATTTTGAATAGTGCAAGTAGGTTTCACTGTGGATTGCTCAAAATCTTGAGTTTAAGCATGTCCATAACATAGTTCTCGATTGTGATTTTGATACATGCCACAACTATGTGCATGAACTTTGAGATAATTTTTTAGGTTGAATTCAATAGAATGATTCCTTCAACCATGGATTTAGTGAATCTCTGAATCCATCCAGGGTCAACTTTATTTTGATTTTCCATGGGTTTGGTCATAGTTCAGATTTACTCATACATTAGGTTTCTACTTTGGTGAATTATTGATGTGAAATGATGATTTTTTCCTCTTTACAACATTAATTCATTTATTTTTTGGGTGGGATTATTGAATTTTTTATTTTAAATGTGGATAAGTTTCTATCGGAAATTTGGCAATTTCATATGCTTCTCATTGTGTAAATGGTCTAGCTAATTATGCAATTTGGATACTATAATATCATTTTTCTTTAGCACTGAAGGCAAAAAACTTCATAAATTCAAAATATGGAAACTTTTGTAGAGAAATTGAAAGTCTATTATGAGTTTTTCATTTCATCTCCCCACACTATTTATTTTTGTTTCTTTGGGATTTTCCTAAATGTGTGTTTTAGTGTGGAAGTGCCACATTGTTTTCATACAAGAAGATTCTAAAGACCTATCCTTTTAGGACTTGTTGCTTTGTTTGGTCATTTTATCCATTTCAATCCATTTATTTGGGTTGTTAATAAATCCATATAAATTACCAAGGTAGGACATTCAACAATGTTTGTAGACTGTTGCGGATTTCTTGAAGGTTTGGATTTTAAGGATGTAGTCATGTTTGGTCATGCATATCACTTTTCATAATATTGTGGGACCCTTACTCCATGTTCATGTAATTTGGGAAACAATTTATGTAGAGTGCAACGATGCTTTCCTAGAAGTTGCATAGGAATCTGAGCATGTGCTTTAAAGATGTTAATTTTCTTTGTCATCCATATTACTTTAGGCATATGCCTTTCACCAGATTATGTTTATGCCCAATCTTATATATCAAAACTATCTATTATGGTCCATGGTTGTCATTTTTTTGTCTTGTATATGTTCTCTCTAGTGACATATTAATGGTATTGATTGATTTGGCATGTTTCTCAATGCCTATCAAGTCCTAATGGAGGACATTCAATGACTTTTGTACAATGTTGTGTAACACCTTCCAAATTTTTTCTCTTTTAGGGTTATGGCCTTGTTGTTTTAGTTATGCATATTACTTTTCAATTCTCTTGGAATATTATTCAATGTTCTAGTTATCCGGTAGATATTACTCTCAACATGTGCTTAAAATATATCGATTAATGTCTTATATGTATGGTCCATGGATATCATTTTATTGTTTTGTATATGTGCTCTCTATTGAAATTTCAATGGTATTGATCCTAGTGCGGTTACTTGGAACACTATGTAACCTTGTAGATAGGTTTGGTAAAAAATTCCCTTCTCGTAGGCTTCCAGTAATGACATATGCATGTGAAAAGAGTTTAGTTGAGGGTGGAAAATGAAATTTTTTAGCTGAAATGCCGCGGTATAAACACCAATGTTGTAATCAAGGGTTATATGCATCATTATTGTGTCTTTTGTATACCATATTCTAGATAAGATATGTTGTAGAATTTGTTGTAATAATATTGTGTATTACTAGTAAATGAGTTGAAGGTTAAACTAGGATCAAATTTCCCTTACACTTAAGAAGGCCATCAAGTATATTGAGATGATTATCTTTCATATAATTCATTTGTATATTAATTGTCAGAACTATTACATAAAATAGGGAACTCTATTGTCTTGAGGAGGACTGAGTTTCCTATATCCCAATGTCGATATTTTCAACACCATAGGGACATGCTACCTTTCCTCTTAGACTAATGGAGAACCCCATCGACTCCTACAAGTTTGGGGTTTCGTTTCACGGTGCCATCAAAACAAAGAAACAATGCTTTTTTAGTCTGACTCCACTGATGAAATTCTTGTGGATTTAGATAAATCTACCAACATGATTCTGGACATACTTACCTAGGTCAGGAAGAAGAACAAGAATATCGAAAATTAAATTCATCCAGCATTCAAAGTTCTTATCTTGTCTAGATCTTGATCTGAACTGAATTTAATCCCTTTTGAAGTAATATTTTTAGATAGAAGTGCTTTAGCTTTAATTTCCACCATCTCCATTTCACTCGTCATATATTTGGCAGATGGCATGAATTGTTTCAAGCCATATTTCCAACTTATGAGTATAGACAATGCAAACTAGACCCTTTCAAAAGAGGCTTGCAATGAAATGACCTCATGTAATGACTCTAACACATCCAAAATAGTTGCTTCAGTGAGTTTGAATACTTGAACCAACCCTCAAAGCCATTTTCCACTGCTAACCATGCCACCATAGTGAAAAGGAAATCCAAAAATAGGCAATGAGAAGATTCCAAACTAGAAAGGCAAAGAGCACACTCGGAGGGACTCTGGATTCCTCTCCTTTTCATATTTTTTGAGATTAATATGATGTCATAAGATAGGGTCCAATATAAAATATTAATCTTTAGCAAGGCATATAAATTCCATATTTTTTTCCAAATTGAGGTTTTGTGGGAAAGTGAAAAATGAGAAAGTTGTTGGGCATATATCTGCTTAACTGAACACTCAGCTAAACCCCACCCTCTACAGTTCGATTCCTCTAGGTTCTTAAGGGAACATCCATGCAATTTATGTTCCATTTAGGCCACAAAATGGAACAAGTGTGAAGATGGAGGCCCAAAGTCCCACCCTCTCAATAATCCTAAATCTCTATCCTATGAAGAAATGTCAAAGAGTGAATTTTCTCCTTGTTGTCCAATCATATCTTTAAAGGAGTCAGATCCCTGAGAGTTAATTAGTGGGTGACCCATGATTTTATTCTTCAAAATATTGATATTTTACCATTTCCTAAAATCCAAGTAAACTGATCCATTATTACTGGAATGGTAGATTTCATAAGTCTCCAAATGGATGGCCATCCTCTCGATTGGAGGATATCGTCTGGAGACTACTTTCTTTCCCGTATGAAATATTTTTGTGAAACTGCAAAACCTTTTTCCACCATTCATACTTCCCTGACACTAGCCTTCATAGGATATTAGCACCCATTTCTAGAATCCTTGATTCCAAGCCTACCATGAGATTTGGGTTCTTTGATAATAAACCAATTAACCAAGTGAAATATTTGGAGTTATACTTCCCTATACTAGAGAAATCATCTTAATTGTTGAGCCAGATTTTGCTTAAAAATCGATTGAGAAAGCATTAGAAAAAATTGATAGATGGGAAACATCTAAATAGGAAATGTTTCTAGGGAGACTTTTTCTCCTTGGTAAGATAAAAATGTTTATGCAAAAATCCTAAGGGAAAGGAGAACATTCTCATGCCATTATTGTTTCATATTATCTGTCTAATCTTAATATCTTTTGGGAAAAAAAACTAAATATTGCATGTCAACTCCACCAAGGAATAAATCCTTTGTCCTATTGAATGGAATGTATTATTGTGTGTGGTGAGAAAAAACAGTAGAATTAAGGCAAGAAATTGTCATATGGTAACTCCAAAATTGTTGGAATCAGGACCCATTAAAATGGCTTGTTATTTGTCATCCCTCCCTAACCAAGAAGAGCGCACGAGGGCTTGATGTGAGGATACAATAACTCAATTTCATTTTCTCAAAAATGAGATGCATGGTTTTGAGTTAGTAGATATTATTCATGAACTAGAGGGTAAAATTATCTTTATAAGGAGGGGATTCAAGGATATGAACAAAATTAACTTACTACACAATCCTACTATTTTTGTGAGAACGATGATGTTCTTGAATAAGATGGAGTTGTAGCATATTCATCTCCTTCAAAAGTTCAGGAAATTGACTTGGGGAAAATAATGAATGAAATGAAGGGTCAAAAGCTTCTTCTCATGAAATACTTTCAAATTTTTTAAAGAAAATAAAATGGTTCCCAAATATGTTCTCATAAAGGTGGTGTTTCTTTAAAAGATAATTCTGTAGATCCAAATAGTTACATGCCTGATGAGTACTTTAGTACCATGACACTAATAACCTTGTTGAGAACGAGGATGAATATGCCCAAGATTAAAGACTTCCCACCCTCAAATGTTAATATTTTAGAAGACTTTTACCAGGAAAAGCAGTGCCCTTGCATATAATCAATGACTGAAGAATTTCCATTGCAACATCACCAACATTTGAGTTCATGACTACTATTTTTCCTCTCCCCAATCCTTAAAACTATGTTCACAAGCATTCATTATAATTGGTTATAAAGTGACATTAAACTTGTATTCTAAACTTGTAAATCCAACCAGAAGTAGATATTATAAATAATAACAAAGGAGAACTATCAAATATTCTAGCGTCCTTCAAGCCAATGATCACAAAGGAATGATATGATCACCATGACTATTGAACCTTAAATAATCACTTTGCATCGAAGAAAAAATCCCCAAGTAACAATGAATGTGGAGGTGAAATCCTTAGCATAAATGTGCAAGTCACTCTCCTTTATGAGATTAGACTAGTCAAAGTTTTGACAATGTACGTTTTATGGCACTTGTATAGTACCTAAAACTCTATTTAGAAAAATAAATTTTAAAAGTGCAGGCCTATAGAATTTAGTATTTGGAAAGAAAAAATTATTATAAGTGAATGTTTGTTCATTGAGGAAAAAAATGTTCAACTATAGTTTTAATTTTTTGTGGTGATGGGTTATTTCAACTTTCAAGAAGAACTGTTTTTCACTATGGTCTTGCAAGTTCAAATTTTAAAGTGCGAGGATCTCTGGAGATATTATTGTGGCCATGTGCTTTATTTTAGCTGTCCTTATTTGCATTTCCTAGGAATTAGAATTATGTTTACATGAGAAAGTTTAGAAGCATTTTTAACCTATATAAGTTATTCTTGTTTCCTTATAGTCCTATAGAAGAAAAAAATATTCCTTGCCAGAATATTAAATACTTGCTTGGCATCGTATAAATTAGTGTGTAAGTCCTATATAATTTGGTTGATTATATGACTACACATAGAGCTTTTCCATGATTTTTATTTGTATCAAATCAAAAATATCAATATATATACATGTTAGTCTTGACATAACTGTAGGCACCTTTATCTACAAGTATTTCAAGCTGACCCATAAGTATTTCAAACAAACCAACCAGGGTCCATGGGTGTGGGAATAATGACACTATTTTTGAAATAAAGGTGCAAGGAAAAGAATTAGATAGAGAATGTAGAAAATTAAATATTTAAAGAAAAGCCGATAACTGTTGAACGAGATGTAGGTGACTTAATGACTAGTAGTTTTGTAATCATTCTGCTGAAAAAAGGATAAAATTAAATATTGATGACTCCTCAAAAGGCAATCTAGTGTGGCTAAGGAAGAAGGAATTTTTAGCAACCATCAACATAATGTCATCACTATTCTACATCAATTCCTATTAATCACAACTTAAAATCAAAGCAAAAATCGAAGCCTTGATTTATAGCATCTTGTATTCCCTAAGGTTACCTAGGATTAAAATAAATTGAGGGGTTCAAATGTTATTAGAGATCATCTTAAGTACAAAATCCTTATATGGAATGGGCCATTTCCCATAAGAAAAAATTGTGAAGGGTTTCAATGGGTTTGATTCTCGAGCCCCATTAATAAAAATGTTGTAAAAGTCCAACCAAACATTGCATAAAAGGCTAGAACAAACTTAATTGAAACTTACTTGGAAGCAGAATTATTTTTCAGAACTGGAATATTAACCAATATAGCCCTCAGAGTTGTAATATACACCAAAGGAAGTATGTTCTATGCAATGAATCCCCTTGTGGTGTGTTTCTAGAAGCACTTCCAATAGAGGAAATGTGCCACTACCCATCAAAGGGAATAGTGAAGGGTTTCATTGCGTTTGATGCCCCTGATTTAATGAGTGAATCAAATCTAAACTTGTGATATGTTATTATGTGGGAGGTAAGGTGATAGGTTAATGACTGAAGCTTAATTTTATACTTGAGATAATTCTTTCAGAAATAATATTTATACATGTAGGGTAGTAGACATGGGATCCATAAAGGATCTGGAGAATTGTGAAACATTTACATCTTCCCCAAAAATTTCTAAATATACAGCTCTTACCATCTCAATAGATTCTTCATGTTCTGTCTGAGTTTCAACTCAGCATTGTAATGTAAAACATTCTAAATGCACTGGATCTAGAGATAATTTGGAACGTCATGAGACGCTAGATTTTGGGTAGAGCACCTTTCGGAAACCTACTCAGCAGAATATAATGGTTACTACACCATAACCTGTGACAAATCCATTTGGAACTCTTCCCGCAATGCCTCACATGTCTCGGTCGAAGTTGGGGATCTTCTGCTTCTGTTAAATATGGAATATCCAATTTTCCTGTTAATAAAGAACGTGTTCAAGTAACGAAAACATCTCTACTCACTCCAAGACATTTCACTCAAAGGTAAAGGATCTCCATACATTAACTTAGATACCATCCTAAGAAGGATAGTCCAAAGGTATCATTTTTCAATGATAAAGAAGAAGCATCTATCCCTCCAAAGGCATATTCCATGTTGATTCCAAGAGAAAACCTAGTGGAACTTTTTATTCACCAACCTAACCAATCTTCATCTGCTACATGCAAACCAATAAAAAACACGAAGGAACTGGATATCAGTGATAATGGAACGAATACAGATGGTAAAAGTGGGGAATCATCATTTCAGAAGGAATTTAACTAAGAGCCTAAAGACATTGTTGACGACTGGTCATGTGGTGGGGAGGATACAACCCATCAGAATAACCCACTATCATCAAAGCCATTGATGCCAACATAAAATCCACTTTACAGAAAAATGGTATTCACGAGGAGCATAATCATAGAGGAAATATTTATATCTCAATTTCTGGCCATAGAGCTACGAGAAGCTGCTATAGTATATGAGCATGGTGCATACATTGAAGCCCTTATGCCTAAACTTTTGCATTTATACTACAACAAAAAACCAAAGATACAGGAATTGGGTCAAAGAAAGGTTATTGTCGTTGGGTCAAAGTATTTACTTTTGGTAGAAGAGGTTATGGTTCTGTGAATTTTTTTGGGGAAACTGATGTGAGACTTCTAGATTTAGAGAATGCTATTCAGTTTAACAAATGTGAGGTTCTAGTATGCAAAAATCCACTTGCAGTTCAGGGAATTAACAAGCCTACATAAATTACTTAGTTAAATTTTAAATATGTTGAAAAGAAGTCAATTCAACGGCACATTTAGGGTGAAAAGGTGGAAACAACATGATTTTTTTCTAGAGATACTGGATACATACAAAGCGCAGTACTTTCTTTGGCTGAGTTTGTCAAAGTGGACAAAAAGCATGTTCTATTAAATGGATTAATATTACAAAAAAAAGTATGGAGTCAAGAGATCAGAGGTTCTTGTGAGATGTTTAAGTTCCCTTTTTGTCTCGCAATTGTGGACAAATGAGAAATTGAAGCGGAAATTTCGGTGCATTCGAATGAACTTTTGGAGCATTCGGGGCATGTTTTGAAGGTGCTTTCCTCCATCGTGTACACTGCACTGGATGATTCTAGTGAGAAATGGATTGGTTTCTTATATAAACAGTTGTAAACCCAATACATGCATATAAAAGAAATACTTCGGCCAGAATGTACACCGAGTGTTGGTAATACAGAAAATATGATTAGTTTTAAAAATGATATTTTGAATTTTTTTACAAGAATAATTATTGCAGGTTGTTCCATTAGAGATATTGCTCTGATTTTATTTCACGGAAGAGAAAGTATTATGTCAGATACCAGCTTAAAATCTACTGATCATATGGTTCATCAGAAAACAATGGATAAATATGAGAGAAACCTAACAACTATTAGAGTTAAAGATGTTGATAGCTTTAAAGATATATTGGAGGCATACGTAGCTCTTATTGATTCTATCCTATGTGAGATCGATTCCCAGGTCTCCAATGATTTAGCAGTTGAAATAAACAAGCTGAGAACCAGACATTTATGCAATCTATTGTCATCACTTTGTCGTATCTTTTATGGGGAAGATAAATTAAACTCCCCTAAGGCAACACACGAAGATTCTGTAAATTGAAAAAGGACAAGGCATGCATCTTAGTCAAATTTGAGCACATTTTCTGAAGATATGAAACTACCCAATAAAGTTTGAATTTGTGCCTTGTAACTTCTCCAGACTATTTCAGGAAGAGGGTATACACAAGCTCTTGGCATACAGGACAATTCTTTATTATACATGATGATAATTTGATATAAAACAAACCAAATGTCTTTGAATTAAAATTAAATATAAATTTGATATTTGGTGTGTGGAAAGATGTTGAAGTAAATGCGAAAGACTTGGCGAAAATTGAATTAGAAATATCTTTTTTTTCTAAATTATCTACTAAGGTGGTACATCCCAAGGTTGAAGAGGCTATGCATCAATTGCTTGAGGAAAAGCAATGTCGAGAAGGGGGGACTGTGATGTTCTTAGGGGATTAATTGGCCTAATGGAAGAAATATCTTATCAATCCCCATAGGATATAGTCATTAAAGGGGAAACACCAAAATTTCCAATTTTTGGGGAAGTTGAACAAAGAAACCTAAAACTGGGGTTTGAAGTAAAATTTACTCAATCATTTAAGGAGGAGAGACCCCTCTAGGAAATATATAAATATGTAAGGGATTTAATTAATTTGGAATAATCATGGTGGATCATCTTATTGGTTTCTTGAGCATGAACTCTATGGGTTTTAAGACCCCTCTCCTTATTGTCAATTTCGTTGGTGAAGGATCCCACCATAGTTGACCATTTCTATCTTTCTCTCTGCGTAGTAGATTCCTATCTGAGAAGGAAGATCCTTGAGTAAGTGATTTGGTACAGGAGTCTCTAGAATACAATGAAATATATTTTATGTTTCAACGTAAGGGTTCTTAGTTAGCCATCATAATCATGTTTTTGCTCAAAATCAAAGCGAAATAGTGAAGCAAATAAAGTAGTGTAATATCTTGTGATCTGCATCAAAGCGAAATTATGGGTTACGACATCACTTCCAGATGAAACCCTGGAGATAAAAACATTCCATTTTTTATTGAATTCCTAAATTTAAGAGTGTAGCGATTTATATTTACAGAATCATAACCCGAGGCATCATTCCTTGTGTCAAAGGATTGAAACGGTAGAAAAAATCGATTAGCATGTCTGTGGAATCTCATCGTAGGGGAGTTGTGGAAATGCAAATTGTCGGGGACTTGTCTTACCTCAATTGAACCAGTGGTGATGTGGACAGTATTTGTGGGGACAACAACTACTTGCATGTGAAAGTACGCAATTGAGCCAACATTGTGAGGCACCTCAGGTGACCCAAAATTATGTCTTGTTGTCAAGACTTGTATCTACCACAATGCAATCGAGTGGCATAGGACCCATTAATAAAATTTTAAGTTGGAGATTATAATATCATAGAAGTTTGGCATACGAGTAGTGAATGAATTATAATTCTTGAATTGATCAGGTTTTAGTTCTGGATGTTTTCCACTAAATGTTGAACTGAATGTTCTCCATTGAAACACTATCGAAATCACTAGTCTAACTGAAATCTGGATATTGGATATATTTCTATTTTATCATGGAAAATTAATGTTGCATCATTATTTTTTCATTGCTATTATTTTATTTCTGTTCAATATCTGGAAGTTATTGTAGACCTAGCCATTTGAAGAGAAATTAAGGTAAAAACTTGGAATAAATTTTCTTAAGTCATTGCAAATGGTGGTATGAAATCTTGAGGTATGTATAGCTTCTATTAAAAAATATTTTATGGTTTAGTTTCCTACATGATTCTACGGTTTGTAAATTTTTATTTTGTTCAATATTGTAAATGTCCAAGGATTATAGATCCTAGATTGAACATATTGAAACCCTAATCCTAATTCTCTTGTTAATTATATCTAGGTTTTGTAGATATATGAAAATACTTTGCAAAAATAAAATTGAATGATGTCTAGGTTTTTAAATATTGCTCTTTAGAGCTAGTTGATGCTTGTAGTCAAAATCCCTAGAAATTCATTCTCTAAAAGGGTAATGGAAACTCTAGATAATCATCACGCTATTGTACTTGTATATTTTGGTTCTGCTTGTCAATGAGTATTGCAGGTATATTTTAAAGGAAGAAAAATATAGCAGACATGATAAATCGAGTTGGATCCTTGTACACTCTAATAAAATAAGACTCGTATGGAAATGGACCATGAATATGCTGTCACGATAAGAGGAAACCCTTCAATAAAGAAACCCATAAAAGGTTTGTAAAGATAATCAACTCAAGGTATGTTTGAGACCATATGATTCATAATATTCTTCATATTAAAAGGTACAATAATTTTGAAATTTACTTTATACTACTAACTGTGTCATGTCTAGGGTTTTGACTCATGAAGATTATATTTTAGGGTGATTAATATTCGAATTAAATCAACCCTTATCATACTCTATCTTTCGCTCACTTTGGTAAAACCCTAACCTTTAGGATTCAATATAAAAGCCTAACCTTTTAGGTTTGTTATTGATGTCCAAAATATATGATGAAAACCCTAGTTTTTTGAGTGTTTGATGAATTAGGGTTTATGAAAAAACTGTTGCAATAATAAATGAAAAATCCTACGAATGAAACCCTAGATGAATATGCTTTCGTTTAATTGAGACCCTATCTTCATCGAGCTATTTTAAATCTAACATTAAAATTTTGATGTTTGTGTCTAGGGTTTATGATAAAACCCTAGTAGAGATTGATATAAGTTTCTAGGGCATGATAATGAAACCCTACATGTAATAATGATTTGAAAGAGGACTAAATATTTGACAAAGTGAATTGATTGTTAACTTGATCGCTTAGTGTGGAAGACCAAAGGAAATAAATTGATTTTATGGCTTAATCCATAACTTAAGAAGCACAATTAAACATGAATTTTCAGCAAAGGAAAGATATATAAGACAACAAACATTGTTTACAGAATTCGTCCCTAGTGGACTATGTCTCTGGGTCTGCTTTCAAGATGGGCATCTGTTTTATTAAGGAAGGATCCAAGAAAGTCTTTACACAGAAATTCACCAGACTGGACGTGATCACAAGCACCTTTAGTCTCCGTCAATAAAAATCTCTCACTCCAACCTTTCCAATGCTTGTCTCAATGCCCAATTCTGCCTTCGAACGACTAAGATACACCTGAAAGAAAACTTCCTCTCTCTTATAGAATTCTGAATACAAACCTTCAAAAACACTCCTTCTTCCACTCATGGCATCATGGCCAACTTTTATAATAAAATTCAGGTTCAAGTCAAACCCCTTGGGATAAAAATGGCATATGGTTTTGGAAATAAATGTGATAATGTTCTTGTTGAAATTGTGTTATAACACCTTAGGATTTGTTACATGGTCCATTAATAATATAGTACACAAAACAAATACAAAACCCAAAAAAGAACTTTGTATGTAAAATTAACCCGACAGTTCTGCAAATAGCGGAGTGGTTGAACTCACTATCATGTGACTAGGTTGCAGTCAAGTGACTGTCTACCACCTCGGTGGTTTCGCCCGGTGGTTCTGGCATGCTCGCAGCCAATTTTCCATGTGACAGCTTTACATCCGGGCGACTAAAATTCATGCGGTCTTCCTGGAGGTTAGCGCGTTAACATTTCAACTACGTGGTGGTCTTTGTAAACCTTGTTCACATGTTATTGAAATCTCCACCTGAAATTCAAGACCCAGCTATGGTTAAGAATATAATACTGTTCTTTGACATAGTTTGAATTTTTTATAACATATTTTTGTATGTGCTCACCACCATAGGTTCGTAACATTACATTGTTACATATGGTTTATGCTATCAACATAGGTTTAAGCGCTTAGGTCTTAACATAGGGTTTGACCATATGGTTTTAAAACTTATGATATTTCACCACATAATCACCACCAAATGTTTTCACCACACCATTTAGCCACATAATGACATAACCATGAATTAAATTGCACCATGAACCACATTTTACTCATACCATGACTGAAGACTATCATTAGCTCACCGTGAAGAAACTAAAAACTGAACTAAACTTCCCTGTCGAATTAAACTGATGCAAGATCCTCCTAGATCAATCCTCTCCACTTGAAAGCTTTTGGACCAAATTTTTTTTGATTTAAGCATATATTAGGTGAGGGTACATCTCCCTCACTCTTCTGATCTCCATCCAGCTCGCCTTTCTAAGATTGATGTCCTGAGTCCCGCTCGAAGATATTCAACATATCCACTCCTTGAAGTGCGCACCTTCATGTCCAAGATGGTATCTTCCTGCAACTCATTCATATACTTAGGTGCAAAATCATCAACTGTAGGAATCTGTGTATCTTTCTGTGGATCAATGATCATCAAAGATTCATACAACTTCATATTTTCTACATTTACAACTGAATAAATACACATGTAAGGAGGTAAATCTAACTGGAATGCATTATTTCCAATATTTTCCACAATACTGAAAGTACCATACTTAATGGATTTCAGTTTCTTACCTTCACCTTTCAACCTGTCTTTACTAATATACAACCATACCTGATCACTGACCTGAAAATGATGATCCACTCGATTCTCGTCATGGCGCATTTTTTAATTGGCTTGACTCTTCTCTAATTGATCTCACACTACTTCATGTATCTATTGTATATGTTGAATGAACTTAACTGATTTATTTGTATTTTCGTGTCCATCCACTTTATCGTCTTCACCAAACATGAAATCCATTGATGACTTTGGTATATACCTGAAACATGTTTCAAATGACAACCGCTTAGTCGTATAATGTAAAGCTCAATTGTAGGCATGTTTCACATAAGGTAAAGATTCATCCCACAACTTAGGATGTTTTCTGAAGTAACCTCAGAGAATATGTATCACTATCCTGTTTACCACTTCTGTCTTCCCATTAGCCTGTGGATGAAAAGTTGTGCTCTTCTTCAGATTTGTGTCCATGGGACCCCACAAAGTGTACCAAAACTCTCCTAAAACTTGAGTTTCTCAGTTCAAAATGATGGAAGTAGGTAACCCAAAATAAACCCATACCTGTTGAAAGAACATATATGCAGTTTGTTTAGCAGTCACTTGATTTTTGCATGGAACAATAATGCACATCTTTCTGAAACGATCAACCACGACATACATGTAATAATGCCCTCTCCTGGACATAAGAATTCCTCCAACAAAGTCCATGCACATGTTGTCCCATGGTCGCAAAGAAACTAGAAGTGGCATATACAAGCCAATATTTCGATTTTTTGGTTTGCTTGTTGAACACATAACACATCCTTTGAATTTGTGTCATTGTCTTGCTTATGCAAAAATGACCTGAAAATGCGAGAAGAATGTGATTCCCAAATAAAATGTGCCCTTTTTGTCTGTGGTATGCACAACTTACCCAGATGATATAACAATCTGTCATGAACATGAAAATTGATTTCTTCCACCTGAGTATCTTGAGTTAGTGATTCAAAAATATCTTTGAAATCATCATGTGTACTATATTGTTCTAAATAACTTTCATGTTTTAGAGAGCTATTCTGCAGCACCATTGAAGCATTCAAAGATGGGATACACAACATATCAACTGCTTTGTTTGTTACACCTTTCTTGTACTTAATTACTAAGTGAAGTTGCTGAAGAAATCCCACCCATATGTAATGGCGAGATTGTTGCAACTTAGTTTGAGACTAAAGGTACTGAGGTGGCTGATGATCTGTGTGAATCACTGTTTCCTTAGCTATTAAGTAGTGTTTCCATTTCTTAACACTTTCAACCAAAGAAAATAGTTCTTTATCATATGTCGATATATTTTCAATTTCCTTTGAAATTTTTTCTGAATGAAAAAAATAGGTTTCCCTTTTTGAAGTAAGACTACACCCATTGCATAACCACTAACATGTGTTTCAATTTAGAATGGCTGTTGAAGATCTGGTAAAGCTAATATTGGTGCTGTGACAATTTTCTGCTTAAGTGTATCAAAAGATTTTTGTTGTTTCCCTCCCCACTAAAAGGAAACTTTAGAACCTGTTAAATCATGTAACGATGATGCAATCAAAGAGAACTGAGAAATGAATTTTATCCAATATTGAACTACAGCTAGAAAACTCCTAACTTCAATCACATTCTATGGTCTTGGCTTCTTAACAATCACTTCAATTTTAGCTGGATCTATTTTCAAATGACCACCTCCAACTTGTAACCAAGATAAATCAATGAAGTTTTCCAAAAATCACATTTGGAAAATTTAAGGTACATTTTTTCCCTTTGAAACACTTCAAATTCTCGTTTAACATGTGTAACATTCTCTTTCATACTGGAATTGAAAATCGGGATATCATCTAAGTATATTATGACAAATTTATCAATTTATGACAGAATACATCATTCATAACCCACATGAAAGTTGATGGAGAATTACACAAACCAAAAGGCATCACTAACCATTCAAATAGCCCCTACCTAATTTTAAATGCAGTTTTCCAGATGTCATTTTCTGCAATGCGGATTTGATGATACCCACTACGCAAATACAACTTAGTGAAATAGACAACATTTTTCAACTGGTCAAGTAAAGGATACTTGTTCCTGATTATGATTTTGTTTAAGGCCCTAAATTAGACACACATTCTCCATTTCCTATCTTTCTTAGGAGCTAAAATTATGGGTGAACCACATGGAGATGAACTGGGTCGAATGAAGCCTTTTTCAACTAGCTCTTGGATTTGTTTATTTATTTCTTCATTCTCTATGTCTGAAATGCGATACATTCCGACATTAAGAGGAGGGGCGTTAGACATCAATTCTATCTCATGTTGTACTTCCCATTTAGGAGGTAGATGTTTTGGTTCTTTAAATAGACTTTGAAAAGAATCTACCACTTTAACCAAATTGTCTTTAAACTAGGATTCACAACCTAAAAAGGCATCATGTTGATCCTTATTTTGTTCTTTTACAACCATGAGTACATATCTTTTACTTGAACATATTAGCCTCTTCATTTGATTAGTAGTAACCAAATCCAATTGTGTTTTGATTTTATGTTCCCTGACAATGTATTCAATCCCATATTTCTTAAGGTGATATTTATACTCTTTCCTATGAAACACAACATCACCATCATAGAGATAAGGACTTCCTAGCACTACTCCACATATGTGTAATGGAATCACATCTAAATCCAGATCATCAATGTAGTTAGTTGTGATGGAAAATTTTAAACGACACTGCTTTGTGACATTAATCTGAGTATTTTATTTTAGCCAACATAATGGGTATGGTCTTGGATGATTCTGTGTCTCCAAACCCAATTTATTAACTAATTTTTCATATATTAAATTTTCTTGTGATCCACTGTCAAATAATGTGTCTATTTTTTTGTGGTTAGAAGTTATACTTACATGAAATAATTCAACTCTTTATCCTCATCCAGATTATTTATGTTTAAAGAATATGCATAAGTACTGGAACTTGAACTAGCATCAGAATGTTTACCTGTTGAAACCATTGCAGTTATTTTCCTTTCATCACCTGAGTTGGAGCCCAAATCTTCTTCGAGTGCTATATTATCCTTCTTTTCACCCTTTTTTTTTTGGAAATTCTTTGGTTTGAGTTTTGGGTGAATTTTCCAACATATGTCTTCATCATGTCCAATCCTCTAGCGTTTAGTACAAGTAGGTCTTTCACATTCCATTTGAACTGGCGATTTTTTCTTTCCCTTTGAAATGCTCTTCCTCTTGTTGTCTTTGGAATCCTTGATTTTCAACTATTTGGATGTTTTATGTGAAATCTTGAATAATCTGCCACCTGATTCAATATGTATAGCTTAAACACAAACTTCATCAAAGTCATTGGGATTAAACATCAATAACATATGTTTTAAATAAGAATGTAAACTTCTGATGTAATTTAATAAAATTTCGCATGTATCCAATGGGATACCAAGTGCCAAATATTTCTTTCTGAACTCCTGAGTAAGCTCCTAAACATTTTTCCCTTTACCTTGCCTCAAATGTTTCCAATCAATAACATCTTTCTGCATGTATCCTAAAGGATAGAATTTTTTTCTAAGATATTTCAGAAACTTACACCATGAAAATATGAATTTACCTTTCCACTTTCAATCTACTTGAGTTTTACTTTCGTACTAGAGTAAATTTGTTCTCCCCATTCTAAGTGTAGCTAACTGTATTTCTGTTCTTTCATTAAAAATGTTCTGAATTCTGCAATACACTTCTAACTACTTAATCAAGTTATCTAACTTCTTAGGATTCATTTTGCCATCATAAAAAGGTAGTTCAAATTTTACATCAAGTTTCAAAAGATATGATTTCTGAGGTTTCTTTTCTATTTCAAAATCTGAAC
Organism: Pinus albicaulis; assembly: GCA_034641835.2. Lineage (NCBI taxonomy): Eukaryota > Viridiplantae > Streptophyta > Pinopsida > Pinales > Pinaceae > Pinus > Pinus albicaulis. The sequence goes on along the minus strand of CM076578.1, from coordinate 383,512,447 downwards.
TGGAAGAAGAAGAACATGATGATAATGAAGATGATGGAGGAGATTAAGGTTTATCAACTTTTCCTTTTCCCTTTTCCTTCCTCGCTACTTTCAAAGATGAAGTTGCATCTCTCGCCTTCTTATTTTCATAGAGTTCTCCCAACATCTGCTGCATGTTCAAAAACATTTGTTGAACCCGTTCATTTCCCATGACCTTCACTTCAAAGGTTTCACCTGCATCAGATCCTCCCATTCTCTATTTTTGAGCGACTTTCTACTTTCAAACTTTTGAGTCAATCTCCTCGAGCATTCCTTCTCCATGTCGCAACCTGTCCCTGGTTAACATTCACTGGCAAAAATACTAAAAAAATGCAACCTTCTCTGATACCAAAATATATATGATCTGAAATAGATCTGAAATCATTACGGGAATTTTCAGGTCTAAAATGGGCCTCCTAAGTAAATTGTAAAGTAATAGTGGAAATAATAAAATAATATTTGATTACGTCATACAATTTTAGAGGGAAAAAGAAAAAACTACTTTTTCAACTTGTATTTTCAACTTATCTCTCAATATGTTTACTCACATTTTGAGTTGGAGTACGCGTTGGATGCAAAATTTAATTCCTCATCCAAGGAGTACCCATCTTCCATGCGTTTGGTGGATCGTGCTACACGAAAAATGAGAAATACATGAAAAATGTGATTACAATCACGTTTTTCATGTATTTCTCATTTTTCGTGTAACATGATCCATCAAAAGTATGAAACATCGGTACTCCTTGGATGAGGAATTAAATTTTGCATCCAATGAGTACTCCCACTCAAAATTTGAGTAAAAACTTTGGGAGATAAGTTGAAAATACGAGTTGAAAAAGTAGTTTATTATTTTATTATTTTTTTATATTTTTACCCTTTTACTTAAAATGGTGAATCACCCCCATGGTTGAAATCATCATCTTGAATCCTATTGGTTTTGATAAAGTTTATTTTGGTTGTACATTTTTCTTAGGAGGCCCATTTTAGAGCTCAAAATTCCCCTAATGAGGACTGAATATTTTCCAAAGTGAATTGATTGTTAACTTTATTGATTATTGTGGAGGACTGAAGGAAAGAAATTTATTTTATGACTTAATCTAGAACTTAAGAATCACAATTAAACATGAATTTGAATCAAATAAAAGAGATAGAAACATTTATTACAGAGTTCGTACCTAGTGGACTACGTATCCGGGTCTGCTTTAAAGATGGGTGTCTGTTTTATTAAGTAATGATCCAAGGAGGTATTTACACAGAAATTCACCAGACTGAACGTGATCTCAGGAACCTCTCTTCTCTTTAAATAAAAATTTCTCCCTCCTAGCTTTCAAACGCCTATCTCAACGCAAAATTCCACCTCCGGATGACCAAGATACACCTGAAAGAAAAAAACCTCTCTCTTACAGAATTATGAATGCAAGGCTTCAAAAACACTCCTCCTTCCACTCATGGTGTCATGGTTAAATTTTGCAATAAAATTCAGGTTCAGGTCGAACCCCTTAGTCCAAAAATGACATATTGTTTTGGAAATAAATGTGATAAGGTTCTCGGTGCAATGGTGTTCTAATACCTTAGGATTTGTTACATGGTCCATTAATAACATATCGCACAAAATAAATACAAAACCTAAAAATGAACTTTAGATATAAAATTAACCCGATGGTTCTACAAACAGTGGATTGGTTTAACTAAATTCCATGTGACCGGGTTTCGGTCATGTGATTGTCTACCACCTCGGTGTTCTGGCCCATCGACAGTTTCGACACACTGGCAGCCAACTGTCCATGTGACAGATTTATATCTGAGTGACTAAACTTCCTATTGTGTTCATGGTGGTCAACGCATTAACATTTCAACTACGGGGTGGTCTTGGTAAACCCTGTTCACATGTGATTGCTATCTTTGCCCGACAGTCAAGACCCAGTTGTAGTTAAGACTATAATATGGTTCTTTTACATAGTCCGAAAGGTTTATAAGATAGTTTTGTATGCGCTCACCACCATAGGTTTGTAGCATTACATTGTTACATATGGTTTATGCTATCACCATAGGTTTAAGTGCTTAGGTATTAGCATAGGTTTTTACCATACGTTTTTACAACTTATGATATTTCACCCCATAATCACCACTTGATCCGGATTTATGCAGGAACGCAACATAATATAGAAATAACCATATACCTAGAGATGCAGAAGAAATAAGGCTTCATTTCATTAATATCAAATAACATAAATATGCTTATGAACATAATGGAAATATAATAGCTAGGGTGCTGGTAGCGAATTTATAAGAAGAGATGTGGCAGCTACAGACCTCTGAATTGTCTTACAATGAGGCTCGAGTGCCTATTTATTATTGAGAAACAATGGAGAACTCTAAATGTCCAAAAACCTTAACCCTGGGAGATGAAACGCCAAAACTATGGGCCCCGTTTAGGTAAATTGGTGTTTCAACTTCCCGGGGACATAACTTCGGCATACTATCTCTGTTTGATGCAATTGATACATAATTAAAAATATCTATCTGAGGACTACAAATTTCACCACAAATATTTATTCCAAAACAAAAACATGTTCGCTAGACAATCGAAGCCCAAAAAATGTCGTTTAGGGCCTCAAAACGGCTCTGGAAGTTCAAGACCCGAAAACCGCTAAAAATAGTAAGTTGTGCCGAAACTGAAAAAAATGAAAGAGACAATGGTGGGGCCCCAAGTAGAATAGGTGGGTGACCACCAATATCCACCTGGATCATTCCTCCCCCTTTAGGAAGCAATGGTCCCCATTGCGTTAAGTTCCTCCATGAGATGAGGAAAATTCTGTTGAACTTGGTCCCTGGTGAACCACCTTCCTTGGTGCAGGAGTTGGCCAACTTTGACAACCCGATATAGCTGGATATTTTATTGCCGAGTGTTATTTATTTGCATGCCCATGATACAATCTGTGGTGGCCTGTTCCATGCAGTCTGGGTTTAGATCTGTTGGTGTGAGCTGTTCTGCAATGTCAGAGGTTTCCAGTAGAGTTGGGAAGTAAGGACGAAGGCGGTCCACATTGAATACTGGGTGAAAACCAAGGAATGGTGGAATACTGAGCTCAAAGGAATTGTTCCCTGCAGCCTTGGTGATGGTGTATGGCCTATATCGGAGCTAGAAAAGCTTGCGATGGGGTCCAGTGAGGCACTCCTTCTACACATGTAGCCACACTTTGTCGCTCACCTCGAAGTTGTGTGGCACTTGATATTGATCATGGCATTGCTTGTAATTAGCATTGGCTCTGTCAATACGTCATGAACCTGTTGGCGGATGTGCTGAGTGCACTCGATGAAGCTATTTTCTTTGTCAAATTTAGACTGGACATGACCGAATCGGCCTGAGTAGCCGCAAATGGCATGGCTATGTCAATGGGACATAGTGGCTGGAATCCCAAGCCCACCTAAAAGGGGTTGTGGCCAATTGAGCTATGGAGAGCCCGAATATAACTATGTTGTACATAGGGGAGGCTCTCATCCCATATGAGTGAATGCTTTGAATTGTACATGTGTAGAATGTTTACAATCATTCAGTTGACGACCTCTGTCTGGCCATCTATTTGGGGATGGAAAGTTGTGGACTTGGTGAGCTTGGTGTCCAGCATTGACCAGAGGCTGGACCAAAATGTGCTGAGGAACCTGCTATCCCAATCTGATATGATATATTGTGGGATCCCAAAGTGCACCCACACTCATTCAAAGAAGAGTTTAGCAGTGGCTTCTGCTGTGATATTCTTCTTGCAGGCCGCCATAATGGCCATCTTCAAGAATCTGTCGACGACCACGAAAACATAGTCATTTCCATGCTTAGTATAAGGCAGGCCTGGCATGTAATATATGGATATGGATTCCTAAGGTCGACTAGGGGTAGGCAGAAGAGTATATAGGCCTTGCTTCTTGATGGTCGATTTGGCAATGGCACAAGCAGTGTAGGATCTGATGTGCTTCCCGACATCCTTTCAAAGGTTCGGCCAATAGAAATACTTTTGCAGTACTGCTACTGTTTTCTCGACCCTGAAATGCCCAGTGACTCGAATGTAGTGTGCTTCCCATATCATCTTGGCACTCTTGCTTGAAGGAACACAAAGGTGTCCCAAGTGACATAAAAGTGCATCTTGGAGGTGAAAATTGCAAACTTTCATACCCCCCAAGAATGCCTTATATGTGTGGCTGAAGTCTGGGTCCCTCTCATAGAGAAGTGGACAATCAAAAGTCTCATGCCCACAAGAGTTGAGAATTGTTGTGAGCGCCATGATCGGTGGTCGACTGAGGCAGTCTGCAACATTATTGGTGCTACCCTTCTTGTACTTGACGTTCAAATGAAACTTTTGCAGATATGTGGACCACTTTTGATGGTGATCGTTCTGCAACTTCCCTTGTATTTGTATGAACTGTAGGGGCTGGTGGTCTGTGTGGATGATTGTTTCCTTCCCCAAAATGTAATGCTTCCATTGTCGACAAGCTTGCACGATGGAATACATTTATTTTTCATAAGTGGGATACTTGTGAACTGTGCCAGACAATGTATCACTGTGATATGCCACTGGATGTCTCTATTGAGTAATAACTTCCCTAATAGCATAGTCAGAGGCATGTGTCTCAATCTCAAATGGTTGTTGCAAGTCTGGTAATGTGAGCACCGGGGCAGAACAGAGGCAATTTTTCAATTCTGTGAACGCCTTTTGTTGACATTCCGACCAAAAGAATTTTTCTCTCGCTCCTCCCTTGGTGACTTGACTCAAGGGCCAAGTGATATGAAAGAATCCTGACACGAACCTATGGTAGAAATTATAGTGGTTGGGGCTGGCTAATATCGAATGACTTGGATCTTGGTTGGATCCACATGCACCCCCCTTTCATCAATAATGTATCCCAGATATTGAACTTGGGTCATGCCGAAAGTGCACTTCTCCAAATTGGCACACAACTTGTGTTGTCACAGTTTTTGGAGGACTTGTCGGATGTGGTGGAGGTGCTCTTCCCAAGTCTGGCTAAAGATCAGAATGTCACCTAAGTACACCACTACAAATGAGTTGGTGAATGGCCGCAATATGTCATCCATCAACCTCATGAAGGTTGTGGGAGCATTCGTCAACCCAAAATGCATGACCAACCATTCGGAAAGGCCTTCCTTGGCTTTGAAGGTAGTCTTCCTCATATCAGAGGGTTTGATTGGTACCTGGTGATACCCAAACTTCAAGTCGATCTTGATGAAATATTTCACCCCTTTGAGTTGGTCCAGAAGGTCATCAATCTGTGGGATCGGGTACCTATTCTAGACAGTGATCTTGTTCAGTTCTTGATAGTCAATACATAGTATCCATGTCCCATCCTTCTTCTGTACCAACACGATCGGGCTCCCACAGGGTGATGAACTTGGTCGGATGTGACCTTTCTACAACAGCTCCTGAATCTGCATCTTGATTTCATCATTCTTCAGAACAGATCACCGATAGATCGGTCCATTGGGTAGCAGTGCACCTAGGGCCAGATCAATCGGGTGCTTGACCTAACAGTGCAGAGGAACCCCTATGGGTGAGGTGAAGATGTCCCTGTACTCCTCCACAACCTTGTCCATTTGTTGTTGTCGTGCAGAGGAGCCCTGTCTAGAGGTCGTGCCCACAATCTTCTTCTTGCCCTGGGGGCGGATCATCAGGAAAATCAATTTCTTGGTTTGGGAAATGAGCTTACTCCATTTTTTTGTAGTAACCAAAGAGATAGCGGTAGGAGGTGGTACCTCTGGTATCCTATACAACTTATTTCCCAAAGTAACAATAACAGCGCGAGGTCGAGACTCATACATAGCATGACGCTTCCACAAGTATGGTTCTCCTATTAATACATCAGAAACATCAATAGGAGCAATGTCACATAATACCTCATCCGTGAAGGGCTTGATGCTATATGGAAGGCGGCATTGCTGGCTGACACAGATATCTCATCCTTGGTGAAGCCACCCGATGGTGTATGGAAGTGGGTGAGTTGTGGTCGGAAAGCCCATCTGCTTCATGGAATCTGCTGAAATGAGGTTATTTTGGCTCCCATTATCGACAATGAACTATATCGGGGAGCCCTTTACCCACATATGAGAGAGGAAGAGACGTTCCTCCTCCTCTAGATCTTCCAGTTCCTCCTTATGGACCTTCGTAGTGGCAAAAGTGGCGTTGGGCTCCACATCAATAATCTATTCCCCTTTTTCATTCCCCTTGTTAGGCTCTGATTCAAATTTGAAGCATGCATCTGACTCAGAAGCCCTCATCTTGGCCACCAGCGACTGCTTGGCCTGACACTCACTTGTGTTGTGAGTGGAGCTCTTATGAAACTCACACCACCTCCTCGTGTCCTTCTTTGGCTTTGCGGTGTTGTTCTTTGCTTGTGGCTTTGAAAAGTTGTCTTGAGCCACCATGCCTTGGCTCTGTCCTTTGTTCTACGGTTTGGGAGCACCTTTCCCTTGCTTTTGATTCGCAGATCCAAAGTCTCTTTTCTTCTGTTTGAATTTCTTCTCAATCTTGGCAGCATACCAGTATGCTGTACCAAGCGAGGAGATGTTGAGGAACTCCATTTCCTCCGCAATGTATCTATGTACACAACTGTGATACTTTAGCACCAGATTTTTCTCTAAATCTTTGATACCCAACTTTATGCATAGGGTATCGAACAAATTTGTCAGCTCATTCACATCTTGATCCCTTTGTTGTCGCATCGTGGTCCATTGTATGTACTTGTCCTCATAGCTCCCCACAGGATATTATTGTTCCTTGATGGCGTCTCGGAAAGAATTCCAAGTGGGTATGGCCAAGAAAAAAGAGGCTTCTATATCATCCTTTTTCTCATAGTAGGTTTCCCACCAGTCCTTGACATGGGGGTAGCTTTTAGGAGTGCAAAAATAATCTTCTCCCGGTCTGAAAAATCATGAATCGAGAAATATCCTTCTAATAGATTCAACAATATATCTACGGCATATACATCTATTTGACCCTCAAATATGGGAATGTAAAAATTTACTTGTACCTTAAAGGGAGTCGCACCTCTAGAGTGGCTGCTGGATGCAGATGCGCCGTCGGTGGGTAGTCGTTGAAGGATCTGGGCAAAGTTATCCATCATCATGTTCATTTGTTTTTCGAGGGCCTCCTCGAGCAATATTTTGATAGGATCTCCTGCTCCCTCATCCTTCTTTTTGTCCCCCATGGGCATCCGTCGGGGTTTGCAAGGCTGATCTTGCAAAGGTTCCAATAGATCGAGCCCTAACTCCTTATACCCCGACCTCATTGGGGACATGCAAAGAACGATCGAGAAAAAGTAGATCGCTCTGATACCACTGATCCGGATTTATGAAGGAATACAACATAATATAGAAATAACCATAAACATAGAGATGCAGTGGAAATAAGGCTTCATTTCATTAATATCAAATAACAGAAATATGCTTACAAACATAATGGAAATAAAATAGCTAGGGTGCTCGTAGCGAATCTCTGAGAAGAGATGTGGCGACTACAGACCTATGAACTATCTTACAATAGGGCTCGAGGGCCTATTTATTATGCAGAAACAATGGAGAACTCTAAAAGTCCAAAAACCTAACGCTAGGAGATAAAGCGCCAAAAATATGGGCCCTGTTTGGGTAAATTAGTGTTTCAACCTCTCGGGGACGTAACTTCGGCATACTATCTCTGTTTGACACACATGATACATCATTAGAAATATCTATTCGATGACTATAATTATCACCATGAATATAAATTCTGGAACAGGATCATATTCATTAGACAAACGATGCTCAAAAAACATCATTTAGGGCCTCAAAACGGCTCTGGAAGTTCAAGACCAGAAAAACTGGTAAAAATAGTAAGTTGTGCCGGAACTGAAAAACTGAAAGAGACAATGGTAATGCCCCAAGTGGAATAGGCGGGTGACCACCAATATCCACATGGATCACCACTAGAGGTTTTCACCACACCATTTAACCACATAATGACATAACCATGAAGTAACTTGCACAATGAACCACATTTTACTTGCACCATGACTGAAGACTTTGATTGGATCACTGAAGAAATTGAAGAATAAACTGGACTTCCCTATCGATTTGAACTGATACAAGATCCTCTTGGACAAAATAATGCTTTTTCTATGATTAAAATAAATTATTGATATCTAAAATTTAATTTTGGTGACAGAATCTAGGGTTTGTGACAAAAACCCTAGCAAAAGATATTGTGAGAGTTCAAGGATATGAAAATATGAATTTTCATCATAATATTATTTATGGAAGCCTTTAGGATCTTATGTTTTGGAAATTTCTAGGGATTATTCTTCTTAGACTTAGGCCTTTAAGCTTATTAGGATTAGGGCATCTTTAGCATGGCATTTAGGGCTTCATGAATTTATACATTTATTGCATTGAACTATGCTAGGGAAAAAGAGTTTGTCATTACATGTGCATACATGTTCCTAAGAGTGTTTTATGGTAAGGAATTCTTAGTTCATCATTATGGATGATTAAGTCATTCATGTATGTGGAATAGAGTTTCATATATTCATTAAGGGTATCATTCATGCATAGTGTTAGGGTTAATGCTTCTTAAATAAGAAACAAGGACTAGGACATCATGAACATCTTCTATAGCTTAGGTCATAAATGTACTTAAGGTTTTGTCATGTAATTAGGGAAACATCATGAAAGGGTTATCACATGAGGAGAGGGAAACATTACAAAAGGGTTATCACAAGAATATTTTCTATCTCCAATAATGACATATTGACATCAATGATAACTTTGACCAACACTAATTGTTAACATTTTACGTTTATTCTTCCTTGAAAGAAGCATTGTTATCCATATCTTGAGCTTGAGTGAAGTTGAATATTGCATCTTTGATAATGGCATCTCCAAAACCTCCATTTTTGAGAAAACATGGAATGCATTTCCAACTTTCTTATTCAATATTGTTAGAGTGGTACTTTTACTTCTCAACCCTATGCTTGGGTATATATGCATTCAATCTTTTATTCTAGGTGGATAGTCCATTATTAGTATGGGTTCACTCTCACACAATATATGCACATATAATTGTACATATTCATGTATAAAGAACATCCCTTTGTTGCAATAATGGGTGATGGCACCAAGAATTACCTTCATGAAGAGTATGGTTATATATATACCTTACCATTGGAATTTTTTTAGTAGAGTGAGAGTTGAGGAGGGATGGATTAACAAGGTAAAAATAAGGGAATTTGAATTGATAACCTTATTAATGCAATGAATCAAATTTGTGAACAACCTTTAAGTGGATAGATTAGTTACCTATCATTTATGTAAGGTTGATGAAGTTGTAATGGAGAAGCAATTAATGCTAGTATCATCTGAGGGAAACCAATGTACATTAGTCTTATTCATGATTAAACTACATGAAGGATATGACCTATCAATTTCTATACAAGTTTTCTTCATGTACATGGGGTTTCCCTGTTATGGTTTGGGTGGTAATCATGTCAAGATTGGGGTCTCTATATTCTACCAAACCTTGGCCTTAAAGGGATTACAATATGACATCGCCAACATTGAGAATTAGGCCATAATTGTTTTCTTTAACATGTCCTTTGGGATATGATTTTATAGCCCGGGGTTACCTTTTCTGAGTTTATATGACATACTATAATTACGACCTTTTAAAAAATTAAAGTGAAGGACTTTATGGCCTCATATGTAGTATTCTACCATGCATTTTTTCTAGTTACATATATAAATATATGTATATGTAGGTGGGTATAATGTAGACCTTCTATTTGACTGAGAGCAAGTTCATAGCCAAAATTTATCTCTCATTGATAGAGAGTTCAAAACCTTGAATTTTCATGTTTACATTTATTGATTATGTTAAACCATTTGAAAAATGTCATGTATAAGCCTTCTAGTGGGATGAAAATACCATTTCATATCTATAAATGATATTTTTCACCTTTTGAAGCAGTCAAACTTGGAATTGGTTCAAGTGAACAATAGTCTTGAAGAGTTGAAATGTTTGTCTACTAAAATTGGGGTTGATTTTTGGAGGATTTGATATTTGCCTTGCTAACCAAATATGTTGGCGTATTTTAATCTGTTTCTAATATATAACCGTATAATTTTTTTTCTTAAGCTGACTTTTCCCATGGGGATTTGAATTAAGAAAGAATTAACATGTGATTATGAAAAAGTGTTTCTACATGTCTTTTTTGTGATTTCTTTCTTCACTTAATTTAGAATTTTGATAAAGCTGGAACTTATTCAAAGCATGTTAACATGGTTTTAGAGTATTTCTTTCCATATACTAATGATGGTGTTTAGAGCTCTCATAAAAAAATTTCATGCTAAATATTGAAAATGGAACATTTCTCTCGTTGTATATGAATTATTTATTTTAGTTATTACATGAGTTATCATCTATTACTTTCTCATGTATTGGAGTCATCCATTGAATATAATAAAAGGAATATTGGGATATTTATTATTATCAACAAGTCTGGTGAAAGGCTGTGCATTCACTTTAGAGAACATTATTATTTTACATTAACAAATGATTTTATTCATGCTTAATTAAAAAATAGGGTTAGATGGTTATTATAAAATACATTTGAAGGAGATGTGATGATATTGTATGTGATATTTCTAAAAGAGATGTTGGGGATTCTCTGGGATTATTCTATAATCTAGAAAACTTAAAGGAAGGTGCCCCATAGATTTCTAGAACATTATATCTGACATTTCCTTCAACTAATGGTCATGCAGAGAGAGAGAGAGAGAGAGAGAGAGAGAGAGAGAGAGAGAGAGAATACCTTAAATTAAATCCCAATTACTCTCATTTAAACAAATTTGGATAATTTCTACATCAATATTTGAATTTTTTGTCATTATGTAACTCATGATTATCATTTTTTTTGTACATTTTATATGTTTATAGTCACGAGTAAAGAGTCTGTAGAACTTGCTTGCATTGCAATTGAAATAGAATAGGGGAATGTAGACCAAATTGTTTAGAATGAATTTTCTTAATGATTTCAATTAATAATTGGTGTGTTGTAATGAATTATTTAGGTGGTTATCAACGTGTTAAATTTCCTTTCTGAACTAACTGATGGTTGTGTTACATGGGAATTTATTTCCAATTTCCTTTAAATAACTTCATAGTGATGTTGTTCCACTATGACGGTGTCACAAATAAATGGAGTGATTTGGAGTGGAGCAATAGAGCTATTCATAGAGTGGAAATAAATCAAATGACATTGTTAAATATATTTCTCTTCTTTATGGATACATACTACAAAATATTTCATGCTAAGTCAATAGATTACTTCTAATGTAGGTTGTTTGAAAATAATTTCCTGCATCCAGATGTAGTTGCTCACTACAAATACATTTTCCTTTGGGATGAGGATCTTGGATTTTAAAATTTCCATGCAGATCAGTATGTAGAAAAACTTTTACCTAAACCCTTGATTTTGTATTTTTATAGACCTAAGAAAATGAATTTTGGATTTATATATGCATATTATTGAGCAAGTTACAAGATCTACAAGAATGAAAATTAAACGAATCTGTAGTGGGCTTTTTCTACCTTTTGTCCAAATTATGCCTTTGTTCCTATCACAACTAGTGTATTTGTGAACGGTGCTACCCCAGTTCATTTGCATGCAAGAAAAAACCACATAAATTTCTAAATTCACTATCTAATTTCTGATGTATCCATAAAGTTACTAGACTTGGAATTGGGAAAAATATGGTGATGCAGAAGTGATATTAGGTTAATTTCTTGTATTTATTTTATAGAGATAATAGGTCTAAATATTTTCCTCTAGTTTTGTCTTTGAAAATAGTGTATTGAAGAATAAATTAAATATACCCAGTTACTGCAATCTGAAAACCTTTATTAGGTGGCACTATGTTAATTGTTTGAGTTAAATTTAATCATCAAATTATCCATCCAAGACCTTACATTGATGATAATTTTTGGGAAAGAAAAACAACTCATTTTTCATTGTAGTGGATTGTGACTGCTATGTCATAATGAATTTTCATATGAATAAGGTGTTTCTTTTGTGCTTCATAACCCATTGATAGTCTACTATTGGCTCACTAAATAGGTAAGCATGTATTCAATTATGGCAGGGATTATATGAACATGATGTTAAATCATAAAAATATTCTCGATAAATTTGGAGATTGGAATTGATAGGTATCACACCAACAAGATCACATTTCAAAATGGATTTTTCATTATTATGTTAGATAAACAAAGTAACTATTCAGAACCTTTCTCTTTTTCGTTTTCTATATATATCATATCTTATGACAATTACTGGAATGGCCCTGACTCCAACGACTTCATAACATTGTATGAATTTGGTCCTAAAACTAAAATTAGTATCAATTGAATGCCCGTTTCAGTTTAGATAATAATGTACAATTCAACCTTACGCATCAATGGAATATATAAATTAGTGTTTTTACATGTTTGGAAAAGTTAAAGTAATATGTTCATAACTACAATAAGAATATTTATTAAGTCGGTATCTAAGAATCAAAAATGAATTCTCAAGCATTAAGGTATTCTTTTATCAATGGATATTTCTTGGCATATAAATATCTCTTTGCCTCTCTCCTACATAAAAAAAACTATTGGAATATCTAATAATACCTTAAATTTTGTAAAATCACCAATGTCTAATATTACATGTACATCCTTGCCTAAGTCTAATACACCTTGTAGGATGGTTGGCATTAATAATGTTGTTGCTTTTGGGTTGTATTTTTGTCATTTTAGAGGAATATAAACAATAAAATTTGAATAGAACTTTTATGTCCGACTTAAAATTGTTGTTTAAGAGTTGTGTGGATTTCATGAACCAATATGGTAAATTTCGTATTGAAGACTTAGATTTCGTATGTGCTTCGTAAGGTCTAATATTGAATCCAAGACCAGAATAGATAGGTATTTTTCAAGCACCATTTGGAGAAGTTGTGGTCTTTGTAAAAATTTTGAAGTTGGGGATATGGAGTGGTTTTGTGTATGAAGGTCCAATGGAGGCCCCGAATCCTAGTGGAAAAATGTTATGAACAATTTCATGCAAAAATATGTGCAAGTCTCATTCAATTATCCATGTTGATTGCCACTATAGTAGTATTGGTTTTTAGGATAAAGAAAGCAAGCGATTGGTTTGTATTGAGAGTGTGGCATGTAGAAATTTGAAAGTATATCTTTTGACTTTGCAGACCCAAGGAAACCATGGGTGGTTCATCATAACTTTTTTTTGCGATAGGAAATATAATTTTTTTTGTAATTGATTGGAAGAAATATTTTGAGATGGCGGTCGAGCTACAATTTAGACACAAGGTTGAACACACTAATCCTTTTGGTTCAAAATGTGTTGATGTGTATAAGAATATAACTTTTGAGGCAAGGTTATAATATTAGATATGTACAATTTTACAATGTTTACATTTATTTTCTTAATGTCATGAAAATGTCGCCATGAATTGTGGGTCTATTCTTAATTTCTTATAATGTATTGATCATGATAAATAATATTAGGTTTGAAACAAATTTTTTATTCCATATATATATATATATATATATATATATATATATATATATATATATATATATATATATATATATATATATATATATATAATTTTTGTTTTTTCCACTATTGTGAAGCTAAGAATGGACTAATAATCTTATCTATATGTTTGCAGGTCATGAAAAATGAACATATAGCCACTATAACCCTCTTTCGGTCATGATTTTAATAGAGGTAGTGACTTAAAATTTCACCTCATCTAATTTACTTTCTTTCTCATGCCATATAGGGAGTTTAATGCATTCATTGATTGTGAAGTTTGGATTTTAATGCATTTTTTATTTTGTTGTACAAATCCCTTATAGTATAATTTAGTTTGAATTCTACTGTTCATCATCTATCATGTCTTACACTTTGCATTGTATCTTTTTTTTTCAGAAAAAAAAAAAAAAACTTAGTATTGATGGTAAGAAACAGGAATTGAAGAAATAAGAGAACAATAAACTAGAGCAACAAATGCAAAAGAGAGAGAGAAATGATAACTGATATAATGATACATTTAGAGCCAATATCTCGTATGAGAGACACACATAAATATTGATGGTTAAGTCTTCAGAGTTAGTGAATTCACCTGCAATTCCTTGGAAACACAATGATAATGTTTTGAAGTGATGAAACAATATTTCATGTGTAAATTGTAGTCCAACCAATTAAGTTGGAAACTCGTATTGTAATACTTAATATTTCATAGAATATAATTTGTGGTTGAAATTATTTATAGTTGCACTTGATATTGTTTAGTATTGTCATTAACATATGTAACTTTGTGTTTTCCTATTAGATGAACATGTGCATTGTATGATATTTTTTTTAATTTAGTTGCAAAAACATACTAATTAATTTATGTGGATTAATAATGAACACATAAAATCAATCTAAAAATGCTAAATAAGTAGTTTATATTGATTAATGATTAACATAAATAAAATTAATATTTGATTAAATTAGTCATTTATAATGATTATTAATGAAAGTAAATGAAATTAATATAAACTACTAAATTATTCGTTTATATAATGAATATGAAACTACCAAAAAAAATATAAATGACTACTGCAAATGATAAATTTGTGATTACAAATGACGACCAAATTTTTCATATATATGACTATTAGTAGTTAATTTACAATATCTTGTAACACGATCAAAATTTAGTCATGTTTATTTGGTCATTAATTGGTTTCAACAATGACTAAAATTTACATATATGTGACTATTAGTAGCTAATTTATAATATCTTATAACACAACCAATATTTTGGTCATTAATTGGATTTCTCGAGTGATCATATACTAATATATTTTGTTGTATATTTGTTCATTAGTTTTGACAATTGGTGAGTAAATCAATGACTAAATTAATAACCAAATTTATGACTAAATATAGT
Organism: Pinus albicaulis; assembly: GCA_034641835.2. NCBI lineage: Eukaryota > Viridiplantae > Streptophyta > Pinopsida > Pinales > Pinaceae > Pinus > Pinus albicaulis. Next base: position 383,497,392 of record CM076578.1, on the reverse strand, counting down.
ACTAGACGATAAAATTGAGACAACCAATTAATGACTAAGCTAAAAATGACTAAAAGTTGTTCGCATTATAAGATACTGTAAATTAGCTACTATTAGTCACCGACTGAAAAATGGTTGTTTATATGCAAATTTTAGTCATTTTTTTGGTAACTAATTAGCCATTTTGTACTAGTGTTTCACCTAGAGCAATATTTATTTCATTATTATGAAGTTCATAAATACTATCTGAATTGTAAAATCCATGTAATAGTGACATTTTTACTGGCTCTTGATCATAGTCATCATTATCATCATTTATTTCTACATCTATCTCACATGCATATCCATCCTTGTTTCGATCAAAGACTTGTTTCCAACCTTTGTTTATTCTAACATTCTCTAGTTTATAAAATAGAGTTTTACATAATCATCTCAATTCCTTCATGACTTTATGAACCTGTATTTTCCCAAGAACAAATATTATTATAAACAGTAAATGTATTGTAATTGCCACAACCACTATACTAGATTCATTTATGTCACAAGGAAGTGCAATTTGAATTTGAGATATGCCATCAAGTACATTGATTAGTCCACTACTCGATTCCAACTTTGGTTTTCTAAAACACTATCCAAGTTCCCATATTTGCAAAAATGGTAATCTTAGTGTTATTATTCTTTCTTCAAATTCATAAAGTTCTTTCACTATGGAAATTTGTCTGTTATGTCTAATTCGCTCTGGAACGGTAACTTTGATAATTTTGTCCTTTTCTAATGCTTTTTGCATTTTTTGTATGTACAGTTACCTTTGGACACATTTCTCAAATTTTGTTCTATGAAATCTCTTTTAAACCATGTTTGATTGCATATTGCACAATCATAAACAAGAACATATTTTATTTTTCTTTAAATTATTGTTTGGCCACTATTTTGAATGTATAATTGAACATCTATATTGATTCCTTATGTTTTTTTGGAAGTAATGTATTGTATTATTTTTGGTTGCTTCAATTATGTTCTAATTGGACTTGTTTTGATAACATCATTGATTCTTAGGTATTTTTTGAGTTGGTGTAATGAGGAACATGATCTATTTTTTACATTGACAATATTTGTATTAAGTTCCATTGTATCTTCATCTATGTTGATGTTTGTAAAGCTATGATTTAATGGCTTGCATGGTTTTCTAACAATACTTGTTTTAAAAACGTCCTTATTTCTTATATTTTTCTTGATTTGATGTAATGATAGCAACAATCGCTTGTTTTCATTGACAAGATTTGTGTCAAGTTCTATGAAATTTTCATCTATTTTCATGTTTGAAAACCCATTCAAACTAACCTCACTATGTTTTTTATTGGATTCTTTTATATGTTTCTCTTCATTAATTGTTTCAATACAATGTGAAATGTCTTTCCCTCTTACTATCTCTTTTAGAGGTTCATAATGAAAATGAATTGCACTTATTCCAGATTGCATAACATGGAATATCATTGTTTCTTACTCAAGCACATGAAATTTAGCTACAACATCCAACATATTAGCATGACATATGTATATATTTATATTCATGAATAAATAAATAAAAAGGCTATCGTCTATCTTCCCTTTTTCATATGGCATTGGTAATTGTATAATGTATCATTGCCAATTTACCATTCCAAGGAATTTCATAATTGCAACTTCATTCATGTATTTGTGTACACAATTTAATGCAAATGACTCTTTATGAAGGATTTCAATGGAAAAAATATGTGAAATTATGCGTCATAGATAGAGAACACCATATTCATTCTCTGTTAATAGACAAATTGTTTCAAAACATCTTTGACCATAAATACACTTGAAAGTGGGAAATATCTTTAAAATATGTCTACCAATGGTTTCCTCTATCTGCATCCATCTATGTTTTGTTTTTTCATATTATGTTATATTTATTAAATGTTCATGATCATTTCTTATTAGACATTTTTTCCTACTCATAAGTGGTTCAAAATGTCCGGTAATTGGATTTTCATTACGGAAAAATATGTCATGTTTTTCTTGGAATAAATTTGAATTAAAAAGAAAATAGATTTTCATTATTGTATTTGACTGCAGTCTTATCAGAATTTTTAGTCAATTCGATAACCAATGTATATAAAATATGTCCCCCAAAATTCATTATTATTTCGCAATCAAAGAAGTTGAAGTTGATTTTATCATCCTTTCCAAGTAAAAATTTAGGCTATTTATACCATGCATATGTATCAATGCAACTATATTCAATTCACATTCATAAGATAATATCGCTTTAGTTTTATGTTAATGTAAAAAATTCTTAAAATATTTTATCATTCATATAACTTTGTTGACATGTATCTAAAATGTAATAGAATTCACATATCATGAAATAAACAAACTCCTACAACATATGTGAAATTGTTTAAATGACATAGATTATGATACCTTGTAATTGCATATTTATGATATCCTTTTATAATAAACAAACACTTCACCATTTACGCTTTACCAATCACGCTAAAATAATGTTCTAAATTAACTATGAGCTATTTATCCACAATAACTACAACATAAACATACAGGAAAATGAAAAACATGATATAGCTACATAAAATAAAGCCAAAACACAATAGAAAATACACAAATTAATAACATATGCATATATCAACAACAATTCCCATAAAACGTTTATGTAGGAACGAGATTTAGGATCACAAAACAAAGGAACCACAACGTACTTTTTAAATACATCATAAATTTGTCCTTGTTTTCAAAAACAACTTTTGTGCATCAATCTTATGCTAACAGGAAAAGCACACAAAAGTCAGAACAACATTCTTCATTATTAATTTTGATAACCTTGGGAAAAATCATTTTTAACGAGCCTCATTGAGAACAAATCGAATATGAGTTAGCAACATGCATATCTAAAAAATGCATAATGAACACATAGAAAATGAAACTATGGACACGTTATGAGTTAAAATTATGTTACCAAAGATTCATAAAACTTAAAAACTTTTCATTTATGGTTTGTGCCTGAGTATAAGTGTGCGAAATAACAAACACAATCTTTGTGCTTCAAAGTTCCACAAATCCACATACATTCTCCATTCACACACATCTCTTGCACACCTTCCTTCCACACAATACTAATTTTTAAATGATCGAAGCCACTTAATATTAATCACTTCGCACAATGTATTAACATATAGTTATTGTGCATGTTATAGGCCATTTTGTCACATCTAGTCAATAGGCCTGCAAACCGGATCAATCAAAATCTGTGAACATGTTGTCATCATCCCTACACAAAGCCATAAGCATTAACTTTCCAAAATGTCTAAGTTTCTATGATTAGCTTATCAAAATTAGTGTTTTTAACCCCAGTGCACCCTGTCCCTTTAGTCATCTGCATTTAGTTCTGGTTACTCATACCAACGCTAATCATAGCTATTTACTTCCTTTTGCAAGTGTACTAATTCTATAAATTCGAGAAAATTAAAAATATTTTGTAGCTTCCTCTTACAGAAGATTCCAAGGGTTGTTTTAACCATTCATCATGGATAATAAACTTGAATCCTATATGATCCTACCTTGGAAACTTCACCTCTTTTCCCTTGATATAATCCTCCTGTCAGATGTGAATCTCATGCCGATAATGGTAAATTTTAAACTACCATCCTTCTCCTATAAATTTAATTCCATCTATAGCATCAAGGTTGGCTTTTAGATACTTATCACGCCCTCATATTTCTACCTTGAACCTAAAGGAGTCATCATATTCATGCATTAGGGACGATATTGAGGTGTGATTTGTGACAAGGAAGGACTAGTAAACTTGGGGAGATATCTACAAGAACAACTACTATTTATGTTTGTAAACTCTCTCCTATTTATATTAATACAAAGAGTATCTTCTTTTCATATGTGTTATGTTATGTTCACATTCATTTATTTCAATGCCTTGTTGATTCATTGAATAGAGTAATTGAATTATGCTATGTAAATGTTGTGGATCCTCTGATTGTTTTATTTGTGTGTGTAGGTTCTGATTATAGCACTTGGAGCTACAACTGGAGCTTACAAGCAAGGAGTAAATCAAAGATTGCGTCGAATTCCAAGTAGGATTCTTTACCATTCTTCAATTTACCCAATGAAAACTCTATGATTTTTGTCTTATGTTGTTCTATACTAGTCCACTGTAACAACCCCAAGTTAAAAGTTCATGTAATAAAGTTAATAAAACAAAATAAGATCAAGGTCATGGGAGACGTATTCCAAGTTGAATGTTGGGAAAAGTATCTTAGTGGGAATCACTTGTTTATTATGGCTAAGGGGAATTTTCAAAGGAAATGGAAAAATATTTAAAAAGGAAAAAATGTATTATTGGCATTTTATTCTTGAAAATAAAGGAAAATAGGACAAAAGGAAGGTGAAAGGTCACAGTTTGCATGTGACGAGGAAAATGATGAAAGTTAGAGAAAAAATAAGAAATTAGAGGCATCAATAATAATAATGCATCAGAGCATCAGTCCAGGGGCTTTTGTCAGTTAAGTTTTGGAATTTGTTTCAGAGAGGAGAAGGGAACCAAGAGGATAAAGCAAGTAAGAAAGGGAAGGAAATGAAGGAATGCAAAAGAAAAGAAAAGGAAGGACAAGGAAAGCAAGGATTAATAAAGGAAAGGTTGCATCAAGAAGCTTCAATGAGAATACTTGCAAGTAACATGTTTCATATATCATTTCCTATATGGTTTCAGCTCGCATGGTATGTGCATGTTCGTATTTAGTTATTTTTTTTTCATTGGCATGGGTTTTTTCAAGTTTTGATAATGGATTTTAGCCTTATCCTTCCATTTCTGAATAGCCATGGTGTGATAGGATTCATTTTTGGTTGATATTTTGATTTCTGGAAGGTTTTGGATCCAGGGGAGGCAGTGTCAAGAAACTCCCTAGGGTTGGGAGTGGAGATTGTCTTCTCTGGGAAGTTCTCAATAGGTGGGTGGAGATAGAAATATTCCTCAAGGGACGGTGAAGGAATTCTAAGGCATCCAAGTTGGGTTTGGTTTTGTGATCTTAGAACCAGTTTAGGTGAGATAATGATATGGTGAGGGTGGAGGTGGTTTAACCTATGGATTCCCTTATTTTTTTATATATTGGTCTATCCCATGATATATGACACTCATGCTTGGTATATGGCATGGGATTGATTGGGAGAAAGAAATAATTGGTTTATCCTAATCTATGCTGAGGTGGTACGTGGAAGTCCCTTACTTGGTTGGCTTTTCATATGGTTAATAAGAGCTAATTTTCTCTTTTCATTAATGATTAATTACTATTTTTATTATTTTTATTTATTCTTTGTTCCACCATTGTTAATTATCTGGTTATATGCTCGTTATAAGCATTATTTTATGACAGATCTTATTCATGGATCTCATCATGTTTTTTTTTTAGTAAATGAATGAATAATTAATGCATTACCTAATTTGTGTTATGATAACTATTGTGAGAAGGCATTGGTCCTTATTTTTAAACCTTAGATAAGTTTCATATTCATATATCTAGATATGCATTCATGACCTGTAGGTTTCTTGCTCATCATGTGTTTGACAGGATGACTGTCTGGATGGGAAGGGTCAGGTGAATTCCTTGTCCATTTTTTTAGTTTGGAAGGTTTTTCATATGCTATTCAACATTTATGGAAGTCTCCATGAGTTATGGGTAGTTACCTAGAGTTTAGCCCTGAGAAAGTGGCTCAAAATTCAGGGTTGCAGGCATAGAACTAACTAGAAAATTCTATAGTCACTAGGAAGAAATATTATGAGTGCGAATGGAGGGCTATAGTTGCATGGATTCTTTTTCAAGGGAGCATATAATGCTCTAATTAAATGAAAAAGAGATTTATCTCAAGAGTTGGACACCAATAAGGGTTGTGTAGCTCCTGAAGGTCCTGTAGCACATGAGGGAGGTCAATAAATTCTTAAGTTGTCAAATCCATTTCCTTAAGGTAATATAGGAGGTTGAGTCTTATCATAGTGACCCTCATCTCATGTTTACGCTAGGAAAACTGGTGAAAGTTGGTAAATGTGGGAGGAGGTGGGTTACAGGGTGGTATCAGAGCAAGTTGCGCTCTCTTTGGGTAAAATTTTATGTTTTCAAGGTTAAGGTTGTCATGCATGAGGTATTGGTATGTAGTTAGTATATCCATTCATGAGGTTGGAATATTGATACAATTATGATTATATATATGTATCATTCTAATGTGGACTAATTTTGAAGATGAGATAAGCCTCCCCTTCATGCCACTAAGGTATGGTTTTTATTTTGGTATCTATTTGGTTTATCTGACATGGCCTACTTATAGGAAGAATTTAATCAAAGATGACAAAAAAATTTGTACACTACATTTCCCATCACTCTCCCTACACATGAGTTGGGCCACAAGGAGGTGAAGATTATCTTGTTATAGAATATACATTGGGGAGTTTCAGGGCATAGATAATAAGTTTCAAAGGAGATAATGACAGGTTGGTTGAGGCTCACGAAAGACTTTCTAGGTCTCCAGAAAAGAAGGTAGAAGTAAATTGAATGATTCTTCAGAGCTTTTAAAAATTGCAGAGACAAGGACGATTAAGGATTAGTCAAGGACAATATGAGAAGACTAATGGAGCCAATGGTAGCAAGTCTTGATCCGAATAAAGGTTGGATAGATGGGACATAGTCAAAGGTGGCAGATCATTGGATACACCTTATAGGAGGACTAGTATGTATGTGCATCATTTTAGTTCCTCATTTAGATGACATCATCATAGTCATCACTGTCATCATCCTTATAGGAGGAGTGATTACTTGCCAAAGCTTAAGAAATTCAAGCCTCCTACATTCGGTGGAGAGATGAAGAAGTCAGACGATGCAGAGGAATAGTTTCCTAGAATGAAAAATTCTTCATATTGCATAATTATTCAAAGAACATGAAAGCCAAGATAGCCAAATTTAGTCTCAAACAGAAATCATATATTTGGTGGGAATACGTGAAGATCTTAAGGGAATTTGAAAAGAAGAGTTGGCTTGGGATGAATTTGAGAGAATCTTCAATAAGAATTAATTATTTGAGAGATATTATGGTGACAGAGCTGAAGATTTTTATGAGCTTCAGATGGGTTCTATGATAGATGAAGAGTACACTAGAAGATTCTTGGTGCTATTGAGGTATGTACCTTAACTCAAGGATGATAAGGCTAATATTCAAAGATTTGTGAGCTGGTTTCCAACAACATATAGATAATGGATTAAGTTTGATGAGCCTAGATCATTGGAAGAGGCCATTTAGAAGTTGAAGCATTGTTATGAGAAATCAAAGCACAAGGCTGAGCCTAAGCGTGATTTGAAGGGAAATGAGAAACTTAAAGGGAAACAACCACTGAATAAGGAAAAAATTAGGATTCAGGTGAGAAATAGAATGTTTCACCTTAAAAGAAGTACAATGTAGTTGGAAAGGGACATGGGTGACAACCTAGACATAAACGGAATGGAGGTGATGATAAGGGACCGTTGCAGTGTTGGCTATGTGGAAAATATCATGGCAATAAGGATTTGTCATTGTAGCAGGGTGACCAGCCTTAGATCCACAAGGATTAGGAGGTGCATATAGTTGGGGATGTGGGTCATAGCATTCCTTGGATTTATGCATGAGTGGACAACAAGATGACATATCACCAAGAATCCATTATTGACATGTAAGCTAAGCTCTGTGGTTGAGTTGTTTCTATTTTGACTGACCCTCGATCTAATAATATTTATGTTAATCGTGACCCGGTGGATAAGTGTCGCTTGAGAAAAGAAGTGCATTTAGAGTCTTGGTTGGTATAGTTGGTTACAGGTACTAAGAAGAGAGTTCATAATTGGGTAAGAGCTTGTGCATTTGAGTTGAATGGTATGCCTACAACAACACATCTAAATGTTACCTTGGGTATGGATTGGCTTTATATTCATAGGATTAAGGTGGATTGGTATGAGAAGGCTATTGAGTTCTTGGATGATAATGGGGAAAGGTCAGTATTGCAAGGAAAGAAGAAGCCTACATAATTGAGGATCGTCACTGATATGTAGACAAAGCACAGTTGTAGAAAATGGTGTGTGATGTTTGCGATTCATATTTATAGTGGCAAGGATAAGGATGTTGAGGATCTAGAAACATTCAAGAGGTATCCAATATTGTAGAAGATTCAGGATGTATTCCCAACAAATATTTTAGAGTTTCCTATTCACAGGGAAGCATAATTTTCTATTGAGTTGGTATCAGAGGCAGTGCCAACATCAAACACACCTTAGAGGATGAGTACACCAGAGTTAGTAGAGTTGAAGTTGCAACTAAAGGAAATGCTTGATAAGGGATATATTAGGCAAAGTGTGTCACCATGGGGTGAAAAAATATTGTTCGCGAAGAAAAAAGATGGTACTCTTAGGTTGTGCATTGATTACATGCAATTGAGCAAGGTAAACATCAAGAACAGGTATCCATTTCTGAGGATCAATGATTTGTTTGACCAGTTGAAGGGAGAAACGATGTTCTGGAATATTTACTTGAGATGAGGATACCATCAGGTATGCATCAAAGAAGAGGAAATGTACAAGACTGCTTTCAGGACCAAGTATGGGCATTATGAGTTTATTGTAGTTCCATTTGGCTTGAATAATGCCCCAACTATTTTTATGTTCTTAATGAATAGTGTATTGTGCCCTTATCTCGACAAGTTTGTTATTGTGTCCGTTGATGATATACTGATATATTCTAATAATGAGGAAGAGAATGTCGAACACATAGTAATATTGTGTTAATATTTCTAAGAAAGAATGAATTGTATTCCAATTTTAGTAAATTCAGCTTCTTTCAATCAAAGCTATATTACTTGGGACATGTTTTTTCTAAGTAAGTCATAGAAGTGGATATAGAAAAGATAAAGGTTATCATGGAGTGGGAAACTCCTAGAAATGTGGATGAAGTCAAATCATTCATGGGGTTAGCTGGTAACTATAGGAGGTTCATTGGGAACTTCTAATGCATTTCATATCATATTACATCATTACAAACAAAATGATAATAAATTTCAATGGACAGAGGAGTGTTGAGTCAGCTTTGAGCAGTTAAAGCAATTGTTGAAAAATGCTCTAGTTCTTAAGACTATAGATTCGGAAAAATATTTTGTAGCGTGTACATATGCTTGCAAAAGAGAAATTGTTGTTGTCTTTATGCAGGAGGTACAATTGGTGTGCTATGATTCCAGGAAAATGAATGAGCACGGGAAGAATTATGTGACTCATGATCTTGAGTTGGAAGCTATTATTCATGCCTTGAAATTGTGGATGAATTATATTCTTGGTAGGATATTTGTATTGGTGAGTGATCAAAGAGGGTTGAAATATATGTTTGACCAACTAAGTATGAATTTTGAGCCAGATATATGGTTAGATACCCTTAGTGAGTTTCAATTCGAGATCAGATACATTGAGGGAAAGGAGAACAAGGTCACATATGCTCTCAGTGGGATAGTGTATATGAACCATGTGGAAGCTATGAGTTCATATGGAATAGATTTATAGGATCATATCTTATAGGAAAGAAAATAGGATGATAGGTACAAGGAGCTTAGGTACAGGTTACAATAGGGTATCGGTGATGAGGATGTGGACTATCATCTCAGAACATATGGTTTGGGAAGATTCAGGGACAATATCTATATTCCTAATGAAATTGAGCTCAAGAATCTTATATTGAGGGATTCCCATGTCAAGCCATATTCATCTCACTCACGATATTAGAATATGTTGACAGTAGTGAAGAAGTTCTAGTATTGGCCAAATCTGAAGAAGGAAGTGGCAAATTTTGTGGCTATATTTTTGGATTGTCAGTAAGTGAAAGAAGAGTGTAAGCAACAAGTGGGCTTATTCAACCTATTCTAATTCCAGAATTGAAATGGGAGATCATTTCCATGGATTTCATTACAAGTACTCCTAAGAAATCAAGGCAACATGATTCAATCATGGTTGTGGTTGACAAGTTGAGCAAGGTAGCTCATTTCATTCCAGTGAAGACTATTTTTTTAGATTGTGTCAGAAAGGGATGCTAATTTCACTTCCAAATTTTTGAAGGAGTTTTTTGTAGGATTGGGGACATACTTTTCCTTCAGTACAAGTTATCATCAGCAGATAGATGAACAAATAGAGAGATTAAACAAGATTCTAGAGGATATGTTGAGGATGTATGTCATGCATAAAAAATAGAGGCGAGAGGAGTATCTTCCATTGGTTGAGTTTTCTTACAATAATGGGTATCACGATTCACTGAGGGTGAGTCCATTTCAGGAACTTTATGGGTAGAGTTGTAACACTCCCATCATCCGGAGTGATATAATTGACAAGGTACTTATTATATAGGACATGTTGGTAGAAATGGAATAGGAAATGCAAGTTATAAAGAAGAATCTAAAGTAATCATAGAACATGCAGAAGAGTTATGCAGATCAACACATGGAATTTAAGGATTTTTAGGTTGGGGATCATGTGTGTTTGCACATCAAGCCCAGGAAGAGCTCGCTGAGGATTGGATCATGTGCCACGTTGGCACTACATTATTGCGGGCCTTTCGAGATCCTTGAGAGGAATGGACCAGTGGCCTACATACTTGCATTGCCTCTGACATTGAAAGTACATGATGTTTTCCATGTTTCATTGCTTAATATATATGTAAAGGATGTTGATCATGTTATTAATTGGTTTGTATTTCAGGTGGAAGTAGAAGAAGAATTCCAGCCAAAACCTCAATGCATATTTTAGTGGAAACATCTAATTATTCGGAACCGAGAAATCAAGAAAGTTAAAGTGTATTGGAATCATATTGGGCACGATGAAGCTACATGGGATATGGTTGATCAGATGCAGGCGATGTATCTTTCATTATTTTCTAGTGAAGGAATTTTTTTTTTTGATATATATACATTTATGTATGGTTTCTATTGTAAATACCATAATGAGTTGTGTTATAAAGCTCCAATAAGCGGTATGGTTGTCATGTTTTCATGTTTGGCATGATGGTTTTTCTTTGAGCAAGTTGTTCTTTCTTAATAATGCAACGAGCTAACTTATAAATCTCCATAAGTAGTATGCTTTTTTTTAGCAGTTTTGTTGGATGTAGGTGTCACAGAACACTGAGGATAGTGTTCCCCTAAGAGGGAGGGGTATGTAACAACCACAAGTTAAAATTTCATGTAAAAAAATTAATAAAGGAAAAATAATACCAGGGTCATGGGATTCATATTCCAAGATGAATGTTGGGAAAAGTATCCTAGTGGGCATCACTTGTTGTGTATTTTGGAAAAGGAAAATTGGAAAAGGAAATGGAAAAGGATTTGAAAAGGAAAAAAGGTAATATTGACATTTTATTTATGAAAAGAAAGGAAAATATGAGAAAAGGAAGGTGAAAAGTCACAAGTTGCATGTGAGGAGGAAAATGAAGGAAGATAGAGGAAAAATGAAGAAATTAGAGGCATCTCTAATAAAAAGACATCAAAGCATAAGTTCACAAGATTTTGTTAGTTAAGTTTTCAAATTTCTTTCAGAGAGGATAAGGGCACCAAGAGGAGAAAATAAACAAGCAAGGAAAGGAAAGTAAAGAAAGCAAAAGAAAACCAAGGGAAGGATAAGGAAAGAAAATATCAAGAAAGGAAATGTTGGATCAAATAGCTTCAGTGGAATACTTGCATGTAACAGGTTGCATGTATGATTTCCTAGTTGTTTTTTGCATGCATGGTATGTGAATGTTGATATTTGGTTCATTAGATATCATTGGCATGGGTTTTGATGGGTTTCGACAGTGCATGTTAGCCTTGCCTTGCCATTTACGGATAGCCATGGTGTGATGGGATTCATTTTTTGTTGAGCTTTGATCTATGGAAGGGTTTAGATCTAAGTGAGGTTGTCTCAAGAAAATCCCAAGGGTTAGGGTTGGAGATGGCTTTCTCCAGGAGTCCCACAATATGTGGGTGGAGATAAGAAAATTCCTCAAGGGATGGCGAAGGAATTTTTATGCATCCAAACTTGGTTTGGTTTTGTGATATTGGAACCAGTTTAGGTGAGATTATGTTATGGTGAGGGTGGATGTGGTTTAACCTCCAGATTCCCTAGGTTGTTTATGGATTGTTTTATCCCAATATATCCCACATTCATGCTTAAAATATGGTACATGGGTGTTTGTCTAAAATAAATAATTGGTTCAACCCAATATATGGTCGAGTGGTACATGGAAGTCCATAACTTGGTTGGATTTGGATATGGTTAATAAGAGCTAAGCTTCTATTTTCATTAATGAGTAATTATGCTTTTTATTATGTGGGTTTAATGGTTGTTCCATAATTATTAATTATCTAGTTATATGCTGGTTATAAGCATGGTTTTATGACAAACCTTAGTCATGGATCTCATCATGTTTTTATTATTAAATGAATGAATAATCAATGCATGACATAATTGGTGTTATGAAAACTATTTTGAGAGGGTGTTAGCCACCTATAAAATTTGTCATATAAAATGGTGGCTAAATCATTTTTTGAAGCCTTCAAGAAACAAGTTTTATTGCAAAATTGTTAGTTCTTGAAGTCTTGTGAAGGCATTTTTTCTTTTAATTAATCCTCACTGCTGTTTCCCTTTGAACTCAGAAATTCTGCTATTTTTATGAAGAAAAACTACTGCGAAAATCCCCATTTTCCCTCATTTCACTCCTTTTTCCATTCATCATTAACCCTTATTTTGTTCTCTTTTTCCCATACACTTCCTCCATTTTTCATGTATTCCCTTCCTTCCTTCATGAAACTCCTTTTATAAGGTTTAAAACTCATTTTTAAACCTTACCGAAACCCCCAAATCCATTGAAAAACCTTGAAATTTTCATAAAAAATAAGTTTTTTCACTATGGGCCTAAGCCCCTTTGGGCTAAGTCCTAAACCACTTCCCCACACATGCCCATGCCCTAGAACTAGGTGCTAGACCCATAAAGCTCTTATCGCATTGGAACATTTGCGATCAGTGCAAGTCTTTTGTTACAAAAAGTCCGATGCCGATTGGGCCTTTTTGTATATAAACCTGGGGCCTTTGCTTTCCATATAAACTAGCGGCCCCACAATCGGGCGCTTAAACACTTCAATAAACCTTTCCCAATTTTATTTTTCCTTTGTAAAGTCATAAAAACCCATTTTTCAATGCTATAAAGGAAAACTGCCGGTTCATGGTTTAAATCAATCTCGACCATTGATTTAAAACAAATCAAATCGTTTGCGAAGTCTTGCATTGGAAACTTTCGATGGGTGCATTTGTTTGTTTTAACATATAACTTCCAATTCTGATTAGCCCTTTCTGTGTATAACCCCCGATCCCTCCGCTTCATTTCATATAGCCAAACAGCCCCGCAATCGGGCGCTAAACCTATAAATAACCCCTCCCTGATGCGAAATACTCTTTGTACTTCGTTAAAGTTTTGATTTTTTATATTATAACATGGCCCGCTATTCATTGGTTGGAGCCCTTCTCCGCTGTTGATCTTGGATCAATCAAACGGCCAGCGCTATATCGCATTGGATATTTCCATTGGCACAGTTTATTTATTTTATTCGCCACCTCCGATTGGAGGTCTTCCGATTCATCCGCCACCGTCGATCTGATCTGCAGATCGACGGCCCATAGTTAATCGCACCATCACCCTTTCAACCTTTTCCCCCACCAATCGCAAAGCTCTAATTACATCTAGGCCATCCATGCCCTGAGATTTGACGGTCCAGATCAGTCCTCCCAACCTTAGTTAAAAACATGAAAAGCCCTGTATAATGTTTTTCGGCCAGTCTCAACCGTTGATCTCTGTAGATCAACGGCCCATATTAACCCATTCTCCGCTTTGTACATTTTTTCATTAACCCCGAAGATTGATCTCGATCGTCCATATTAAAGATCCAATGGCCCAGATTCATCCCAATAGGCCTGACTCTCTTGGGTCCTACCCATCCCATTTTTGATCTCTGCCATCCATCCTCTGATCGAACGGTCTTGAATGAAACTTCCCCACCTATTTCCGGCCTTTCTTCTTATCGATATCGCGCTCACTCCCCACAGTTCGATCTGAAGCCCTAGATCTAATGGTCGACGCGCGTTTTCATGTAAATTCAAGCGTGAAGGTTAATTACCCAAGAGCTATGCGATATGGGAATTATTGAAATGCTACATGTCACCTTCTGATGCATATCACGTTTAAAAAGGCAAAACTTCCTTCCTCCCTTTTTGCTGCGCGATACTGCTGGTTTCTCCTCCCGAAACCGCTTTCCCCATTTGCATTATGTTTCATCGCGTTTTCTCCCCTCCGTTGATATCTGCAGATCAACGGCTTAGATTTAATCTAGCCATTACACTATCGTCGTCCGCCTATCACCAAGGGACTTCTAAAAGCAATTTCCACCGGTGATCTCAAGAAAAATAACAGATCCAACAAATTTCACAATTGTTCGGAAACCTCGAATTCCCCTCCTACACATATTTCCTTCGCCAAAGGATTTTTAACCTATTTTCTTCGCATTTCCACCTATCTTCTTGTAAATTGACCCTTTCGCTTTATAATATTACTATTGCTCCGACCGTTGATCTCTGCAAGATAAACGGCCCTAACTTAATATTTCCACCATTCTTCCAAACCACCTCCTTTTCACCTCGATGATAAATCTCCACCGTTGGATGATTTCATCCAACGGCTATGCTCCAAACCAAAAAATCCAAAGCAGTCTTACCCAAATAACGCAGGATTTATTGACTCTTCCTGGTTTGTACAGGATTTAAAAGGTTTTTCAAAAAGATTATAAAGGAAAATAAAAGTCAAGGATGATGATCCTCCAAGCTTTTGTTTATCAAAGAGATTGTTCCACGGGGTTGCAACACCACATTTTTCGGTGTCTCATGAATGCTGGCAGCTCTATAAAGCCCCTGTCGCACCTGCACATCAACAAGACACAACAATGCAAAATTGAAATAGAGAGTACAGTATTGAAGATCAAATCAAACCAGAACGGAAGAATTGAAGGTTAAATCATAGTTTTGGTGGATTACGGCTAAGATCGACAATAAAAATCCTAATCCATTAAATTAAAAAGAGTTGAAGAGCAGAAGACATATTTTAGGTCTGATTAAGCCTAATACCTAGAATCAAATCAAATTAATAGTGTTTAAAGAAAAATAAAAAATATCTATCAGGGAGAGAAAGCCTCCACTGCCACATCAGAGGCTAATTGATTCCTCTCAGCTACCTAATGCCACCTGTAGCACCAAAGCATTCAAAAAAGGGCTGAGTAATGACCAGAACAGAGGATATTTTCCTCAATACAGCTGAGCAGTTATTCCAAGCCAAACAAATTTATTGCAAAGATGACACAGAGCCTTAAAGTCAACAAAAGCTTCCAGCAATCTTAATACTTAATGTAAAAACAATTAATATAGAGGAAAAATCTGTAAACTTATCCATTGAGCCCCTCAAAGGCCGAGAAGAATTAACTGTATTAATTGAACTCAGAAGATATTTTCTCTCTTTTGACCTCCTCATCCTTCTATAAAATCTTATTGAGGAGCTCATTGTAAAGGGTTGGTTGCAGAACTTTGAAATATATTTGTGCTCGAAACTTCTACCTGTAAATAGTGTTCAAAGGCTCTTGAAGCTCTGTTTGTGATTAAATAATTTAGGCTGAGAAGCGAAGATGATTGCTGAACTGAAACATTGGACTTGAAGATTGTAACTGGATTGACATCAATATACAAGCTATTTCTTGGGATCCTGGTCTATATCACTGGTGAAGTGCTTCTTTCTGTGTTATTGTTTTTCCTTTCATGTATGCCATATTTTCCATTATTCTCTGATAAATAATAGCAAGCATAGAGTTATTACTTACTATTTACAGTACCCTTCTCTGACTGAGAAGCTTTATCTCAATGTTTACCTCCAAAATTGTTTATTTAAGAATGCTTTAGTACAATTTAAGCAGTTAGGAATGCTGGCGTTCCCTCGTCCTAATGTTTACTTCAAAAATTATTCTTGAATGTTATTTTCATTATTTTCTTAGTAAATTTAGACTAGAAAAGTGATTGTGTGCCCTATTTTCTAGTTTCTTTCTCCAAAGGTAATTCTGAAAGTCTCCCTGGGTGTATGCTAAAAGCAGACTATATTTAAAAGTATCCTATCTGATCTCAAGTTGCACTTTTTTTCTCTTATGTGTTTTCATCCCTTCTGAAAGTAATTATGTAGATTACTGGATTGTTTTTCTATTGAGTTAGCTTTAATACGAACTTGCCCAAAGATATTTATGGTTAGCCCTGTCCTTTGGTTTGTTTTAAATAGTTACTTAAAGGTTTTTCTTGTTTGGACAAACTGTTAAATCCTAGTTGAAATTAGTGTCTGTTTCCACCCCTTCAACACTTTTATTGTTTCCATTCCATCATTTAATCTCAATGATCTTGAGATATAGATGACTTGCCCCTTGGACCACTCTTGAATTGTTGCACAATTAAAGCCCTATTATGACTCCATAGCCCAATGGACTAAAAACCAGCGTTATATCTATCTAATTAGCCAAAGCTTGTTCTGATTGCTTGCAACTTCACACCTTCGAAACTCTTTCCTTTCAGGACTTTCCACTCAACTAATAATCATGCTCAACCATTCAAAATAAACAAAAAACCTCGTTCTTCATAACTAGCCTAATATCATTACCAAAAAGCCTTAAAGACAAATCAATGTTTACACTTATTGGAGAGATCCCTCTCCAGATTCAGGAGGGCTAGATCCTAGAATCCGAAAGTGGTTCAAAAGTACTCTCCGCAGTTTTGGTCTCACCAATCTGTTGGAGTTACGGGGAGCTAACATTTCTGGCGACTCCGCTGGGGATTCTGAGTCATTTTCATTTTAAGGTAATCATAGGATATCAGAAATTTGTTTCAAAGAAAATTTGCTATATTAGCCAGTTGAGCCACCAGCAGCTAACATTTTTGATGACTCCGCGGGGGATTCTGAGTCATTTTCATTTTAAGGTAATCATAGGATATCAAAAATTTGTTTCAAGGAACATTTGCTATATTAGCCAATTGAGCCACCAGCAACTAACATTTCTGGCAACTCCACTGGGGAATTTTGAGTGTTTTTTAGCATAGGTACCTTTAAGACTTCAGGAAACCCTTGATTCAAGAACATTGTGCAGTGAGTAAAAGCATCCCTTTTCAAGCACTACCAATCAAACGGTAGTTATGATAAAAATTATTTAAGTCAGTGAGAAACTAAGGAAACCTTAGGATTCTCATAAGAGCTTATCAAACCTTGAAGGATTAGCTAGCTTAGCCATAAGAGTGAATTATCTTTGTCTCATCACCATAGCTAAGTGTTGAAACAAATTTAGGATACTTTTAGAACCCATAGGACTGAAAAATAACTCAGAAAACCCAAAAATATTTCAGATTGGTATTTGATAAACATGGTGGTGGACCATACAACCTTTTACCTCCAAAAGAGCTAAAAAATTCCACTTGGCGACTCCACAATCCTAAACATACCTTAAGACTCCACTGGGAAGACCCATTATCTTTATAACATCATTTGAACTAAGTTAGAAGGCCTTAGGATTAAATTTTTCTTATTAAGAAGATTAGTTAACCTCTTAAATATTGTCATATCTGGTTAAAATGTTCTTGTTTAGTAGGGTCTGAAAAACAAAGCATAGTGGCTCCTAGAAAGATTCATACTAGAGCCTACCCTGACCCTAATCCACCTTAGATAGTTGATAACCCAGAAAGTATTCTTAGGAAGTATCCTAAGGTTAATTTTTCAACTATTTTTAGATCACCCTTGAGAGCTAATTTAGTTCCTCAAAATCTTGCAGCTCTACAACAATCACAAGTTGACTTAAGAAATCCATTTCGAACTAGGTCATTTGATGATTTAGATTAGCTAGATTTAGAGTCTTCACTTTCATCCCCGGAAACAAGTGAACATCCTGGTAGTAGAGAAACAACACCACCTGATTTACATTTCCTTCACAATTTAGTTGTCTCTCATTCAAGATCAGCTAAGCAATATATTCCTGGTCCATCCACATCTACTCATCCTATATTCACTGTCCAAACCACTCCACTCTAGCCCACTTTCCCTCTTGTTAATCCACCTCCACCCCCTATCATGGCAGCATGGTATGCCTCGTTGGTCCTTCCTTTACCCTTTGTCAATCTTCCACAGGACTATCAGTCCAAAATACCATTTTATGATGCCAGTAATGCTACTACTGCTTCACAGCATGTGGATAAGATCAATGAATACTTTGACAGAAATGAAATTGATGATGAATCTGTCAAGCTTAGACCATTTTCTTATAGTTTAGGGGGAGAAGTAAGAAAATGGTTCAAAGGCTTAGCCCCCCACAGTATAAATTATCTTCAAGGTTTCGCTCAGAAATTCTTAAAGAAATGGGAAGTAAGGAAAAACCCTCTTCAAATACTTTCCGATTACAAAAATCTCCAAAGAAACGCAGGGGAAAGTGTACAGGCCTATTGCACTAGGTTTAACAGTGTTTATAATGCCCTTCCCCCGGACCTAAAACCTCCATAAGGCTCAGCTTTAAAAAAAT
Organism: Pinus albicaulis; assembly: GCA_034641835.2. NCBI lineage: Eukaryota > Viridiplantae > Streptophyta > Pinopsida > Pinales > Pinaceae > Pinus > Pinus albicaulis. Next base: position 383,478,722 of record CM076578.1, on the reverse strand, counting down.
TTCCTGAAGGTTTTGACCCTAAAATGGCCTATCAGCTGAGAGAAAGAGATCCTTTAACTCTTGAAGATATGCAAAAAGGAGTTCTTGCTGTGGAAGTTAACTTAATGGAGAAAAGAGCAAGAATGAAGAATGAGAAGAGAGTATCCTTTAGAGAAGAGTATACACCTTCCACTTCTAGCTCAAAGATGGAGGAGATGATGAAAAACATGATCATACTTGAGAGAGCTCAAGCAAGTCAAAACCAAACAGCTCCTCAAAACAGAAATCAGAACTAGAATCAGAATTTTAGGAGAAACGAGACTCAAAATAGACCAAGGGAAGATGATCAACAAATCACTCCTCCTTTTCATCAAAACTATGTAAGTGAGGTTGAAGACATAATAGATCAAATAGAGGAAGATGATATCAATATGTTGGGAGTAGATAATGATGACTTTGAAGTTCATTATGATAGAAAACAAGGTCTATATACACCCTATGATGATAAGAGAGATGATGATGAAAGTTATTATCAAGACATGGAAAATTTTATCATAGAGTCTCAAAAGGAATATGACCTTAGGAGTAAAAGCAATCAACCAACTCCCAAGACTAAAACCTCTGAAAAATTTGTACAAAGCAGCACTATAAATAAACCCAAAATTGTAAAACAGAAGGACAAGATAGTGGTTGGAAATTCTGATAAAGGTAATGAGAAAGGCACTCAACACAATGAAAAACAGAGTGCAGACCTTAGTAGTACTAGTACCTCAGCTAGTACTCCTGTTAAAACAATTGTGTCAAATTTAAATAGAGCAAACCAGCAAACTCCCCTTCTTGATAGGATGGCAGCTAACAAGGTTGAAACAAGCACTTCAAAGAATCAGATTCCTTTCATTCTGGAGCAGGAAATTTCTAGAATTAAAATCTTTGTTCCCCTTACTAAGTTAGCTGCCCAAAATGCATATAGGACCCAAATTTTGAAGGCTTTAAATATAGTGGAAAATAATGACACTGTCAATATTAATGTTGACCATCCAGAGCTCATTTTTGGTCCTAATATTGAAGGTAGATATCAAGAGGGACCTGTTCCTCCTTTTTATGTAAGTTTAAACATTCATGTCAAGATTTTTCACAACAGTATGCACGAATTAGGGGCCTCTCACAATTTAATGCCCAAAGCTGTAATGGAGACCCTGGGTCTTGAAATCACCAGACCTTATAAAGATATTTACTCCTTTAACTCAAGAAGAGTGAAATGTTTAGGATTAATCAAAGACCTCTGTGTTAACTTAGCACAGATTCCAACCAAATGTTTAGTAATGGATATTGTTGTGGCTGATGTTCCCCCAAAATATGATATGTTGTTATCTAGATCTTGGGGAGCTAAGTTACAAGGGACTATGCAAATGGACATGACATATGCAACCATCCCTGTTTTCAATCAGAAAAGAAGACTTTACTGGGAGTCCCATATGATGTACATGGTTACAAGCTAAGACAGGCCACAGAACTCTCCCCTTTATTCTGTAAACATAGGCCTTGATTCATTTATCCTTTTTAATAATGAAATATTGGATGAACAAGTGACTTTAACAGAGTTAATGGAAAATAGAGAGGAGGTGGAGGAAAACAACACGGAACTGTCGAAACATTCTGTTGAACCCGTAAAATCCAGTAGAAAAAACATAGGTCTTAAGCTACAAATCATGCATCCATCGCTTTTTAACCTTGATAGTCGAGACAACAGTCCTCAACTTAATGCAAAACCTGAGGAATTAAAACAAATTCAACAAAGTGCTGATTTTCAAGAACACTGTGAAAGCACGTTAGTTGAAGAGGATAGTAACCAAACTGAATAACCCGAAACTAATCCTCTGTGGCGTATGAACTTTGACGGTTCTTGCACTAGGAGCAATGCCGGTGCAAGTGTCTGGATACGAAACACTAAGAACAACCACACAGAAAGCATTTCCTGTAGATTAAACTTTCAGTGTTCGAATAACATAGCGGAGTATGAATCCCTTATTTTAGGCTTGCATTTGTTGAAGAAATTATGAGCGAGGAGAATTAAACTACATGGGGATTCATAATTAATCATTAGGCAAGTCAATGGGGAATACAACGCTAATTACCCTAGACTTAGAGCCTATCGAAACGATGTCATGGATCTATTAAAAATGTTTGAAGAATCCCAATTAATTTTTGTCCCAAGAAGAAAGAATAACATGGCCCACAGTTTGGATTTTGCTGCTAGAACCTGTTTAATGCCATATGAAACCAAAGAATATACAACTCAAATTAAATTTAGACCAGTCGTCCCTGATAACGAGAAGTATTGGCAAGTGTTTGACGGAGACAAACAAATAGAAGAATTCATGCAGTTCAGAAATGAATTCAAACTACCAAGTTCGGACTCAGACTATGAAACAGACTGCCCTAGTGAAGAAAATTTTCTTGATGAAGAAGAAAAGTCTCCAGAGGTTGCTAATGTAAACCTGTTATCTAGAAAACTTGAAAATAAAACAGAAGTGATTGTAGATTTAGAAACAAAAGACTTAGAAACTCTGCAATCCAATAATCAGAGTTTGCCAAAAGGTCTGGCCCCTTTAGAAGAGTTGTTTGATTTCAACGATGTGGCCAAGAAGCTGAAACTGGAACTTGTAGAGACTGAAGTTAAAGAGTGTGATATAGGCAGTGAAAAAAAACCAATGATTATCAAACTGTCTAAGACTTTACCAGCTCACATTAAACTAAAATACATAGAGCTGTTTAAAGAATTTTCTAATGTTTTTGCGTGGAGTTACGAAGATTTGAAATCCTATGACACTGAAATAATTCAGCACCAAATCCCTCTCAAGGAAAACCAAAAGCTATTTAAACAAAATATGCGTAGAATAAACCCTATTCAATTACCTTTGGTTGAGAAGGAAATCAAGAAAATGTATGAAGCTGGTATTATTGTCCCTATTAGATATTCTGAGTGGGTGTCTAATCTGGTGTCAGTCAGGAAGAAAATAGGAGAGATCAGGCTTTGTATAGACTTTAGAGACTTAAAAAAAGCTTCACTAAAAGACAACCACCCTTTACCCAGGATGGACCATATTTTACAAAGGGTATTTGGTTCAAAAATAATTTCTTTGCTAGATGGCTACTCAAGATACAATCAGATTTTAGTCCATCGTGATGATCAATTAAAGACAGATTTTACTACACCTTGGGGCGCTTTCATGTATGTGAAAATTCCCTTTGGTCTAATGAACACTGGAGCTACTTTTCAGAGATCCATGGACATAGCATTCTCGGAAGAATTAGGCTACTTCATCATTATTTACCTTGATGATGTTACTATGTTTTCAAAGACAGATGAAGAGTATTTAGAACATTTGAAAAAAGTATTTGAGAAATGCAGAAAGTTTGGGATATCCTTAAATCCTAAGAAAACACTGTTTGGGCTCCAAGAAGGTAAAATTCTTGGGCACATTATTTCAAAAGAGGGTATAAAGATAGACCCAAAGAGGATTGAGGCCATATTGCAAACCTCTCATCCTTGAAACATCAAGGAAGTCCAATCTTTCATTAGAAAGATTAATTTCTTGGGAAGGTTCATACCCAACTTGGTTGAGCTCCTTAGGAACATAAAAAACATGCTGAAGAAGGAGCAAGGGGTTAAATGGGCCTTGGAAGAAAAGAAGTCCTTTGACCTGGTTAAACAAGCATTAACCAAAACACCAGTTCTAATAAGTCTTGATTTTTGAAAAGATTTTTTATATTTTTTCGTTTGAATTAGAACATACAATAGTTGTTGTCCTATTACAGAAAAATCCACAAGGACAAGAGCAGCCTATTGCATTCTTTAGAAAAGCATTGAGGGATGCTCCCATGAAGTACAACATTATGGAAAAGCAAGCTTTTGCTTTGGTCAAAGCTTTAAAAGACCTCAGAGTTTACATCCTTCACTCATACATCATTTCCTTTGTCCCAAATTCAGTTGTGAAAGACATTCTAACATAGGACCCAGATGGTAAGAGAGGTAAGTGTGTTATACTTGAATATGATTTAGAGATCAAGCCCACTAAACTTATCAAAGGCCAAGGTCTAGCTAGATTAATGGCTGAATCCAACTTTGAAGTTCTTGATATTAATATGATAAATGTTTTAGATGAAAAAGAGGAACTCTCAACCCCATTGTTGAAGATCATTTTATGAATTCCTCTTCGTATTCTTATATTCTATATTTTTTGCTTAATTTTAATGCACCTCCTGGCTTATCAAAAAAGAAGGCAAGGTTTCTAAAGTTAAAAGCTATAAACTATTGCATTATAGATAAATGTCTTTATTGGAAAAATGCAAGTGGGATATTGCTTAAATGTTTGCCTGAGTTTGATGCAGAGAAGGTTAAGCACGAGTTCCATGAAGGAGAATGTGGAGGCCACCTCTATTGGAAGACAACAGCCAACAAAATCCTTAGAGCTAGTTACTATTGGCCCACACTCTTCCTAGATGTCCATAAGATGATAATTTCTTGTCATAAATGCCAACTTTTTGAAGGAAAAAGAAAGTTGTTTCCCTTACCTCTGCATCCAATCATTGTTGAAGCTCCTTTTTAACAGTGGGGACTTGAATTCATAGGAGAAATCCATCCACCATCATCTGCCCAACATAAATGGATTCTCACTACAATAGACTACTTTACCAAATGGATAGAAGCCATCCCTTCTAGGCAAGCCAATGACTCAGTCATCATAAAATTCATTGAGACTCATATCCTCTCTAGATTTATTTGTTTTAGGATGATCATCACTGATAATGCTGCAACATTTGGATCCAAAAAATTGGTTGAATTCTTTCACAAATATCAGATAACATTGGGCCATTCTACTACTTATTACCCTCAAGATAATGGGCTAGCAAAATCCTCAAACAAGAGTTTGGTGAACATAATCAAGAAGCTGTTGGAGGACAACAAAAATTCTTGGCACACAAAGCTAGTGCATGCACTATGGGCTGACAAATTATCAGTTAAGAAATCTATTGGAATGTCACCCTACCAGCTTGTGTATGGTACTGATGCAATTTTTCCAACCAGCCTTGGTGTGCTAGTTATGAAGATGATTCAAGAGGTGCAGTTCGAAGACAATGACATGATTAGAAGGATTAATTAGACTATTCATCTTCAGCAAACCAGAGAGGAGGTTTACAACAAAGCATTACAAAAGCAAGAGAGCATCAAGAAACCTTTTGATAGAAGAACAAAGGCCAGTAGTTTTAATGTTGGGGACAAAGTCTTAAAGTCAGACTCAAGAAGAGAAGACAAGGGAAAGCATGGGAAATTTGAAAACTTATGGCTTGACCCTTATCTCATTCATTCTGCTGCTAGTAAAAATGCCTTTTTCTTGCAGGAGTTGAATGGAGTTGAATTGTTTGGGGGTCCTGTCAATGGCAGGATGCTCAAACATTACTTCTCTTGATCCTATTATGTTTTTAAGCCTTTTTATCTTTTTTCCCATTATAAATATTTCATCCATCATTGCATTCAAAGTTAGAAAAAAAAATACAAAAACAATAGAAGAAAGAAAAGAGGGTAGATTGTAAAAACAAGAAAGGTACAACCCCATACCAAAAAAGAGAAACAAAATCTGAAAGTGTGCAAGCTCAAATGCCACTCCTGAAAAAAACACTTCTAGTTAGTCATACAGCCTAATCATGACTAATTAGTTTTAATTTGACTGCTGATAGGTTAGTGAATTCGATTTTCCAAACAACTTAATCTTGGCTTATCAGTTATGTAGATTAGGATAGAAATTAAAGGTTCAAAAAAGCTCAAAATCCGAACCTTGGTTTTCAAAAGAAGAATGGCTCTAATTTGTTGTTAAATCATGAGTCAAAAATACAAATAAACTGGTTCTAATGAACTCAAACTCTGCACAGAGAACAAGGAATAAACAACTCGAGCAAACTCAAAAACAGAGCTAAAGAAAAGAGAAGGTTGTGCTGAGAACTTTCAGATATTAAGCCTTCCATTTTGATTTAATTTTCTGCAAAATAACATCTATGTGCTGCTTGTTTTTTATGCCATAGATCAGCAACAAGTCATAATGTTCAATCCTAACTTGTATGCTTTTAAATTTCTGTTTTAGAAGTTAGTGAATAAAAATCTGTTAGACTGTTTAATCCTAGCATATTAGTAGTTTAGGTAGAGAAGCATATGAACTCAACTATTTAATCTGAGTTCATGGAGAAATAAGAAGTAGAATTAGATTAGTTTTTTGCTTTCAAAAGAATAAAATGTTTGAAAAAGAGTCTGCCAATCCAAGTGCACTCTGAAAGAAGAAAAAATGTTAGATCAGTAGGACTGGGTAGGTAGAAAGCTTGTGTTGATGAAGTTCCATTGATTTTTCATGGCTGCTAAACATTTTCAAAATAGAAGAAGATCATCCAAGTAAGAAAAATAGCAGCCCAATGGATGAGGCACTGATCAACCCCCTAGAGAATGCAAGTTTGAAGTTCTTGATGCCTTCAAGAAGGCACCATCCCCATGTGGAGCCACTATTAGCCACCTATAAAATTTGTCATATCAAATGGTGGCTAAATCATTTTTTGAAGCCTTCAAGAAACACGTTTTATTGCAAAATTGTTAGTTATTGAAGTCTTGTGAAGGCATATTTTCTTTTAATTAATCCTCACTGTTGTTTCCCTTTGAACTCATAAATTCTACTATTTTTTTGAAGAAAAAATGCTGCAAAAATCCTCATTTTTCCCTCATTTCACTCCTTTTTCCCTTCATCATTAACCCTCATTTTGTTCTCTTCTTCCCATACACTTCCTCCATTTTTCATGTATTCCTTCCTTCCTTCATGAAACCCCTTTTATAAGGTTTAAAACTCATTTTTAAACCTTACTGAAACCCCCAAATCCATTGAAAAACCTTGAATATTTCATAAAAAATAAGTTTTTTCACTATGGGCCTAAGCCCCTTTGGGCTAAGTCCTAAACCACTTCCCCACACATGCCCATGCCCTAGAACTATGCGCTAGACCCATAAAGCGCTTATCGCATCGGAACATTTGCGATCAGCCCAAGTATTTTGTTACAAAAAGTCTCGATGCCGATTGGCCCTTTTTGTATATAAACCCCAGGCCTTTGCTTTCCATATACACTAGGGGCCCCGCAATTGGGCGCTTAAACACTTCAATAAACCTTTCCCAATTTTATTTTTCCTTTGTAAAGTCATAAAAACCCATTTTTAAATGTTATAAAGGAAACCCGTCGGTTCATGGTTTAAATGAATCTCGACCGTTGATTTAAAACCAATCAAATGGTTTGTGAAGTCTCACATCGAAAAATTTCGATGGGTGCATTTTTTTGTTTTAACATATAACTTTCGATGCCGATTATCCCTTTTTGTGTATAAGCCACGATCCCTCCGCTTCATTTCATATAACCTAACAGCCCCGCAATCGGGTGATAAACCTATAAATAACCCCTCCCCGATGTGAAATACTCTTTGTATTTCGTTAAAGTTTTTATTTTCTATATTATAACGTGGCCCGTTGTTCATTGGTCAGAGCCCTTCTCTGTCGTTGATCTTGGACCAATCAAACGGCCAGCGCTATATCGCATCGAATATTTCCATTGGCGCAGTTTATTTATTTTATTTTCCACCTCTGATTGGCGGTCTTTCGATTCATCCTCCACCGTCGATCTGATCTGCAGATCGACGGCCCGCAGTCAATCGCACCGGCGCCCTTTCAACCTTTTCCCCACCAATCGTAAACCTCCGATTACATCTGGGTCATCCATCCCCTGAGATCTGACGGTCCAGATCAGTCCTCCCGACCTTGGTTAAAAACATGAAAACCCCTGTATAATGCTTTTCGACCAGTCTCAGCCATTAATCTCTACAAATCAATGGCCCATATTAACCCATTCTCTGCTTTGTACATTTTTTCATTAACCCCGAAGATTGATCTCGACCATCCATATTAAAGATCCAATGGCCTAGATTCATCCCAGTAGGCCCGACTCTCTTGGTTCCTACCCATCCCAGTTTTGATCTCTGTCGTCCATCCTCTGATCGAACGGTCCTAAATGAAACTGCCCCACCTATTTATGTCCTTGCTTCTTATCGATATCGCGCTCACTCCCCATCGTTCGATCTGAAACCCCAGATCTAATGGTTGATGCGCGTTTTCGCGTAAATTCAAGTGCGAAGGTTAATTACCCAAGAGCTACGCGATATGGGCGGTATTGAAATGCTACATGTCACCTTCTGACGCATATCGCATTCAAAAAGGAAAAACTTCCTTCCTCCCTTTTTGTTGCACGATATTGCTGTTTTCTCCTCCCGAAACCGCTTTCCCCATTTACATTGTGTTTCATCATGTTTCCTTGTCACCGTTGATCTCTGTAGATCAACAGCTCAGATTTAATCTAGCCATTACACTATCGCCTTCCTCCTATCACCAAGGGACTTCTAAAAGCGATCTCCGCCATTGATCTCAAGGGCCAATATAATCAAATGGCCCACGATTGTTCGGAAACACTGAATTCCCCTCCTACTCATATTTCCTTCACCAAAGGACTTTTAACTTATTTTCCTTGCATTTCTGCCTATCTTATTGTAAAGTGACCCTTTCACTTTATAATATTACTATTGCTCCTGACCGTTGATCTCTACAAGATCAATGGTCCTAACTTAATGTTTCCACCATTCTTCCAAAACACCTCCTTTTTACCTCTGCGATAGATCTCCACCATTGGATACTTTCATCCAACGACTATGCTCCAAACAAAAACCTCCAAAGCAGTCTTACCCAAACAACGCAGGATTTATTAACTTTTCTTGGTTTGTGCAGGATTTTAAATGTTTCTCAAAAAGATTATAAAGGAAAATAAAAGAGAGGTTGACGATCCTCTAGGCTTTTGTTTATCAAAGATATTGTTCCACGGGGTTGCAACACCACGTTTTCCGGTGTCTCATGAATGATGGCAACTCTATAAAGCCCCTGTCGCACCTACACATCAACAAGACACAAAAATGCAAAATTGAAACAGAGAGTATCAGTATTGAAGATCAAATCAACCCAGAACAGAAGAATTGAAGGTTAAATCACAGTTTTGGTGGATTATGGCTATGATCGACAATCAAAAGCCTAATCCGTTAAATTAAACACAGTTAAAGAGAAGAAGATAGTGTTTAGGATTGATTAAGCCTAATACCCAGAATCAAATCAAATTAACAATGTTTAAAGAAAAATAAAAAAATATCTATCAGGTAGAGAAAGCCTCCACCGCCACATCAGAGGCTAATTGATTCCTCTCAGCTACCTAATGCCACCTGTAGCATCAAAGCATTCAAAAAAGGTTTGAGTAATGACCAGAAAAGAGGATATTTTCCTCAATATAGCCGTGCAGTTATTCCAAGCCAAACAGAGTTATTGCAAAGATGACACAGAGCCTTAAAGTCAACAAAAGCTTCCAACAAGCTTAATAGTTAATGTAAAAACAATTAATACTGTAAACTTCTCCATTGAGCCCCTCAAAGGCCAAGAAGCATTAACTGTATTAATTGAACTCAAAAGATCCTTTCTCTCTTTCGATCTCCTCATCCATCTATAAAATCTTATTGTAAAGGGTTGGTTGCGGAACTTTGAAATATACTTGTGCTCGAAACTTCTACTTGTAAATAGTGTTCAAAGGCTCTTGAAGCTCTATTTGTGATTAAATAAGTTAGGCTGAGAAGTGAAGATGATTACTGAACTCAAACATTGGAATTGAAGATTGTAACTAGATTGACATCAATATACAAGTTGTTTCATGGGATCCTGGTCTATATCATTGGTGAAGTGCTTCTTTCTGTGTTATTGTTTTTCCTTTCATGTATGCCATATTGTACATTATTATTTGATAAAGAACAAAAAGCATAGAGTTAGGACTTACTATTTGCAGTACCCTTCTCTGACTGATAAGCTTTATCTCAATATTTTCCTCCAAATTTTTTTATTTAAGAATGATTTAGTACAGTTTAAGCAGTTAGGAATGTTGGCATTCCCTCGTCCTACTTTTTACTTTAAACATTATTCTTGAATGTTATTTTCATTATTTTCTTAGTAAAGTTAGACTAGAAAAGTGATGGTGTACCATGTTTTCTAGTTTCTTTCTTCAAAGGTAATTCTGAAATTCTGAAAGTCTCCCTAGGTGTATGCTGAAAGGAGAATAGATTTAAAAGTATCTTATCTGATCTTAAGTTGCACTTTGTTTCTCATATTTGTTTTCATCCCTTCTAAAAGTAATTATGCGGATTACTGGATTGTTTGTCTATTGAGTTAGCTTTAATATGAACTTTCCCAAAGAGATTTATGGTTAACCCTGTCCTTTGGTTTGTTTTAAATAGTTACTTAAAGGCTTTTCTTGTTTGGACAGACTATTAAATCCTAGTTGAAATTAGTGTTTGTTTCCACCCCTTCAACACTTATGTTGTTTCCACTCAATTATTTAATCTCAATGATCTTCTGATATAGATGACTTGCCCCTTAGACCACTCTTGAATTGTTGCACAATTAAAGCCCTATTATGACTCCATAGCCCAGTGGACTAAAAACCAGCGTTATATCTATCTAATTAGCCAAAGCTTATTCTGATTGCTTGCAACTTCACACCTTTGAAACTCTTTCCTTTTAGGACTTTCCACTCAACCAATAATCATGCTCAACCATCCAAAAAAAAAAAAAACCCCTCGTTCTTCATAACTAGCCTAATATCATTACCCAAAAGCCTTAAAGACAAATCAATGTTTACACTTATTGGAGAGATCCCTCTCGGGATTTAGGAGGGCTAGATCCTAGAATCCCAAAGTGGTTCAAGTGTACTCTCTGCAGTTCTGGTCTCACCAATCCGCTGGAATTACGGGGAGCTAATAGAGGGTATTATTCCTTCTTGGTAAACATCAAATAATTTTAATATTCCTATGTTCAGATATGTATTCATGACCTCTAGGTTGCATGTTCATCACGTATTTGACGAAATGTCAGTCCTGGATGGGAAGGCTCAAATCAAGTTCTTGTCAAATTTTTTGGTTTGGAAGCTTTTTTTTTATGTTATCCATCATTTCTAGAGGTCTCATTGAGTTCTGGCTAGTGACTAGAGTCTATCCTTGAAAACGTGGCTCATAATTCACGGTTGCGGGCATAAAACTGGCTGGAAATGTCCACAGTCACTAGGAAACAAGCTTATGAGTGCAACTAAAGGGCTAAAATCATGTGGAATTAGGGGAATTTTGTGGTCTAAAATGGGCCTCCTAAGAAAATTATAAAATAATTCTAGATTACATCATCATATTTTGGAGGGAAAAAAGAAAAAACTATTTTTTCAACTCGAATTTTCAACTTATCTCTCTATGGGTTTACTCAAATTTTGAGCAGCAACACTCATTGGATGTATAATTTGATTACTAATACAAGGAGTACCCATGTTGCATACTTTCGATGGACCTTTCTATATGAAAAATGAAAAATTCATGAAAAATGTGATTGCAATCACACTTTTCATGTATTTCTCATTTTTCATTTAGTAGGGTCCATCGAAAGTATGCAACATGGGAACTCCTTGGATGAGGAATTAAACTTTGCATCCAATGAGCATTATTACTCGAAATTTGAGTAAAACCTTAGGGAGATAAGTTGAAAATATGAGTTGAAAAAGTGGCTTTATTACTGTATTATTTTTTAATATTTTTACTTTTTAACTCCAAAAATGATGAATAATCCCCCATGGTTGACATCATCATCTTGAATCCTATTGGTTCTTATAAAGTTTATTTTGGTTGTACATGTTTCTTAGGAGGCCCATTTTAGACCTCAAAATTCCCCTAATGAGGCCTTGGCAAGGGAGAAAATGATGCTCTAGATCAGTAAAAAGGAGAGCTATATCAAGGGTTGGACACTTAGAGGGGTTTGGTAGCTCTTGGAGGTCGTGTAGCACCTGAGGGAGGTTAGTAAAGTCTTAAGTTGTCAACTCCATTTCCTAATGGTAATATAGGAGGTTGAGTCTTATCATAGTGACCCTCATCTCATGTTTACTCTGGGAAAACTGATGAAACTGGGTAAATGTGGGAGGAGGCGGGTTACATCCACTAGGTCTAAGGAATTCACCTTTCTCCGCAATCGTAAATTCTTCATAGCAAGTTGGAAACTCCACTAGGGACCGGTTTTCTCCCTTAGTTGTTTCCTTGACCTTAGAAACGTTTTTCACCTCTTAAACTCACCTTGATTGATTCACTTATATTGTTATTGACCCTAGGAAAACCCTTCTCTGAGTTTGATTTTGTTTTTTGTGTTGTATTTTGGTTGAATCTACCTCAATGCACCCCCTAGTTAAGAGTTAGAGTGATTCAACACACTTTATCCTTCTCAGTACTTATGCTAAATAGCATTGGTTACTGTTTTTCACCTGCATGGATCCCTATAAGATGCAAAAAAATATTTTCTTTCCTTTCTCTCTTGATTTTATTTGGTATAACAAGTTTTCCTTCTGTCTCTTTGAAGGCAATACAACACTTTATTTTGTGTGAATTTGAGTGAATTTTTCCTTGTTCATTACTAAGATATTTTATTCAGTTTCTTAACAATTTTTAATTGTTTTTACTTTCATTTTTCCAAAAAATCTCCCCCCTCAATTGTCAGGGTTGGGTGGTGAATTGTGTACGAGTGTTAATCACCTCTCTGTGTCATCACCTTTTTTATAAGATTTTTTTTTTCATTCTTTCTTTGTTCTTACCAATTCAGGTTTGTATGAATAGATTGATTTTTTAATTTGAAAAGTAAATTTTACATTAGAGTTATATTCCATGTGGTTTCTTTTCCTCAGTGGTCAAGTTAAATTCATATGTTTCTTTGAATTTGAAACATTAAAAGAAAATAAAAGTAAAAATATTATTTGCATTTCATATAGGGCTTTGATTTTGATTGCAATAATGAAGTTGAGGAAATCAATTGTTCGTCACTTGTTTATTACATTTTGGTTGATTTCTTCTTCCCCTTATTAGTTATGAATTTCATTGTTAAAAGGAAAATGGAATGAGTTATTTTTTTCATATTGGTTTCATCATAGGTGTGTTCAGGTGACATCGAGTTTTGAGCCTTGAAATAAAAACTTAATTCAAGATATACTCTAAAATTCATTAAAATTAACCTAAGGAGAATTAATTAGCGAAACACATAGAAGCTTAGGATAGAGATGTGTTTCGATGTCGTTAAGCATAGGATCTATCATTCTTTGTCAGCGCTACATTCTTGGGGTCATATCCCATTCCACGTACGTAAGTGTATTAGACTTTTGTCTGCATACCTTTGGGTATATTTTATGGTGCTCCATGCATGAAGATTATAGGGGAACTTTCTCATCGCACTACGCATTAGATATCACTACTCCAGAATGTGCTTCAACATACCTTCGGGTATATTTAGGAAATCCACACTAGGTTTCTATCTAGCCTTGGGTAACTGAGTCGGTTTCCTTTTACATTGCGATACATCAAACACAACATTTGGGGAATTTTCTTCCTGTACGTAAATCCTTGCTTTTCTAAGGTGGTATATTGAAGTTCACAGTTACTTGGTAAACCATTTTTCGTAGTTACCCCTATTTTGGTTTTTTTTTTGTTAATTTCTAAAATCAATTAATTGACCATTGAATGACATCCTCAGCATGGAACAACTCCTTAGTAAATATTAGGTTGAGACTAATGGCAATAGTTCCTGATTCCATCATTCAAGTAAACCCCTTTGACAAGAATCTTGGTCCTCTTCCTTATTTTGGAACTATTGGTGCTCCTTATATGGAAACATTGCCCCTTCCTATATTTACCATTGGTTTACAAATTTGGATATTTTCAATCTCCTTGGTTCTAAATGTCCAAATTGATTCTCAACCAAGTGGTCCTCCACCTAAACAAGTTAATCCTAACGTTGATCCTTTTCCTTTTCCACCTGTTCGGTCTTCTTCCTCTTTTTCCTCTTCGTCTAGTGAAAGCCTCAAAATTAGTAACCAGGTGGATGAGATAAGAAGAAAAGGAAGATTAAGGGGAAGAAAAATAAGTAGAGGAGCAACAAAGAAACCATTGCTACCAACACAACTAGTATGGAGAAACCTTCCAATTATCCCCACAAAGTTAAATTCCCTTGAAATTTATGTAATGGTGATCACCTTCTTAGATATTTTCCTGGTATTCCTAGGTTATTAGAAGTGTGTTCAACACACTCACATCAACCTTTGTCATCAACCTCTAGAGATCATCCTGGTGATAAACCTTCAACTAGTGTTAGTAAGATACATGGAAAAAATGGTAAATATAATTTTCCCTATAGGTTATGTGAATGGAATCATCCTATTCACATTTTTCCTTATATGTATGAAGCCTAAAAATTTTTGGAAAACCTTATAGCTTCTCGACCTCATCAGTCAGCTAGTTATCAAAAGCCTTCACCCAATCCTCCACCAGTTGATGAATTGGTTGATCAGAATCTGAATCTAGTCAATACCATTATCTCTAAATGTGAATCCCATGAGTTTGTTCCCAACCGAACATTGGTTGAGAAAATGGTTGAATTGATTTGACCTTCTATTAATTGTACCTTTCCCGTAGAGAGTGAGTCTCACAACGCATAAGTTCTTCTCGTTTCTTTAGGTTCCAATGAACTAGGGGGAAATCCTCATTTTCCAACGTTACAAGGGGATAATCCTCCTTTTCTCACGATACTGGTGGGAAACAATACCATTCCCATAGTATATAGGAGTAGTTATACCATTCCTATATCACAAGGGGTAAGTTCTCCCATTACCACAATACTTCCTCCATTTAGTATGGTCACTTCCTTTGATTGGAGTTGACTGGAAGTATATTGTCTTCCTCCTTATGTTCTTCCATATCATAGTATAGGCTTATAATATGTCCATATCTAGCACAGTCATAAACGAAGGCACATATGTTAGTATTATGTCCTCAACTACTTGGCAAGTTTTCAGTTCTCTACAGCTTGTGTCCGATATCCAAAATTTTTTCGCCTTTAACAAAGGAAGCCGTCAACCATTAGGGATCCTTCCTCAGATGCATATTAATTTTGGAGGAAACATTGTCTATATCGATGTGGTGATATTCAAAGGCCCTTTGAATTTTATTTTACCCCTTGGACATGAATATGTGTATATCATGGGATACCTTGTCTCTTCACTCTTTTGTATGATGTGTTTCCCACATGAAGGAATAATTGTTACAATTGACCAACTTTCGTCCGTTAGTCCTAATTTTACTCTCAATCAATCAATATCCCTAAATGGTCCTTATATGCAACTGGTATCTACCCCACCATAGATTAATTATCTAGCAACTTGTTTGATGCTCGCGTCAACTGATGATTTAGTAGGTGATGTAGTGCATCATGTACTAGGAGCATTGACGCTTGATATTTCCATTGGACCCCTTGATTCCTTCTAGAGAATTTTTCTCCCATATGATGAGAACCTATTGGAATCCGTGGCCTCCTGAAGGTAATTATTAAGGTTACCAGAGGAGAGTTCCTTTTCTTGTGTCGAGATCTTTAAAAAATGAAATAAGGTTTCGATGAGCATAATTATTTTCCTGTGTCAAGTTCATTGAAAAATTCAACATATCTCCCTCCAATTCGAATCTTTGATTATATCTCGTAAATTCCCAGTCGAGTATTTCACTTGATCTCATAAATGAAACTTCATTCCATTCACCTGTTAGTAACCACTAGCCTACTTAAGTGAATGAAATTAATCTTGGGGGTAATGTTCCCAAAATTGAGTCATTATACTAGGGGCATGCAAAATAATTTCAATAATATTTTTTCTCATGTTTCAAGCTTGTGAAAAAATAAAACCATCTTCAATTATTCTCAAACATAATTTCGGTATGTTTCAAGCTTATGTAAAATCTAAACCATTTTCATCCTATAATTTTGATTTCCATTTTTATCAGTGTGTTTATGTCACATGATCCTTGTTTTTCTCATTCCATCATCACCATTTGCTTTGTCGAGCATACTATTTCACTTGGTGTTTTAACCTTTCTTAAGGTATAACTTCAATGAGTGGTCTTATTAGCCTGAGTTGGGAAATTTACTTATATTTTTGGTTCATCACACCATATAAAAGCCTCCACATTCAGTTTTGGGTCAATGCTTACAACTCCATAAAGTGTCACTAATATGTTTCAAATCTTGATACTTGTTTCATGTTGTTGATGGGGGATACATCAAGGCCCTCCTATGAAGGATCACTTCCTATTGACAACAACTTATTACCTAGGAAGTTGACTTATAAACTCCCTTTGTTACCTTGGGAATTTAATACATCAATGTCAAGTTTCATTGCTCTTGGAAACAAGTTTTCATCATTGGCCTTCGATGGAAAGAATTTGTGTGGTGTTCTACTTCAGCTACTTTATTCACACCATGCATATTGTACTATAGTACCTTTAAAAACATTAACATCATTTGTGGTTTCTCTCTCATATATTAATGACTTAAATCATTAGTTGATAATTAGATGGTGTCTATCTTGTTCAACCTAAACTAATGTATTCACATGGTTAGACTTGTACATTGAATGATTGAGTGAACGGGATATAAGACCATGAAACTAGTTTCATTCATCTGGGCTGTGATTTCAGGATTAATATAATATTACAAAATACGATGGCTATGATCATATAGAAATTCATATAATCATGGGTCCACACTTTTTCAACAGTGGATAAGACTTCTTTATCATTATACATGTAATGTTACGTTATATGTTGAGCATGGGTATGCCTCCCTCATCAAATATGTCATAATGAAAACGTATTGTAACAGATTATGATCTCAACTAGTTGTCCTTGATTCAAACTTGCCACAAGGTAAAGAACTTCAATCATCAACTTCTGCTTATGACTTTGTGCTTTAAGGGGGAATCTCTTATAGGCCATTTTGTCACATATGGTCAATATGGCTACAAACTAGATCAATCAACATTCATGAACATGTTTTCATCATCCCTACATAAATCCCTAAGCATGACCATTACCAAATGTATGATTTTTGGGGATTATTTTCTCGAAATTAGTGTTTTTAACCATAGCCCACCCTATCCCTTTAGCCTTCTTCATTCAATGTTTGCTTCTCCTTTCTGTACCAGCGCTGATAAGACCTAGTTACTCCCATTTCCAGGTGTGTTGATTCTAGAAATTCATGAAAATTAAAAAAAGATTTAAAGCTTCCAAGTATTGTTTTAACCATTTAAAATGGATAAGAATATGGAATCCTATCGGATCCTACCCTGTAAACTTCACCTCTAATTCCTTGAGCTTATCCTCCCATCAAATCTCAATCCCATAATGGGAAATCCTAAACTACCATCCTTATCCTATAAATTTACTACCATCCATAGCATCAGGGTTTCATTTTGAGGATTGATCATGGCTTCATGTTATTTCCTTGAACCTAAAGGAGTCATCATATTCATGCATTATGGTTGATATTGAGGTTTGCTTTGTGACAAGGTAGGAAAAGTGAGTTGGGGAAGATATCTACAAGATTAAGTACTATTTATGGTTGTAAAATCTCTCCAATTTCTATTAATACAAAGACTATCTTGTTCTACTATGTGTTATGTTACATTTACATTTATGTATTTCAATTCCTTCTTGATTCATTGAATATAGTAATTGAATTATGCTACGTATATTTTGTGGAACCATTTCTTGTTTTAGTCGTGTTTGTAGGTTCTAATTATATCACTTGGAGCTACAATTGGAGCTTACAAGCGAGGAGAAAAGAAAACCTTGCGATGAATTCCATGTAGGATTCTTTTCCATTGTTAAATTTCTCCAAGAAAACCTCTATGCTTTTTGTATTCTATTGTTCTAGACCAATCCAGTATGCCTACGGAATTCATGTTTTTATGCAATCATAAATTATGTATAACAATCTAGATTGTGGAGAAGAGGAGGAAGCTATGTGAAGTACACATGTGGGAATAAAGCTTCTTCATTCTTGAAATTAATCTAGATTTCTATGTCAACTTTGATTTTCTTCATCTGATTACCATTCACTAATTCCTACCTTTTCTCTCCAGATCAGAAATAAAATCAAGCCTTTTGCTAGAAGCATGTAAGTCATTATTTACTAAATGGCTATCTCCTTAAAGATCATGTTCAACGCACTCAATAAATTACTTAGTTCTTTGAACTAAATTTTGCAAATAAAATGTTTTTTGCAAGGCATGTTTAATAATTTACAATATTTTGCATATATTACTAAAAATATATGTAGTCTACATTTTTAGTGTACAAAATTCAACACTGGAATAGAAACTTATTGTACAAAACACTTCACCACCTCATTTTTCTCCGCACATAGAGCTTGTTCATGCCTCTACACTTCGCACATGTGTCCACCCAACAATGTGTCTTAGAATTATAACGGAATATGAAGATTATTTTTATACATTGTATGAAATGTGGAGGTGTGGATTCATACTTCGTAATGAACATAGTTATAAGTTACACATTAAAAGGAGACTTTAACAAGTTTATTATGTTCAAAGATTTCAATTTTAGATACATTGTAAATGATGGCTAACTAATTGAACTAATGTATCTCGAGATATAGAATATCTCGTAAGAGAGTTATTGTTCCTTGATTTGGGAAACTCGCTTGAAACCATTGGTTTTTTATTTCCATTGTATGTGATCTGATTAATACTACACAAAATATATGAATTAAAATTTATCTTCCCTATTCATAGAGTTCATGCTCTTTAACAAAATCCACCACACATAGTTTCTCGGCACACCCTTTCTCCTGCACACCATTGCCCCTTCCTCCACATAACAAAAAATTAGTCCCTATTTTCCAAAGATATAAAACATTGAAAAACCTCCAAACTATCTTATCTCCACACACACTCACTCCACGCACATTCATGACTCCATGCACTTGTTCTCCCACACATCAAAACATACAAAATTTTAAGATGGAAAAAAAAAATTAAAACGAAATAAGAGCAATTATTGATAAAACACCCCACCCCTCCCACCACAACCTCCCCCCCCTCCCGCCCCATGCTCGCTTGTTGATCCGAACTTATGGAGGAAAGAAATGGAATATAGATCTAAACATGAACACAAAAATGCAGCATAAATAAATCTTCATTTCATTAATATCAAATAACTAAAATGTGCTTACATATAAAATGGAAATAAACTAGCTTGAGTGATGTTAGCTTATATTTGAGAAGCTATGTGGTGGCTACATGCCTCTGAATTGTGTTACAATGAGTATCAAAGGCCTATTTATTATTGAGAAATAATTGAAAACCCAAAACATCAAAAAACCTAACCCAAAGAGATTAAGTGACAAAACTATGGGCTCCATTTGGGTAAATTGGTACATTAAATTCCCAAGGTCATAAATTTCGCATACGATTTCCTTTTGAAGTGTATGATAGCTCGTTATAAATGTCTATCGGAAGAATACAAATTTCCATTGTAGATGTCTATTAAAGGCTCACATTTTCCCGTTTTAAAAAAAAAAACGCCATCTAGGGACTTAAAACAACTCTAGAAGATTAGGACCCAAAAAAATGTCAAAAATAGTAAATTGTGCTACAATTAAGGAAACTAAAAGAAACAATGGTGGGGGTAAAAGTGGAATAGGTGGGTGGATACCAATATCTACCTAGATTAGCCCTCCACCACTAGGAATAAATGATCCCCATTGCATTGAGTGCCTCCATGAGATGGGGAAACTTTTGTTGAACTTGGTCACTCGTGAACCACTTGCCTTGGTGCAAGAGCTGTCCATCTTTGATCACCTAGTACATTTGGATCTTCTATTAGAATTTTTTTTTTTATCTACCTATCCATGATATGATCAATTGTGGCGTGTTCCATGCAGTTTGGATTTAACTCTGTTGGTGTGAGTTGTTTTGCAATGTCTGATGTGTCTAATAATGGGAGAGTATGGTAAAAGGAGGTCCACATTGAACACTGGGTGAAAACCAAGGAATGGTTGAACAGTAATATCAAAATCATTATCTCCTACAACCTTAGTGATGGAATAACTCCCATATCGGAGTTGGGGAAGCTTGCAGTGGGCCCCAGGGAGGTGCTCCTTTTGCAAATGTAACAAAAAATTTTCGCCCATATTGAACTTGTGTGGCACCCAATATTGATCATGATATTATTTGTACTTATAATTTTCTTTATCCAATATTTCATGGACCTAATGGAAGATGTGATGAATGCCTTCAATGAAGCTGGTAGCTCTGTCAATTTTGGACTGGATATGAGTTGAATATTCCTGAGTAGCTACAAGTGGTATGGAAACATCAATGAGACATAGTGGCTAGAATCCCAACACCACTTGTATTAGAGGAAATTTCACCCTAAAAGTGGCCTCCTAAGGAAAAATAATAAAACAGGAGTTATGAATTTTGGAGGGAAAAGAAAAAAACTACTTTTTTTTTTACTTGTATCTTTTGCTTATTTTCTTATAGTTTTACCCAAATTTCAGGTGTAGACACTCGTTGGATGCAGAATTAAATTCCACATCCAACGAGTAGCAATTATGCATACTTTTGATTATACCCACATTGATAAAAATTGAATATACATTAAAAAAACGTGTTCAACACACTTTTTAATATATCTTCATTTTTATTAATGTAGGTATTCTCAAAATTATACATAATGGGTACTCATTGGATGTAGAATTTAATTCCACATCCAACCAGTGTCTAAACTTGAATTTTGGGTAAACCTATAAGGAGATAAGCTAAAAATACAAGTAAAAAAAGTATTTTTTCTTTTTTTCCCTCCAAAAAATCACATGTACCTATTTTTAAATTTAAATGATTTTGACTGGTTTACATATTATGACATTGAAATTATGTGAAATTTTCATGGCAACTTTTAGCCTAAAATTTCCTCTAATGAAGGGGTTATGGCCCATTAAGTTACGAACAACTCTCTTGTAGTTGTTATGGAATTAGGGGAGGATCTCATCCCATGTGCGTGGATGTTTAGAGTTGTACAAGCATAGTATGTCCACAATCATCCTATTGATGACCTCTTTCTAGACATCTGTTTGGGGGTGGAAGGTCATGGACTTAGTGTGCTGGGTATCCAACAATGAACAGAGGCTTGAGAAAAATGTACTTAGGAACCTGTTGTCCTGATTTGAGGTAATGGACTATGGGATCCCAAATTGTACCCATATTCATTCAAATAAGAGTTTGACATTGGCTTTTTTTGTCATACTCTTCTTACAAGCTTCTAGAATGCCCATCTTAGAGAATATGTCGAAGACCATGAAAACATAGTCATTTCCATGGTTGGTAGAAGGAAGGCTCGACATATAGTCCACGGAGGTGGATTCCTGGGGTCGAATAGGAGTAGGCAAAGGAGTATACAAACCTTGCTTCTTAATTGTACGTTTGGAAATGGTACAGGTAGTACATGATCTGATGTACTTCCCAACATATTGTCGAAGGTTTGACCAATAAAAATACTTCTGCAACACTTCCATTGTTTTTTTTGTGCCAAAATTTCTAGCTACCTAACTATAATTCACCTCCCAAATTACCCTGGCACGTTCACTTGAAGGAACACATAGGTGTCCTAGGTGGCATAAAAGTAGATTCTGGGGGTGAAAATATGGAACTTTCTTTCCTTCTAGGAGCATCTTGTATGTGGTGTTGAATTTTGGATCACTCTTGTAAATATGTGGCCATCATGAAGTCTCATGTCCACCAGAGTTGAGAGCAGTGGTCAGCACCATAACTGGCGTTCGATTGAGGTAGTCTGCAACATTATTGGTGCTTCCCTTCTTGTACTTAATGTTAAAATGGAACTGTTGTAGATATGTGGACCATTTCTGATGGTGATAATTTTACAACTTTCCTTGTGTATGTATGAACTATAGGGGCATCTATGTGGATGATCGTTTCCTTCCCCAGAATTTAATGCTTCTATTCTTGGCAAGCCTACACAATGGAATACATTTCTTTATCATAGGTGGGATAACTTCAGACTATATCTAAAAGTTTCTCACTATGATATTGCACCAGATGCCCCTACTAGGTAAGAATTACAGTAATAGAATGGTCATATACATGTATCTCAATTTTAAATGGTTTTTTCATGTATGGTAATGTGAGTATTGGTGGCAGGTGCAGAGCAGAGGCAATGCTTCAACTTGACAAATACCTTATGTTGGGATTTAGAACAAAATAAATTCTCGTTCGCTTCACCCTTGGTGACTTTACTCAAAGGCCAAGTGATATGAGAGAATCCCAACACAAACCTATGATAGAAATTGGCAAGACCTAGAAAGCTGCAGAGCTATGTTAGAGTGGTTGGGGCCAGCCAATCCCGAATAACTTGTATCTTGGTTGGGTCCACATGCATGCCATTCTCATCAATTATGTACCCCAGATATTGAACCTAGGTCATATCAAAAGTGTATTTATCCAAATTAGAACATAATTTTTGTTGTCGTAGGGTTTAGAAGACCCATCGAATATGGTGTAGGTGCTCTTCCCACATCTGGTTGAAAATAGGGATGTCGTCCAAAAACACTACCATGAACGAGATGGTGAAGGGAATCAATATTTTTCTCATCAACCTCATGATGTTTTGGGAGGAATTATTCAACCTAAAAGGCATGAAAAATCATTCGAAAAGGCCTCCTTAGATTTGAAGTCAGTCTTCCACTCATATGAGGGTTCTATTAGTATCTGGTGATAACTAAACTTCAAGTCAATATTACTAAAATATTTTCCACCCTTGAGTTGGTCCAAAAGTTCATCAAACCATGGGATTGGATACCTATTCTAGGTAGTGATATTATTTAGTGCATGATAGTCATTACATATAAGTCTCCAGGTTCCATATTTCTTATGTACCAACATGATCGGGCTCCCACAAGGCGAGGACCTTGGTCTGATGTTTTGTTTATGAAAAAAATTCTTAATCAACCTTTTGATTTCAACGTTCTCTAGAAAATAGCATCTATAGATTGATCCATTGGGTAGAGGTGCACCCGGAGTCAGATTGATTGATTTCTTGACCTGGCAGTGTAAGGGTACCCTTGTGGGTGAGATGAAGATGTCCCTGTACTCCTCCACGAACTTGTCCATATGTTTCTCCTGTGCAAAGGAGCCCTATTTAGAGGTTGCGGATGTGGCCACTATATTTCTCTTACTCGAAGGGTGAATCATAAGGAAGAAAAATTTCCTAGTATGAGAAATGTTCTTACTGCATTATTTAGAAGATATCAAACAAAAGGTAGTAGGTGGCGCTACCTCTAGTATCTTGTACAATTTCTGACCCAAAGTAATAAAATAGAACGCGGTTTGGATTCATATACAACATGATGCTTCCATAGGTATGGCTAACCTAGTAAAACATCACATACTTCTAGAGGGGAAATATCACATAATACCACATCCGCTAAGGGCTTGAAGCTATAAGCAGTCGACATTGTTGGCTAACACGAGGATCTCACCTTTGGTGGAGCCACCCGATTATGTACGGATGTGGGTGTGGCGTTGTTGAAAACTTCAATATCTTCACGACCTTGGCTCAGATCATATTATTCTATCTCCCACTATTAATGATGAATTGCACAGGTGAACCATTTACCCACATCTCCGAGTGGAATATGTGCACCCCCTCCTCTAGATCCTTAGATTATGCCTTTAGGAGTGTGGTGGTGGTTACCATCACAGTGAGTTCTCTGTTAATTATTTTCTTTCGCTTGTTGGGTTCTAGCTCAGAATCAGAGCATGCATTTATCTTTGAGTATTTTAACTTGGCCAACAACACTTGCTTTACGTGACATTTGTTTGTGTTGTGAGTGGTAGTTTTATGGAACCTGCACCACTTTCTAGTGTCCTTCTTCACCTTCTTGTTATTCTTGGCTTGCAGCTTGGAGGATTTTTCATGGGGGGTCACAACCTAGCTCTTCCCTTTTATCTGTGGTTTGGGAGCACTTTTTATTTGCTTTGGGTTTGCAGATCCAAAGTCTCACTTCTTATGCTTGAATTTCTACTCAATATTAGCAACATATCGATATTTTGCACAAGTGAGGACATGTCTAAGAAATCCATTTCCTCCTTAATGTATTTGCGCAAAAAAATTAGGTACTTGAGCACGCGATATTTCTTATAATATTTGATACCTAAACATTTGGGCATGGCATGGAGAAGATTCATCATCTCATGTACATCTTGATCCCTATTTTGTTGGAACATAGTCCATTGTATGTACTTATCTTCATAGATCCCGAGATGGTAATATTATTCCTTGATGGCGTATTATAAATAATTCTAAGTGGGTGCAACTGAAAAAAAATGAGGATTCCCACTCTTCCCTCTTCTCATAGTAGGGTTCCCACCAGTCCTTGATATGGAGGGTGATTTTGAGGAGTGTAAAAGTAATCTTCTCCCTATTGGAAAAATCATGAATTGAAAAATAATTTTCCAATAGATTTAATAATTTCTATATGACATATGCATCTATATAACCTTCAAATATGGTAATTTCAAAGTTTACTTGTGCCTTAAAGGGAGTGGCGCCTCCAGGGTGGCTGTTGGAAGAAGATGCGTCACTTATGGGTATTAGTCGAAGGCTCTGGGTAAATTTGTCCATGATCACGTTACTTTTTCACTCAAGGGTCTTTTAAAGAAATATGTTTAAAGGATCTCCTACTCCCTCCTATTTATTTTCTTCCACTATGGGAGTTCGTTGAGGTTGGTGAGGCTTGCCTTGCAAAGGTAACCAGTTCAAGCCCTAACTCCTTATACCCCGACCTTGTTGGTGACATGAACAGAAAAGCAGAGAGATCATACCGCTCTGATACCACTCATCCAGACTTATGAAAAATTCAAACATAAGAAATATATAAACATAAGCACATATATGTAACATAAATAAATCTTCATTTCATTAATATTAAAGGATTGAAATATGCTTACATATAGAATGGAAATAAACTAGCTCGGGTGATATAAACTTATATTTGAGAAGATATGTGGTGGTTACATGCCTATGAATTGTGTTACAATGAGGCTCTAAGGACTATTTGTTATTGAGAAATAATGGAAAACCCTAAACATCCAAAAACCTAACCCTAGGAGATGATGTGCCAAAATTGTGGGCCATGTTGTGGTAAATTGGTACATCAATTTCTCGGGTTCATAACTTTTTCATGCGATCTCCATTTTATGCGTATGATAACTCATTAGACATATCTATTTGAGGACTACAAAATTCCACTACATTTTTTTTTGTTTTCCCAAAAAGTGTTGTTTAGGGCCTCAAAACGGCTCTGGAAGTTCATGAAGTGAAATTTTCCAAAAATAGTAAATTGTGCTACAATTAAGGAAATTGAAAGAAATAATGGTGGGGGTTCAAGTGGAAGAGATGGCTGGCAACCAATATCCACCTAGATCACTTACGTAACCCATGCTCTTTAGAAAATTCCATCACACAAAATTTCTTCGTATGGGGCTCCTCTACACCTTCGCACTATGAATAATTTATCAACATTATGGAGTCCCCACCCCTCCCCCCCACACCTCCGTAAAGCACCTTAAACCATGCCATTTCTAGAATCATTACACAAAGTAGTAGCATAAAAGTGGCAATGTCATATCACTCATTCACGTAATGGACAGTTACAAAATTAGTTTTTCTTTTCTTTTCATTTTTTAATTTTAAAATGAATTGTGAGATTGACAAATACCGAAAATAAAGTTCCCTCCACAAGGGGAATTATGTCCCATCATAGCTTGCACATCCAATCAAATTTTTTTTTATCTTGAGATATAACTTTCACAACGTGAAATGATTAAAAAACTCCTTGTATTTTCTTAACAAAGACCTTTCACAACTTTAAGGGATTTCCTAACTCATTTTAAAATCCCTTTAAAAAAAATGACTTATCATTTTTTAAGAAGGAAAATCATGGGAGAATTTTGTACTTTTTCCATATCACTATAACATAGTGTGAATCATTAGGATGTTGCGTGAGGTAAAGAAGCATTAAGGAATGTCTACTAATGTGAGCTCTTGCAGTGCAGGTGAGCATTAGTAATGCTTGTTCAACTAATGCGACTCTTTGGGTCAGTTGGATTCTTGATGGATTTCACAACGAACTCCGAGATCCTGTTGACTTGCAAAACCAACAGATGTTTTCCTTCCATGGAATATAGTTGGAAAACCCCTCTAGCATGTCCTCATATTGGAGACCATCAACAACTTCAACACTGTAGTGAGCCCTTCGCCTACAGTGTGACCAATTCCCTCTTAAGTTGTACTTCGTTGTGCACTCTAATAATTCACTGTCTTCCAAAGTAGCTCAGACACACTCTGATACCATGTTTAATTTCCATGATATTGGGTCTAGGATAGAATATTATAATATTTGATGCTACCAAACCAAGAATCTTAAAAAATTTACTTTTCACAATGGAACAATATAAAGTAGTAAATCAGACATGCACAAGTATAGACAACTTTTTACAAAATAATGTACAATATGTACAACAACCCAATCTTCATTATATTAAACCAATTGAATAATACAATAGCCTAGGGCTTCCCATACAAGGGATAATGAACCTCAATTATCTACAAGTACAAGAATACAAGATACACTGACAATCTCGTTATAGTATCTATGTTTTATCTCATCCTACAGGTCCTTCACTCTCTTTCTGCTCTCTACCTGCCCTTTATTCCATCAAGAGACGACACATAGAGTCTCTAGGAGGGTTGCCACCAATGACTATTGCAAGTCACTTCTACTATAATAAACATGGGTTGATCCACTCTGCTCTTCTAGGCTTTCCAATCCTTGAGCTCCAATTTTAAAAGCTAGTAGCTTCTGTCATCCATCAAAGAGCTACACATTAGGCTCAATCCTTCACCCAACCTTCAACTTCCAAGCTCTTGTTATGGCTGTTAGTCAAAGGCTACTTTGGGCTATCAACATGATTCCCTCCACTAGTCTAATGATGCCCAATACTCCACTTTTAAATCTACTCCTAGGATAGGCTTTCATCTAACAAGACAATCCTCCAATTGGATCCGACAGGATGCTACAAATAACCCATCCAAATTGCTCTGAATACTAGGATCCAATAAAAGTCACCAATGGAGAAATGAAGTACCTCTTAACTATTGTTCATGGACTTAGTTTTGATCATTGGTTAGGGATTCTCCTGTAACCTACAATATTCTACTAATCTAGCCAAAACTCGCCTTATTTGTTGTGGCTTCCTTCCCTTCACAATATTGGTGACCTCGTTATTTGAGAAGGCTTCTACAACTCCATGTTTATGGATTTTTGTCCCTCAAACTAACCACTATAGTCCTGCGGCCTAATCAACACAACAAGTTCTTCACTTTGGCCTACTTTCGGGAGAATTTTCTTTGCTCTACTAGATGAGAACAACTCTCTCCTAATGCAGCCTTCCAGCAAACTTATCTACAACTTCAAACAATCACCAAGAAGCCAAACAAAGCTCCTTTCCCTTTGCTGAATATGATTTTGTTCTGTGGCCACTATAGAAGTGTCACTCTTCTCCTCTATGAGCTACCTTTTGTCCTTCTTCGTTTTCCTTGTGTTGCTCACTTGGACTATTATAAAATGAAATACATTCAACTCTTATTTATTCCAAGCAAGAGGGGTCAACGACTTAGTGAAGAGACATAATTTTTGGCTGATTTCACTTCAAGCGTACATGACTTAAACATCCAAAAGATTCATTGTCAACTTCAAAAATTCACATCTCCTCAAGGAAATCTTTAAATTCGATGATTCTTCAAGTGTTGGATTTTTCTTGTTGTCATCTATCATCTCCATCCATCATATGTCCAAAATTCTCTATGGTTTTGGCACAAACATCGATGGCTGGAAAATCCAAACCTTGGGTTCCAAGCCCACAAGTGACTATTTTGGTACTCTAATCTCCAAACCCTGAACCGTAGGGATTGGAGTACCTCTCAAGCTACTTAAAAAATAAACAATGGGAAGAACCATGCAACATGGCAGTTTGTTTGCAGAACCAGAGTTTGTAGTTTATTTCCATGATCACACCCGCAAAATATTTCTCTAGGAGGAAGATAGATGTATCTCATTTCAAATATTGTGTAGCTAATTTGTATTTTCAGGTCTCTAAGGATAGCAGGACTAAATTTGAGCCTAAAACTGTAATGGGAGCTTTGTAGGATACAGAGAGACACCACATAATTATCGAGTGTATTTTCCCTCAGTTAGTGTGATAGTAGTGGAGAGAGATGCCAAATTTGATGTGGTGAAGGCTATGAGATTATCTCTAGAGAGATATGTGAGTATCCCATAGGAGGAGGAGCTTCTAATTCCTAAGGAGGAGCCTCATGCATAGCTTCAGGATGTTTTGAAGCAATGACAATTAGAGGAGAAAATAGGATGCCGAGTGGAGAAACCCACTCAACCAGAATCTTCTAGAAAGGGGAGGAAGTGAACCAAAGAATTTTACATATTGGTACATCATCTACGAGATCATGTGGCCACTCCTATATCTCAAATTAGGTATAGTAGGTCACCAAACAGATACATCGACTATATTCCTCTCATGTCAGAATTCATTGAGATAGAGCCTTCTTCATTTGAGGAATAAATTTCTCAACTAGTGTGGGTTGATGCCATGGTGGAGGAATATGAATCCATCATGAATAAAAATGTATGGGGGGTGATGCTGAGACCAGAGAACAAGTCAGTCATTGGTTCCATATGGATCTACAAAGGGAGCCATGCAACTGATGGGAGCATCAAGAAATATAAGGCCAAATTTTTGGTGAAAGGTTTCTACTACGTAGATGAAGTGGACTATGAGGAAATAATTTCACCAGTAGAAATATATTCCTCAATCAGATCCATTCTAGCGCAAATGGGGTGGAAGATCCACTAGATGGATTTGAAGACTTGCCTTTTCAATGGTGTTGTTGAGGAAGAAATTTACATAGAGTAGCTAGAGGGATTTGAAACATATGACATGGAAACACATGCGTGTAGACTTAGAAGAGCCTTTTATCGTCTCAATTAGGCACCCCTAGAATTGTACACTCAGATTGATACATATCTCAGTGGATTAGGCTTCACCAAAAGTGAAGCAGATGCCAACCTCTCACATTGTGGTAGATGGAAAATTGTTTATCTTGGTTTTGTATGTTAATGACTTGATACTTACAGGGGATGAGTACTTGATCCACTCTTGCAAGGAGGATCTTGAAAGATAATTTGAGATGAAATAATGGGCTTGATGCATTAGTTCCTTGCGCTAGAAATAGGGCAAGGTGATGGTGAGTTATTTGTGAGAGAGGGGAAGTATGTCTCTGAAATACTTCAGATATTTCACATGGAGAACTGCAAGCTTATGGACACACCTCTAGCTACAAACTGGAGGAAGGAGAGTGATTCTTCAGGAGAAGAAATAGATGCTATCATCTACAAACAATTTATGTATCTAGTGACCAAAACACCTGACATATGTTATGCAGGTAATCAGTTGATTCAAGCCATGGTAAACCTTATCAAGTTGCATGGGAAGGTATAAAATCATGTATTGAGGTACCTACGAGGCACAACCGAGTATGGGTTATTGTAGAAGAGGACAAAGAGGGTGAAGCTCCAAGCCTTCACTGATTTAGATTGGGTAGGGAGTCAATCAAACATGAAGAGTACTCCAGGTGATATCTTTAGTGTTAGGTCTGTAGTTATTTCCTAATATAGAACGAAACAGAGGTCTCTAGCACTCAGCTCAGTAGAGACTGAATAAATGGTTGTAGGTCAAGTGACATGTGAGGCCATATGGATGAGGAAATTACTTTTGGGTATTTTTTGTTATCGAGGATATAACTATGATTTATTGTGATAATAAGAGTTGTATCAAACCCTCTGAGAATCCAGTATTTCATGACAGGTCCAAACACATTGATATCATGTACTATCAATTGCGAGATTCTGTGTAGAGGAGAATTATGATGCTACAATACATTCCAACTGAGGAGCAAGATGAAAATATCTTAACAAAGGAATTGTCAAGAGGAAAATTTGAATTTCACAGGTGCAAGATACAGGTGGTCCAGAATCCATTTCTTACTAAGAGGGAATGTTAAAAATTGTAGCAAGAAATGCTAAATTTGGCTTGTGCCTTAGTCAAATTTAGTAACTCAATTTTCCACATCAATAGGATTACTTGGATGAAAGTTAACTTGTGTGACATGGATTTGTCTACATGTTTACTTAGTAAATTCAAGTTATAGGATAGAAGTAGAGTTATGCATGTAGTGATTTCTAAATTTTAGCAATCAAGTTCAGTTACTTTCATATTGACTCAGTTAAGTGAGCTCAAGCAACTAGTTGAGTCAGTTGAACGTCAGTTGGGTAGTGGAACTATTGTTAACTCAATGATATCTCAGTTAAATTAGTCAATTAGCTAAAAATATCCCAGACATGCATGGAATTTGGATTTCCTAGCTAGAGTGGAGAAAAAGGCACATTGTAATTATCAATTGTATACTAATTGAGTGTACAAGGCTTGGAATTGAGTAGGTGAATCATTCATTCGGAATTGTGCAATAAAATATGAGAAAATAATATCTTTTAGGAGCTAATTTCCTCCAGAATTGCATAAGTAAATAGGAGCTAGTTGGGGCATTGAACTGGCTAAGTGTTGGCCAAAGTAGGATAGTCGATAGGATAACATGTTTAGAATGCAGAGTGTGCTTCAAATTCGAAGCAAGACATTGTAATATTTTCTCATTCTCATCTGATAAATTAAATGTAGCGAATGGGTTTTTCCCATTTGGGTTCCCTTGTAAATCATTGTGTTATTGTGGTTTTTTAATGGTTTCATGTCATTGCATGTGTTTCAAAATTGTGATTTCCAATCCGCATAATAGTAGAGGAAATTTATAATCTCTTGACTTCAGTTCGATTTCATCAGTAATTGCAAATTTCCATTAATTTCTACATACAATTCCACATACTAGCCAAGCTATGATACCATTAGGATGAGGTGGTAAGAATAGTTTTGGGTTTATTTATAAGGAGGTCAACAAAATAATTCTCACTACTAACTTTGGAAAACGGTAGAGTAGTTTCATTCATCTAGACTACCTACCTCTCCAAACATAGGAGGACCCACGGGGGCTTCACTAAATGAACCTCTAATATATCATGTGTTTTTGTGGAATACTAAACAATACCCCTAATTTGAGTGCATATTGGAAAATATCTCTAAAAATCATATTATTTAATCCCCTACCAATATTAACTCAGTAAACCTTCCCAATTTTAAAAACCCCTATTTCACTAGATATTGTAGGTATCCATTTTTTCATTACCATTTTATATACCCCTTTATATTTTTCATTGATTTTGAGCTCCATTTTTCATACTCGTCAATATAAAAACCCTTTTCCCCCTATATATCCACGAATATATTTTGTCATTTTTTCTTCAATATATATCCCCCAATATGGACCTACGTGGTATGGTATTTCTCCCCTAATGAAGCCCCTACAGGAGGACCTCATTCCCTACTTTTTTGGTTATAATTCTCTCTTTTTAGTGTTTCTTAGTTGCGACATAGAAAGGTTCAACTGATGTCATAAAACTAAATGTAGGTTTCCTATTTTCATGGTCTTTTCAAGAAGAATGTCATTTATTTTCATGGTTAATCTAAACTATATGTTCATAGAAATTTTTTTCCTACTATTCTTGTCTCTAAATCTTCTCATCCCTTTCTCTTTCTCCCATCCTCCCTCCTACTCCTCGAATTTCCCATCCATTTGTTCTAGCAAGAAGTCGTCCCCACTACTTCTTCTTGTTACATGGAAGTAGAGGAGACACCTTGCTAAAGTATATGAGTGATGCCTAACTCTAGGAATTGGATTTCTCCACTTCTAATAGATTTACTAAGGCTCAAATAATAAGTTAGGATTGATAGCAAGAATAATGTAAAAATCTCTTAGACATGCTTACCTTTCTCACTTGTGGTACCATAGTTCGTATAAGTACTCATATTTGTAGATCTTGGTCATCACCAATTTATTAACTACTAAAGTGAAACTATTTATAATGATCATAACACCATGATGTATCTACCTCCTTGTGGAAGTAAAATATCGATGCATAATTTATAATACAAATTTAATGACAAATTTTCCAAAGGTAAAAAATTAAGATATTACACCTATGGTAAGTTGCTATCTAGAAGAGTTCATGCAAATAAGTTTCATTATCAAACAAAGTTCAAATAAGTTTCATTATCACACAAAGTTGTAAACTAGTTATCGGGTAAAAAAATAATAGCATCAAATCTTGTTTTGAATTTGTAAATCTCTCACCTATTCTTTGTCTAAACCCATCCAATAATATTTTGAAACATTTGTTCATTATAATAAAAAGTATTTGATAAGTTGCCCGTGAAATTAACAATGGAAGATGCGATGATCTTTAATGATATAACGCGTGAAAGTTCTTAGGTATTTTTAGTGCTCCTAAAATATCATTGAGTTTTCAATGTGCCAACTTATTATCAATTTCACTGTCTACATCTAAAAATTGGGAATTAGAAAAATAATCGTCTTTCTCGGTTAAAAATGGATCTTTCTTTATCAATTAAATTTTGTTATATAAATTTTATAAAAATATAATTTACATATTATATTTCAAAAAAACGGAAATATTTTAATTTATTCTTATACTTTAATAAATTTATCAAACAACTAAACCAAAAAAAATGACTCGATGAAGATAGTAGCGCCGGATTTAACGTTGAGGGCTATCGTCAGATTTAATGTTGAGCGGTAGAAATCCATGAGGTAAAATATACCTGTACAACTGTCCATATTTTAAGAAAAATGTGGCCGGCAACGATGGGTATCGTCAACGCGACGCTCCTCTTTTATTTTCTTTTCTGTCATGCGTCTGCCCCGGGAGCTGCGTACTAAATTTTTTGAACGGTATAAATATACAAAATTTGAATGGTAGGATGTAGTATTTGGAACGAATGGCCTCATATTCCGGCACTTATTTCATGAGATTCCCTCTGTCAGATTGTTGCATTGCAGACCGCCTCCGCAAATCAAGTAAGGACGCAGTGAGGTTATAAAGCTCTAGGGAAGTACGACACTGCGCAGAGGCAAGAAAACTGCCACCCTAAAAAATTTGTGGTGTCTGTAAACAATGTTTCTGAGTTTTGTGAATGTTTATGTTTCTGAATTTTGTGAATATTTATGTTTCTGACGTTTGTGAATATTTTGCAAACATTGTCCAGATTAAAACGATGATATTTTGCAAACATTGTCGAGATTAAAACGATAACTTCTAGTTTGTAGGGCCGGCGCTTGATCCAATTGACAAACTGAACTTTGGCGGCCAGAGCGACGTGTTAACCGATCAACTGCGATAAATTATTGTTAAATCATTTTTTCCCTGCAAACAGTTCGTCCGATAGCGCGAGGAATCATTTCCGCTTACATCACGCTGGACCACCCAGTGGGGTCGGCCTCGAGAATTTTCCTATCAGTTGTCAGTCTGTAATTCAGATTGATGTGATAAAGGCCATTTGGATCCTTGGGGAGACCATTCGATCCGACAACGTCGCAAATAATAACCCATTCATGGAGCCGCTTCAGCATGGGCATTCATCCCTTTTCCACACCCCTGGAAACCCATGAGGGTTCATAAGTACAATCAGGAGGCGACGGAGCATTATTATATGTGGGGTGTTTTATGACAATATTTAAGACAATCTTTTAGTGAATTGTGTTAATTAGAAACAAAAATAAAATTGTGTGTAGTTTTAAATATTGTTTCTAAGTAGGTGTCTCAAACCATTGTCTGAAAATTAGTGCTTCAAACAAATGCCTCTATAAAGACAATATAGAACACCTATTATTATTGTCTCTATAAAGACGGGAACAATTTCTCTATGTAGAAACACTTTCAATTTTGTCTTTGTAGAGATAATAACATTTGTATCTTTATGGACCATAGCTGAGATCAAAAAGTTATTGTCTCTATAGAGACTATATGTCCATAATTCAAACTATTGTCTCTAGTATGAAAAAGTATTTTTTAAAAATGAAATAAATCATTTAAAATGTTATTTTAAGGTGGTTTCAACATTTCAAGTTCACAAAAGTGATTTTAATTACCTTAAATCTCTATTTTTTATGGAAAGAAAGAATAAATTCCATTTTTTAAAGCTAACAACAGTCATTTTAAATCTAAGTGAAAAAAACAATTTTCTAAAACTTAACAATTCCGGAAAGCAACCTTGAAAATAATAAGGCATCACACTTATATTCGCTGAAAATAAATTCATGTCATTGAATTTGAACATGCAAGATCCTCATTTGGAACTTCATTTCATGACTATTATGAGGCAAAAGAAAAATGTACAATATCTCTCCATCTTACATGAGAGTCTAATCTCTGACATATAAATCGAAAAGGTGGAATCAAATTAAATGTTGGGAAAAAAAATTCGTATCTAGTGGTTAGCTCCACCATTTCAACACCTTTGTATAATTGAAATTGGCTTCCTTGATAACAACAAATAGCAAAAGTGTATATGCATTCGAATGTACAATTGATTGCCCAATTTACACTTAATTTCAGGGCTGTCATAACACAAATCTGTCTTAAATATCAATCTCGAATCAGTTAAATATCAGAGATGGGAACAAGCAGTTCCCATATTTCCACCATAGATTTTTGCTGCAAATGATCCATATCCACACGAATCGGAACTGGAGAGCACCTCGTGGTGGCTTCTGTATGTCCCACACAGCCCCATGGTTGCATGTCATATAACGCCACCCAGAAGTATCCACCTAAATACACATCACAAGTGACAAACTAATTATCATATCAGTTTTCTAAATGCACTTTCACAAAATAATGGCATCAACAAATCTACCTGAGCAACATCCACATAAACTATGTCTGTCTAGCCACATTGGTACAGAAATTACACAGCAAAATGGAACAATTTTATGAATATGTAGCACGCAAAGGAAAACATAACTAGAAAATTTCCACAAAGAGTTTGTGGTTCTAGACAATATTAACTATGTTATGTTTATTTACGTTATGCTTATTGTTTGTTTTTGTGATAGGTATAAGAATTTGTTTAGTTGAAAGAGAACAACCTCTACGAGGAAATCTAGAGGGAAATCTTCCAAATACACCATGTCAGGCTGTGAAGTGGAAATACCAATTGTCACAAATGGAACTATATTGGGTTGGAATAATGGGAGAGCTCCACTTGAATGGAGAAGCAAGTTATTTGAAAATGCGCGTGGTGCCGAATTGTAGAAATTCTTGGGAACTGCTGCAATATTACAGAAAAACAATGGTTCAATGGAACTCTCATGGACAAGAGTCCATGAATAGTTATGATGTAGGGACATCGTTAGTTGCTTTCTACAAGTTTAGAAGTGTTACGTAGGAGTTTGATTTTAGGAAATTAGTTGTATGTGAATAATGGATTTTATTTGCTGCCAAGTGGAGCTCGAGATCATTTGGAGGGTTGAGAGTCATCCAACATGTAACAACATGTATGTTTTAGTTTAGGAAATAATGGTTTATTTTATTTTCTTCTATTTTAGTTAATAGATCCTATTTATGTGGATCTAGATTGAAGCAGTATTTTTTGTCTTTGAATTCCTGTAATTCAAAGTAGAAGGAGATGTGTGTCACCGGATGTGTGTGGAGAGAATGGATCCAGAATTTGAGGAAAATTTCCTCTTTCTATTTCCTCACTCTAAGTTAATAAAATATATTTTGTAAATGTTAAATTTCTTTTCATTTTACTGTTGTTGGGAAAAGAGGAAAATAGGAAAAACAGAGTAGGAACT
Source organism: Pinus albicaulis (assembly GCA_034641835.2). Lineage (NCBI taxonomy): Eukaryota > Viridiplantae > Streptophyta > Pinopsida > Pinales > Pinaceae > Pinus > Pinus albicaulis. Next base: position 383,442,754 of record CM076578.1, on the reverse strand, counting down.
ATGTATGTGGGAAAAATCATCCATGTTCTGTTCTATGTAGCCTATTATCTTTGCAAAGTGTTTCGTATGAATTTAAAAAAAAAAATTACTATGCATAGTTATATTGGCCCATAACATTGTATATTAACTGCGTTGGATTTATGGGTGTGTATGTCAATGTCTCAAACTTCTCTTTCATTCCAGGGAAAGAAACAGAGACCATCACAGTGACATTGCCCCTGCCTCCCAAATTCTTATTCTATCCATTATTTCTTCTTAAGAACAAGTTACTGTTAGCACCTACAAGCCTTCCAACTTTGGCAGCCATGATCTCTTAAAAAAATAATCAGCAAACCTACAAACAGAGCTTGAAGCCGAGCTCAAAATCGGATCTAACTCTCCGGATTCTAGATGGGTGTATAAATCCAGTTACTACCCTCCAGAAAAACTAAAGCCAATAGCAAGGATTTTTGCAAGTATAGGTATCAAAGCACAAGGGAAAAATAAAATGAGGGGCCTGTAAGAAAAGAATCTAGAAATGAATTTCTTTGGTGGGCAAGCTCAAGTATATATAAGAATCCCAAACCCACCTCGAACTAACCTTGAAGCACACATAAAGTTAGTTTTCTAACATGTACAAGTCATTGAAGGCAATGTTTAACATGATCTACCTAGTGGCATTTACATTTTACATGACTCAGTTTTTAATATTTATGTTGCATTGAACTTGTGTTTAACTAAGTTGGCTCACTTGAGCACCTTTTGGGATGATGCACTTTGCATGACCTTCACTTGGATTGAACCTTTGTCATTTGGAGGATGTTGGAGAGGCGTCACATATGCTTTGATGTGTGAATTTCCATTTCATTTGGAGGTCCTTACACTTCTTTTAGAGGATGTTGGGCTTCTTGAGGACATAGCACCCTTGTAGATACGACTTGGCACCTTTTTGAGTGGATGTTGCACCTCTTGGAAATGATTTAACAATTTTTGGTTGAAACAATGCACCACTTGGAGGAAACATTTCAGTGTGGAGACCCTACATGTGAAATTTGACTCTTAATCAAGGCATGCACTCTTTGAAGACCATAAATGCACTCATTAAGCACTCCAACAATAGCCTTATGTACAATGGTTACACACTATAACTGGGGCACACTCTGAGAAGACACTAAAACTACATTATTGTTTAATCAATGTCTGTAATAGATGTTCTGTAGTGTAATAGAGAAAGACTATTATTCTATATTAACTTTTCAAAAAATTGATTAAGCCTTTCAATAATACTCTGTGTCCTAGGGTTATAGGGTAGCAATAACTATGTCTTTATTCTATTTAGCTAAAATGTGACAGACAAGTCATACATACCTTATCATTGATCACATACCTAAAGACTATCATTTGTTGAGTTTTTGTTCTACATTAGGTGGTGGATTGCATGATTGGTAAAAGTCTACCAGTAGCTCAATGTGTAATCAATAAATAAGATAGTTTCAAGCCACATTTGTTAAATATTGATCATTAACCTTCCTCATATTCAAAGGTGCAATACATTGATTGATCACCCCAAAATTAGACATGAAATTCTTCTTCCCAGGCCCTAAAACAAGGAATAGGTATATATAATATGAAAGTTTATAGTCATAAAATATTTTTTAACATCATAACAAGTAAAAACTAGAATCATTCATTAACACACACAAAATTACACAATCACCATAAGGGTCACTATTCTTCCTCTCTGGTAAGATGCATATCAAAAAATGAGGCAACTTTGGATGTCTAGACTTCATCCAACTTAGCATCCTTTCAACCCTGTCAACAGGGCTCCTATTTATGTCTTACAGACTTTCTTCCAAAACGGTCAGGCAATCGGTCATTGCCTACAATAGAAATTTCAATTATGAAATGTCCCAAAATGAAAAGGAAAAATACACTTGTTTAATTCACATGTAGCTTTACATAATACACACCAATCCTCTTCAGACACAAAATTTCTAAAGCTCACATCCCATGTTCATTATTTCATTTGAGGGAATTCTTGAATTGAAACATGCAATTTCCCATTCTCTAATTTTTGCTGCCCGAACCACAGTCCGAGAACATGTGATTTGAATAAAGTAAGTCTAGACTCTAGAGTGAGTTTGCTTGAAATTATTTTTTCAAAGACTTCTTGAAACAAAAATACCTTCTTGTTAAAGTTCCAACGACCATTCCTTGAAGCCTTTTCAATCTTCCCAAACTTCAATTGCTAAGAAACCAAGCAAGATTAATGGTTAGAAAGGAAAATGATATTTAATTATAAGAAGCGCAATATGCATAGGAATATATAAAAGGACTGAAACACAAGTCACCAAGATAATAATAAGCATCAAACAAGAACAACAACAAAAACCATAAATCCTTTTATTCCTTCACAAACAATAATGGTATTAAGTTTGATTCCATAAAATTCCACGAGTTCAAGGCCGAAGGGACAAAATCTTACTTCCGCCATAAAAGCAAAGAAAAAACAAGAACCCCTTCATTCAATAGAGGAAATACATTGTACATGTCTATGTAGTCCTCATTTCCTTGCTATGACTTTTCTTTGTGAAAGTAAAATGAAAAAAAATCATTTCGACTATAAGCCAACATTCAAAACATGATATGCATACATCTCTTTTCTAAATGCCTTGGTTCATTTCGAATGAGAATCAACAGTATGATTATGATGGCTTTGCATAGCAAGGCAGCCAAACGGGAAATTCTAACCAATCCATGAAAAAATTCATGAAACTTGAGAAAATATCAAGGCTTTAAATAAAACAAAGTAGGTTTTCACTTAACAAGTCAAAATGCATATAATTCATGGAAGACAAGTAATATACTCTTAGAGCAAGTCCATTCAATAATGAAATTTCCCGGTGGATTATCGTGGTACAACTTATGATTCGAACAAACCAAAACCAAGGGATTAACTAAACTATCCATGGTTAATGTTTCTAAGTACTTAGCTAGTTCTGCACCAACAGCTGTCTCATACAAATCCCCTTGGATGGTGTTAACTCTAAACCAGTACTTTGACGCTGTGAAGGAGACTAGTCTAAGTAACCACAAACTAGCTTTTGGTTGGTATCTATCCCTACCAATCATATAGGGATCTCTCAATGGTAAAACTCAAAGGAATGACTAAAAAACTGATCTTAGGCTAGGTTTTAAAGCACAGTGAGGTGTTTTGTATTTTAGGGGTCTGTTGGATAGAGGTTTGACAACCAAGAACATGGACTATTTTATTTTTATGATGAGTTTCAGAGTTAAAAAAAGGGAAAGGTAAGTTAAATTGAATGTACAATCAAGGGTTTTTGTAGTGTAATGATGTGAGGAATTAAAAGAATAGTGTAAGTGAGCAGTGTAATGTGAGTTCACCTACAAGAAGACATTAAACATTACTGTCAAATCATATAAAACAGAGCCTAAGAATTATGTTCCCTAACTTATCAGATTTAGCTAAAGAAGAAACATGGAAATAGATTATAAATCACATAAGAAAAGAAGAGAACAAGTATACCACTTTCACCACATGAATCCTTGTAAAAAATTGTTGCAATTTGTATTAAGCTGTAGCAAAAATCTGCTACAATGGTTTTTAAAACTTCCCAACAATACTAACCCATAACCCCTCTTTCATTACATTAAGTATAAAAATGGATGCAAAACTCCGGTCCTACCTCCAATGGTCGAATCCTCCAAATTAGGATCAGTTTCCTGGAAATATCTACAACAGAACACAAAATATGGGAAGTTTGAACTATCTCCCACTTTTCCCTCAACTGACCTTTAACATTTTGAGAAACATTAAATGACACCAAATTTACATGAAATTAACTTGACCCATCATCATTTAACTTAGACTAAATCATATGACCTCATACAGGTCGAACTACCACCTTTGACTTTCCACTGGATAGTAAAAATTCAAAATTCTGGAATTTTGTCAAAATCACAACATCCACCCACAAAAGCGCAACATCCTCTTTAAGATGATTTTTAGGGGATTTATTATACTTGTTTTGCTTCTGATTATTGGCATGAGCTTTAACACTAGCTTCTTTGCTTCATCAACCTCTTCACAACAACACTTGGATATCCATCTTGCTGAGACCACTCCTTGGTAACTAAAGATGATTGTTTATGTGCCCCTCGAGGTGGTGTTGGCATAGGAAAGTTAATAAATTGATCTTGAACACCAGTTTATTGTGGGGATTCAACATAAGGACTCTGAGAGGAAAGGAAAGTTGAGCTGGTTGGATTCTTTGGTATGTGAGAGGGTGCCTTCAATATCAACCACATTTAGTTTCCAGATTGAATTAATCATCAACTCTTTGTTGGAATATAGATATGCTTCCAAATTACTTGCAGAATAACTCCGCTCTGTATTGAGCTTCCGTTTCATATCTTCTTTTAATTGTAGTAACACAAAAACACATGTCATTGTTGTGACCTGAGATTTTATGAAAATCCCATTGTTTTCAAACCATTCACCTATAAAGGGTACACCCAAATATATGTCTTTCTTTCCAAGTTCATTTGCCTCTTGTGTTGCATATATGTAACCAATTTTCGGTAGCATATTGCCTCCATAACCTGCACTGTTGAGCCGTTGAACCTCAGATTTGGCTTGTTGTATGAACCCTTTCTTGTCACCTTGTACATACTGATTCAAACGATCTTTCAAAATATGTGCAAGCTTTTCTTCTCTTTCCTTTTGGACAACCTTCATCTTCTCTTGGAGTTTCCTAGTATCTATCTATTCACTTTCAGTAAACATCTTAAAAGAAGCCATTGAAGCCATCACAAGCTAGCCTATGTAGTCTTAAAACAACTCGCTTCCAAACAACATAGAAAAAACTGTTGTTGGATCTATCATCATTTTCGTGGATACACCTGCTTTTCCATGTGCATCATATGTTGCCCACTGTGCTGGATCACTTAGAACTTGGTAAGCTTCTCCCAATACTTGAAAAATTCCAGCCGCTTTAGGATCATTTAGGTTTTTATCAAGATGAACTTGCCTAGCCATTTCATACCTATACTCTTTGTCTTCCTCAATTGTTGTCATCGTGGCATCATCAATGTCCCTGCATGTTTGAGGTCGACATGGATATTTGTCATGTCCTTCATATTTTGTCGCTGCTGAGATTTTAGGCTCCTTTGTTTACACTTGGAGGTCCATTCCATCTAAATGATCATCATTAGAAACTTTTATTTCATCTAATTTGCTTTTTTTTCTGATAGTTTCCTGGATGGACCCTACTTTGGTCTATAGCATTATATAGAACTCTGATTTTTGTGATTTGATATTATATGCTACCTTCCTCCCTATGAACCCTGATTGTGATTGTGCTCTCGAGTGTGCCACATACCCTACATTTTTTATTGTAATTTTTAGTTTGATATGAAAAATAGATTATTACAACAGAAATTAATTTCATATAGGAAAATGGTGTTATAAACTTCACATTACTATATTGCCTCAATGAAACATCTACAGGTAATTTTAGGAATTCCTTGCTGCAGACATGGATAAATAATTAGATTGATTATCTGGGAGTTCTAACTAACGAAGAATCTTGCCTGCAATATGCCTTTGTATTGGAGAACCCTTATGAGCTGGACCAATTATGTCCATCTGTGCTGTAAAACCATATCTATTCCTATAATCAGCCATGTTGAAAAATTTCTCACACAGATTGGCGCATATATCTTGGACATCCAATGTTCCACTGCTAACCAGTCCAATTATGAAAAGAATACCATTTTCCTAATCTATTAAGCAACACACAGTTTTACTATCACCTATCCGATCATCAACTAGTGTACATAGATATTCAAGTATTGTTAACACACATGACATTTGTTCTTCCTTCAGCAATAGTATTAGAGGCTTGATGGCACTTGCTTCTAACAAAAAATAACTAGTTTCTAGGTGGAAATTCCACGATGTAGCTTGCAGGTAGCAGGTCTTGATGAGAAACAACTAAAGCATTTAGGAGGATCTGGCTTCTTAGTTAAGGTAGGGGTGCTATTACAAAAATAGTATAGTTCTCTAGCTGCTCTTTTTTTTGTCAGACTCCTTCATGAACTTAGAAGACTAACCATATTCTAAGTTACTTTCATCTCTACAAGTTTTCGTTGGTGCTCCTTCTCCAAACGAAACCTTAAAAGAGAACCAACACAAGCCTCTACAACTACATCATTGACTTTCTCTAGCAGATTAACTAGTCAAGGCATCATATTGGCCTGTAGTAATAATGATGATATCTACTTATCTTCTGGAGGAAGACTAGCTAAAATAGATGCAGCAACAGCATGATCTGATTCATCATAAACATCTTTAAGTATATCCATAATGACGTTCAAGCTTCTTGGTTGTTCTTTTAGAGCTGAACAAGCATCAAATATGAATGTACTTGATAAGAAACTAAACAGCTACACTGCTCGTTTTCTAACCTGATCTGCATCTGTCATTGACAGATTTATGATCAACTTAAAAGCATTGTTTTCTTTCATCTTTGTTTTTATAGTTGTGCTTGTTTTCTCTCCATTTTATAATCCTATCATCCCTTGCAGTAAGTATAAATGAACTTTTGGTAGTGTGATACGACCAATTGGAGACATAAATGTCGATATTAGCTCGTCTAGCTCTGCATCTCTATGGTTGTTTTCTTCATAATCCTCTACAGTGGTGATAAATATATTGGAAAGCACATGTGCAACGCCTGTTTTTCTTGCTTCTGAATATCTTGTACAATTTAGTTTATTTACAAGTATCCATATACCTCCAACGTTCTCAATTATTTTTCTTATAGACAATACAGATGAGAGATTTTGAAGGGCACTTATTGATGCTACACATGCTTCATTATATTAGCTTCCTCCATTGTAATAAAATCATTTTCACTCTTTGGAAAGTTCTCAAGAGTAACACTAACATTTTTAGCAAACTCCTCTTCCTGCATGCAAGTCACAAGAAAGAAAATTGCATTCTGTGCATGACTGATTTTTTTTTTTGGCAATATCTTGATTTTCTGATAATAACCTCATCATATATACAGCTTCAGGAGCTTCTTCCTTTTGTCGTACAAGGCAGTGCACAATCAAATCAATGACTCCATTTTCCACCATGATCCCCAAACCAAAAGAGGGCAAAGACTGATGACACCTTGCAACATTTGTCGAACAAAAGCTGGGATGATGTGGAGTAGGGATAGTATGGAAACGACACATTAAAAGATCACATAAAATACATTTGATCACTAGTGACATTTTAGGAGCTAACAGATGATACACAACACTATTCTACACCAGGTTTACCAAGAATGCCCTCTACAAATGTGGGGAAGTATCCCCTAGTGTAGCAACTCTCTTTCACTCATAGCTAGAATCAGATCTCTGTTGATAATCTGGTGGGAAGTAGAACTAAAAAACATTGAAAAGTCTTCATGAAGACCTTGAAAGAGGATACTAAAAAGTACCTTCCATTCACATCATTTCCAAAATATAATTTTGGAAGAAATTAGTGTTTGCAATGGCTAGAAGCAGCAAACAAATAATGCCTAGACTGTATGAAAAAAAAATCAAAGATGAACAAAATGGGATATAGTATTTGTGAAATTATAATAAATCAATTTGCAGAACTTATAAGTACATAATAGTCATAATATTATAAGAATCACTAACATTTCTCATCCACGATGCTAAACAAAACCACCAGACAGACAACCAATTCATCTCTGCTCCAAACCAACCTCCAAGAATGAACAAGCATAAGGCCAACCCGGCATGAAATATTTTTTCAATCTCACTCCACTAGCATTTGGTTAACATCCAGTACCATGTTTTTTCCTTTAGCCAAATATGTTAAGCCACATATGTGCTAAATTATACTCGGTGAATTTTCTGCACATATCATAAATGCACTATATGGAATTTGTTTAGAAACCTCCTTATAAAAGAGCCAACTCTTTCATATTTCAAGTTTTTACTCTATAATAGACAACATTTTGGAGTGCGGAGGAGGAAAACAAACTTTAAAAACAGAAGCTAAGTTATAGCCATGTCTATGTTGCCAAGCAATCAAACCCTATAAGATAATAGATGAGGGGGGTGCAGGCTGGATGGTGTGACCTATTTAATACAAATATAGAAATAATGTAAGGGTTGGATTCAAGTCAATTTCAAGTAGTAATTTATCAATGTTTTAATCAACTTACATTCACATCATAAAATTGTGTTTTATTTTGCTTCATTTTAAAACAAATTAATAAAGTATCATTATTTTTTTCAAATACAACCAATAAGTGAGTAAAGATCAAGAAAAAGCTTTCCAAATCATTTCTTTGTGTTGACCATTTCATGCAAAAATTGTAGCTTACTTTGCAATTTCTAATAATATACTAGTACTACCCAATTTGGAAGACACATGTGAATACAAGTGCACTCCAGGTGAAAGGATGTCACATAGTAGAAACCTATCACAGAATACTTGCAACAAACAGATTATTATATTTCACATCTACATATCCATGATACTTTCAAAGCCAAGATTACAAAGCAATATTTCCTTTTCAATATATCTTCTATAATTAATTGTTGATTGTTATCTAACTGAGAGGCATGATATGAATACTTTAAAACCTATTGAGGTGAACTCCCCTAACATATTTTTGTGTCAAATTAATGATCAAGTTCATAAAGAAACATTTTTTCCCTAGATGTCAGATTGTCGTCATCTCCCAGTGCATCTCTCAAAATCCGCATCTCAATTAGATGCATTGATGTTGAGAGAATTTTTTAAAGTGATTTAGAGTGGGCAGGGATTGAAGCAAGGGCTAACGAGTTGTGGTGTAGGGCCAAAACCAAGAGCCAACAAGTTGTAGAACATTGATGTAGACAACATTCTTCAAAGTGCTTCAGTGTGTTGTATTGCATTGATGTTGGCAGCATTTGTCACAGTGTTGTGGTGGTGCCTTGTTGAAATATGCCCCCTATGTCATGAGGGTGTTGCCTAATAACGATTTCTACGAGACAAAAAGAAGAATTGTAGCTTAATTATTTGATGGTGTTTAATTGTTACCATGCTCTGGATATAACTGTAATGGATGCCTAGAAAAATACATATATTCATATTTACGTACATATATTTAGAAATTTGAAAGTATGGATATAGAAAACGTGATTTCATAGAAACTCAATATTGCTCTAAACATAGTTTAAATTAATATTGAATTGTGCAGATTTCATGTTAGAAGTCAGGTTTTAATTCTACATCTCTAGTGATATGTAGTACAATGTACCCTTGTATCCCTATGTTTGCATTCTCTTAAAGAATAGGTATAGAATCTTACATTATATTAAATGTTTAAAACAAAAGACTTGTTTTTGTCTTAAAAAAATGTCTTGAAAGCCCCTTCCTTGTAGTAGTGTGAGTAGAAACTATAAAAATGTCTATTTCAACATGTTCCCAATATGAATACTCCCACACAAAAGAAAAAAAAAAACAGTGATACGTTGCCAATTAATGGCTTCGCATTGTATGTGTTAGCAAACAAAACAACCCAAACCTAGCTATTCATATCACAGACTTGGTTGAGCTATTGTTCAAATCTGGTCAATTTTTAATGCTAATGTGAATGTAAAAGATCCAGCTTCCACATGAAAAAAGGTAGGGAAATACTTTGTTCCATGGATGCTAGCTTATGGGTCCATGAAGGTAGGGAAATTGGTTTGTTTCTTTCCTTAGGTCTGTGATGCTAGCCTTAGGTCCATGATGAGAGCCTGATGTAATGCCAATGGAAGGAATGAATTATGGCTAAGTGAAGGGTCACGAAAGTGTAGAATGACAACCTGGTAATATGGAAGGATGATGATGTGGTGTATGAAGATGGAAGAAATCTCAGTGATGGTTGAGAAAAATTATATGGCTCTTCCAGCCTTTTCACAAGACAACAAGGAGACCAGTAAATGTAATAGCATGGTATCAAAGCTCAAAAATTATGTGCCCCATTTCATGAGGAAACTAGGTGCGTGATAGAGGAATCTAGAAGTGGAGGGGATTGGGGGAAGGTGACCCAAAGGTCATTTGATTATGAGGACTTAGTGGTAGAAGGGGGGGTCCTTAGATGAATTCCTGATGGTGGAACTGAAAGTCAATTCTCCTTTTGTCAGATAGAACAACCTTTCATTTTGAACATTAACATCCTTTTGACGGAGTTGTTGTTACCATCATTGTTCTTGTAAAAGTATCTAGCTTTTTGGTAAATTACATGCGTTCCCAACCTCATACTCTTTCCATTGAGAAAAGACGGAAACCTCCCTTTGTAGGTAAACTTTCCTTTCTTGATGTTTAAAATTTATATCACTGTAGCATCTTCTATGTACTTCACTTCCCTAAACCGTTTTGGATGTCACAATTCCTCTCTAGTGGATTTTCTCTCTTTCAAAACTAGGTTTGTTGAAAGTACACACCTGCTCAAAACATTTCGTAGCTAATGCTTTTCCTTTAATTGATAGATATGTTTAAATTATCTTTAGTGAGGTGCATGTATTCTAAAATAATGTATTATTTTAGCATGTAATACTCATGATAATGTATTAAATGTATGAGAAACAAGTCAACACAACACTATTATGAAGTTCCAACCTACTATATATAGTTCAATATGGTGCCCCCCTTGTAATAACTTATTTTTTTCCTTTAGTAACCATATACATCTATTGATAGTCGCTTGTATGGATGAAATACAAACATTTCCTAGAATTATCCTTCTTGAGCACACCCTCTTCAAGACTGTTCACTATTTGAATGGTGGAAACATGAAATCTGCAAATAATCCATTATGACTACATCATCTCTCAATATCTTCCTTTCTCTTTGTAATAATTAGCATGTGTGGATGAAAGTAGGTCTAATTCGACTTCATGGAGAAAATAATATGGCTAGGTTGAATTGCATCATGAGGAGTTTCCAAGAAGAGGTTCACATTGAAGGTGTGGGAATAAAGGTTTACTTTCTCTAAACTAGTATGATGTCTAGTAACTAAAATAAAAAAGGATAAGGTATGCAAACATATAAAAAGGCCCTCAAGCAAGGCACCCCTTCCTAGACTATATTGGAGCTCTTACACTTACATGCATGCATGCAAACTCTCTTTAAAGCAAGCGCTTCACTATAAATAAGAAATCTTCTCAAACACCACTCAACTCACAATTAAGTAATAGAAATTTTGCAAACATTTAAAAATAGTAAAATGAAGATAATGTTATTTTTATAATGGATGTCTCTCTTGCTAATGTGGATGGCTCTGAGTCAGTGGGGCATTGAGATCTGATGCCCTAGACTCCATTCATATGCTTCAATATACCAGAAGCAATGTTGAAGCCAAGAATAGAGGAACTTAAATTTGTAGAACATAAAAATTGAGAAGGAGAAACAAGTCAAGATATCCAGGGTCAAATGGAGTGCAAAATGAGAGAAAATCACTCTGGTGGAAAATTCCCAAATTGTATTTAGTGCTAATTTCGCTAAATTTGAAGTTTCTAAGACAAAACTTTCCCCATATCTAATAAAATATGCACATGGTTTTTGGAGGCCGATGTAAAGGTTGTTGGTTCAAGAATAATCACAAATGAAAATTATGGTTTGAGGGTAAGTGTTGAGCGAGGAACAACAATTTTCATACCCTATATAGAAATAGTGAAGAGTAGTTTCAGCAGTCCAACATTTTCAAGAAACGAAAACTCTGAATGAGGATAGTGGCTTTGTGAGGTCTTACAACATCTTATTAACAATATAAATGAGCCTACAAAAAATTTTATCCATTCATTTCTCATACTTGACCAAGGCTACCTGTGCAAGGTTGTTTCATAGCCTAACTCTAAAGATTTATATTTTTTTAATGGTTGCTGCAGGTTCTTGTGATGAAAAGGATGACCTATAGCCACTTTGACGATAGGTTGATAATTGATTTTGATGGATGGATTTGGAAGCTTAGAATTTTTTAATAAAGGAAATTTAAATTTATTTGGAGATTGGTGCTTATGTCACAGAAAAATTATTTTCATGAGTGCAATATGCCATATGTAACATTTATTCTAGCATAAAAATTTGATGCTGCTACGATTTGTTTGACCTAAAATTTAGTTACCATGTGAAAAGTATCAGTCCTAAAAGAAGTATCTGATTAGGATTTCTATGTCACTTCTCTAGGATAATATTGTAGTAGGCCTTGTAAATTTTTTATCAACTAGTCTTTTTCATCCATTCCTAGTCGACTAAATTTTATTTTATATGCAATGATTTTGATCATAGGAGAAATAGTTCTAAAGAATATAAGTACTTTTTTGTAAATTATATAATTTTAACTAATGATATGGGATATAGAGAGACAAAATATAAGTTATGAAGGGATAGATGTCAGTTTTATTCATAACAATGTATGTTGTGCTAAGGTTGAAATGTCTTCCAAGTTGTCTAAATCGATGCACTAAAGATGGTTCCTAAGAGGATGATGCTTGAGACTGGAAAGCGGGTATATTTAGTTCATAGAGGTTTCTAGAGTTCATTTTGTTCCTTACATTAGAAATATAATAAGATATATTATTCTACTTTGGATATATTCTTATAAATGTTTTTTTGAGATATTGAATACAAGTTCAATAAGAAAAAATTTCCATCCATGTTTGTATAATGAATATGGTCATCAGTGGTAGAGGTTGGTAGAGGCTGTCTTCGTGAAATAACACAAGGTATATAAAATTGTATATGCATTTCTCAAAATGATTTATGAATTCCCTAGTGTTTGAACATTACCAAAGTTGCTAGTGGAGAATATTATATAGCATATATAGATAAACAAAAAAAAAAGTGATGAGCATTTCACATCAAATTCCATGCAAAGATTGTTTGTGTTCATTTTAGATCATATAATAAATATGGTCATCAATGCCAGATGTTATCCTTGTGAAGTAATAAATGATGTGCAAATAGTAAATTCATTTCTCAAATAGCCTGATGAATTCCATATGATGAACCTATTTTTGTGTTTAACACTTAAAAATTGCATGAAGCCCTTCACTCTAGAGCCATGTTTTTGTCAATCTTAAAATAACTAAAGGGAGTTAATGGTACTAAAATAAATTTGATATTAGGCTTAAAACGTTGTGGTTAGACTCCTCAATTAAGGAGTTTTTTTTGGTTGGTAATCTACCAATGTCCTGCAAAGAAAGCAAGACTTGCAAACTGTAGTTTTTCATAGCCTTTTTTTCCTCCCAGTCAGAAGAAATAATTGGATATTACACCTCTTGTGTGCCTATGTGGCAAAAAAAATTATTTGGAACTGGTTACTTGTGAGGTTCCATATGATATTCCTCAGCCATATCCATTGGAAAGTGTGGAGTGACCATGCTTCTATAATCAAGATTTACATAATAGGAATAAGGGATCACATCAGGATGTTGACATTTTGTTTCATTTGAAAACCAGGTGTTCCTGATTTTTTAATGGGTCCTCAATCTATTTAAACTTTAATGACTTGTCAAAAGACAATCTTGTCAGAATCAACTCTCTTAGTTAGGGCTAATCTTAAAAAATTTAGGAAAAATGCAAGAGAAGCATATTTTTCATTGCAATTGGATGTCATATCTTTTTTGTGGCCGAAGTAAGAGATTGTAGAAATCCTATTACAAAAATATCACGAATAACAACCCCACCATTAGAAGGACTGGCTGGAAATTCAAGAACGTAGATCCTTGGGGGGGGCCATAAATCACTCACACACTCTATAATTTCTCCGTGTTCATACTAATATTTTTATTTCATGGAGTTATCCCTCGTGTATAAGGAAGAGATAGTTGATTGTTTCTCTTCTTGTATCTTCACTTGCGGTGATCGTTAGTGTTGTTAATCGAGGAAACATAGAGTTAGTACACAAGAAAAATGGGATTCCTTGGCTATGGAGAATGTGCAGGAAACATCAATAATATTGATGGCATTAAGGAGCTCATTCATGTTACAAATTTTTTATAGTGCTGGAGAGTGTGGGAAGACTCAAACTACCCATATATGAATAACCCAACCAAGAAACGACTATGTGAATAAAACTGTCCCGACCGCTTGTAAATAAAATTTAACCAGTAAATACTCCGTACCAGCCGAGTTTGGATCGAATATTTGGATGCAGATGCTTCTTAAATGGTAAAATGAAAAAACCCTAAACCAGATGTCATCTCCACAAAGAATTATTCACAGAATCTATCTACAAAATGTTCCAAACAAAACATTCTTCTTAAATGACAATTTTTCAAACATCAAGAAAATTTTCAAATAGTAATATACTTCAATAGGTTCCAACTTAAAGAAAACTACGCCATTGAAACCCAGGAATTTTTTCAATTAAAAATCAAGAGAAGAACCTTGTTACTGCTTAAATCAAAGAATTTTTTGTATGGAATATATAGTAAAACCCTCAACAAGTTTTGAGAATAACCCTATTACTACTTAAACCAAAGAGTTTTTAGATGGAAGATATAGTAAAACCCTCCAAAATTTTTGAGAGGGTAATCCCGAGCAAAGCCCTCTTACAAAAGAAAAAAACAATGAATGCAATACTAGATTAGACATATAAACTCTAAGGAAAATACAAAGCTTACTTGCAACATTCCATTCGTGCCATTTGAATAGTTGGGCAATTTTTGGGCAAAAAATCAAATACTCTATGAAAATAGTTTCTTCCTCCGCTTCCTTAGAATCAGAACTGTTATTTTTCTATGAGCTTGTGTATTGATGTTGCGGGGTGATGAACCGCCATTTCTACTACTTCGTTACTCTTGAAAGGAATGTTTGCTACTAACTCATAACTCGATCGAAAGGAACTAGAACTATATTTAGGACTGGATACGAAGAAATTGGTCATGAATAGGGAATGGAATACCCTTCCACCTGGAGCTGTCCACAACCAGGAATCCTTCGCATGCTTATCCAATATGCTCCTCTCAACAACGGGAAGAGGGGTAGTATGTAGGTTGTATTGCCATAACTATCATTATGCTCTACCTCCTCTACAATATCGCTATCCGTAGCTTTAGAATACTAGAATGGCTTGTACTCAAATGCATCTTCTTCTTGACTCCGCGCTTCCATAACTTCCATAGTGATTATCGATGGAAACATTATCAATGCCAACATTCGATGCCAACATCTCTGCACTTCCTTTCTGAGTTTCGGTGTCCCCTGCGTCATCATGTGTGAACCATATAAACTCTTAGGAGGTTCCCTCTAACTCTTCTAACTCCTTAATTCTCTTAACCAAGAAACTATTGATCCTCTTCTCTTTCAGGGTTGGCCAATATATCGTTACTAGGTTCTCATGTAGTTCTCCTACGCAAACCCTTGACAATGAAAAGTCCTAACCTAAGCTCCTAAAACCTCTGCACAATGAAAATTCCCAACCTACTCACATCCTGACATGACTATCTGACAATGAAAAGTTCTAAACTACGAAAAAAACCTGGGACAATAAAAATTCCCAACCTACGCACATCCTGCCATGACTATAGCCATGACTATATGACAATGAAAACTTGGTGTGCATGCCAAATATTTTTAAAATAAAATTAAATAGTGAGGATAAATGTTAAAGAGTATAATATTAATGTGGTTCATATTTTTGCTTCATTTGTATGTATTTGTATCCATCATAAATAAGAAAAAAAATTCAATTATATATATATATATATATATATATATATATATATATATATATGACGAAATATACCTATATAAATCTAAATTTCAAAAAAATAGTATTATTAATTTTTATTTTATTTCAAAATATTGTAAATTTTGTAGCTTTCACAAATATTTATGCTTATTACTTCATTTCATAATTGAAATATCACCAGAAAACTTACGCATATGTATCTAATTTGGTGCAAGTGGAAATAAAGAAATTGGATTATCCAAGACTAAGAAAATAGAACAATATAGTACCAATAAAGGTTATTTTAGTGAACAATGTAGTACTAATACCAAAATTATTTCACAACCTCATAATTGGGTCTTTTAGTTGAAGTCTGAAAGAAGGAACTACAACTTGGTAATTGGGTCTTTTGGCTTAAGTCTGAAAGAATTAACTAATGAAGTATGTTGGTCAATTGGGGAGCACTAAGGACCACACTTTTTGTCAATGGCACCAAACTTCCATTGAAAGTACATCCACCAGAAACTAAGATATAATGTGGAAATAAAAGGTCCATATTGCATATAACTAATATGTCCAGTAAAGACAAATAGAATAGTGTGGAAGAAACCCCGTTGAAGGACACAACAAGGAAGGAGTGATGGCTATGTGAAGGGTCACAAAATTGTAGAATGACAACTTGGTAATATGGAAGGTTGATGATGTGGCATATGAAGATGGAATAAATCTCAGTGGTGCCTGAGAAAATTTATATGGCTCTTCCAACCTCTGCACAAGACAAAAAGGAGACCAGTAAATGTAATAGCATGGTATCAAAGCTACAAAATTATGTGCCCCATTTTATGAGGAAACTAGGTGTGTGATAGATGAATCTAGAAGTGGAGGGGATTGGGAGACAGTTACCCAAAGGTCATTTGATTATGAGGACTCAATGGTAGAGGGGGTTATATTTCTTGTTCCACAAATTGTGAGTGTATTTTATATTTCTTTAAATAATGCACATGTTTTATATTTCTTTAAATCACAGAAATGATTTTCAAGAATAGTTTTTTATGGGAGATATAAATGAGGTAAATTTGAATTTTAATGCAAAATGAACATGTTTCATAACACCTAAACCATTCCTCATCATAAATGTATGTGTCACCTCTAATCCAGCTAGGTTTCTTCCTTGGAATTAACTTTGGTGAAAACAAACCCAGGTGTTAGAGCCTAGCTAACTAAGCTAGCACTCTAAATAGTTAGTGCTTTTATTTAGAATCAACACTACCAACAAACTTGACCTAGCCCTCTATCTTGAAACTTGTGTGATATCGAAAGGTGATCCTTAGATATATATGTATTTCACCTTACATTTGGATGTGTGTTAGTGTTTAGGTGTATTCTTATTGGAGGGATCCTTTTATATTCTTAACTCTCTATCTCTCTCTCTCT
Organism: Pinus albicaulis; assembly: GCA_034641835.2. NCBI lineage: Eukaryota > Viridiplantae > Streptophyta > Pinopsida > Pinales > Pinaceae > Pinus > Pinus albicaulis. The sequence goes on along the minus strand of CM076578.1, from coordinate 383,425,601 downwards.
AGACATGTCTATCTTCTCCTACCCATCCCATTCCCTCTCTCTCTCCACCCATTCCCCTTTTATTTTAATCGAAGAATTTTGAGATGGAATATATAGTAAAAACCTAAAAAATTTATGAATCAGAACTGTTATTTTTCTATGAGCTTGTATATCGATGTTGCGGGGTTATGAACCGCCATTGCTGCTACTTCATTACTCCTAAAAGGAAGGTCTGATACTAACTCACAGCTCAATCAGAACGAACTAGAACTATATTTAGGACTGGATTTGAAGTAATTGGTCATGAGCTGGGAATGGAATACCTTTTCAACTCGAGCTATCCACAACCGGGAACCCTTCGCATGCTTATCCAATATGCTCCTCTCAAAAATAGGAACATGGGTAGTATGTAGGTTGTATTTCCATAACTATTAGTATGTTATGTCTCCTCGACACGATATATATATGTAGCTTTAGAATAATAGAATGACTTGTACTCAAATGCATATTCTTCTTGACTCTGCAATTCCACAACTTCCACAGCGATTATCAATGCCAACATATATGCACTTGATTTTTGAGTTTCTATGTCCCTTGCGTCATCATGTGTCAACCATATAAACTTCAAAGGTTCCCTCCAACTCTACTAACTCCTTAATTCTCTTAATCGAGAAACTATTGATCCTCTTCTCTTCCAGGGTCGGCCAATCTATCGTTACCGGGTTCTCCCTATAGTTCTCCTCTGAAAACCCTTGAAAATGAAAATTCCTAACCTAAGCTTCGAAAACCATGGGATAATGAAAATTCCCAAACTAATCACATCCCACCATGACTATCTGACAATGAAAAGTTCTAAGCTCCGAAACAATGAAAATTCCCAACCTGCACACATCTCACCATGACTAATTGACAATGAAAACTCTGTGTGCATGACAAATAAGTTTAAAACAAAATTAAATATTAAGGAGGATATATATTTAAGATTAGTCATATTAATATGTTTAAAAAAAAATTAAATATTAAGGAGGAGATATATTTAAGATTAGTCATATTAATAAGTTTAAAAAAAAAAAATATTGAAGAGAAATATTTAAGAGTATAGTATTAATGTGGTTGATATAGTTGCTTCATTTGTATTTATCATTGCTAAATATATAAGAAAAAAAATATTGTTACAAAAATAGTATCTCCAAATAGTATTTATAAAGAAAGATTTTTTGGTGAAATGCGTCAACAAAATATTTTTATATGTGATTATGAATAAAGGTATCTCTATATAAATTATGGATCAGAATCAAAATTTCAAAAAAATAGTATTATTAGATTTTATTTTATTTCAAAATACAGTAAATTGTGTAGCTTTCAAAAAAAATTATGCTTATTACCTCATCTCATAATTGAAATCTCTCAAGAAAACTTACACGTATGTATCAAACTTGGCCCAAGTGGAAATAAAGAAATTGGATTATAAAAGACTAAAAAAAATGGAACAATATAGTACCAATAATGGTTATTTTAGTGAAAAGTATAGTACCAATACTGAAATCATTCCACAACCTCATAATTAGGTCTTTTAGTTGAAGTCTGAAAGAAGGAAATAGAACTTGGTAATTGGGTATTTTGGATGAAGTAAGAAAGAATTAACTAATGAATTACATTGGTCAACTGGAGGAGCACCAAGGACCACACTTTTTGTCAATGACACCAAAACTTCCATGGAAAGTACATCCACAAGAAACCAAGATACCATGGGGAAATAAAATATCCATATTGCATATAGTTAATATGTCCAGTAAAGACAAATAACATAGTGTGGAAGAAACCCCCTTGAAGGAGACAAGAAGGAAGGAATGTTGGCTAAGTGAACACTTGTCGACTCACAGCTCATCGTTGTAGCGCGATGGCGGTTATCTCCTCCTCCACGCAATCAACATTTATAATGCTGCATTGGGATCATAGCTCATGGAAGGATAGGAACGAGAGAGCTTTAATGATCAAGAATGATGGACAGCCTGTGCTGTCAGATGGCGGACGGCAAGGTTCACACATGGTAAGTTTCCCTCCACCCTCCCTTCAAGCAGTAATGCTTTTCTCATTGCATGCAATCGCTCGGAAGTGGTAGAGGAGGAAGACTGGAAACGCTGCTCCTTTCAGCAAGTCGACCAGGTGGTGGTTTCTACCGAGTATGGGGAAACTTCGCTCAACTTCTCAGACCACGAAAGGGAAGCAGCCAGTTCAGCTTGAGCCACTGCCCAAGAAAAGAGGTAGGAAATCCAACCAAGATCTCTTAGAAAATCTAACAGACAATTATGTCAAAGGAAACTCCTCCAAGATTCGTCAGGAAATCCGGGGATGGGAAAGAGAGATCCAAACTGACCCAGAAGACAATGAAACTGAAGCAAAAATTATAGACTTCATCACTGATCCTAGAAACACCCATGGTCATCTCACCTTATTCCATCAGACTATCCATACCTACTGGACAGTTAAACGCCTGCTGGCAAAAGCCATGTGGAGTTTTCCCCCTGGACAGCAACACATCGACTCAACAAAGTTGGAAGCTCGCATTATGGAAAAGCTACAGGATATGCAAGACCATCTCTATCATATCAAGATTACCCAGTACCAGGCAGCTGACCGAATGGGTAGACTGGACGACAGAGTGGGCCACATGGAAAAATAGCTACAACAGCTCCAACAAGTGGACATGCCAGGGTCCAATGTTAAAGACCCCGCCCCTGTCTATTCCTCAGATGGCTAGTAGTTCTTTTCTGTTGTTGTTTTATGAAAGTTGAAATTTTGTATGAACTCATCTTCTATTATGAGCATGTAGATAGGTATGCAATAGAACAGCTAGCCCACGTGGGCTATAGAAGAATGAAACTTTTTCAATTTTGGTACGCTTTTCATGCACTCAGATGGCCAACAGACCTGGTTTCCTTCGGGCAGGTTGAGGCCATAGACAAATTTTATAATTCTGTAACCTGCTTTGCAAATATAAATAGTAAATAGTGAGGTCCTACTATATTTACAAAAAAAAAAGATTAGTCATATTAATAGTTTTAAAACAAAATTAAATTTTAAGGAGGAGATATATTTAAGATTAGTCATATTAATAAGTTTAAAACAAAATTAAATATTGAAGAGAAATATTTAAGAGTATAATATTAATGTGGTTGATATAGTTTCTTCATTTGTATTTATCATTGCTAAATATATAAGAAAAAAAATATTGTTACAAAAATAGTATCTTCAAATAGTATTTATAAAGAAAGATTTTTTGGTGAAATTCGTCAACAAAATATTTTCATATGTGATTATGAATAAAGGTATCTCTATATAAATTATGGATCAGAATCAAAATTTCAAAAAAATAGTATTATTAGATTTTATTTTATTTCAAAATACAGTAAATTGTGTAGCTTTCAAAAAAATTTATGCTTATTACCTCATCTCATAATTGAAATCTCTCAAGAAAACTTACACGTATGTATCGAACTTGGCCCAAGTGGAAATAAAGAAATTGGATTATACAAGACTAAAAAAACTGGAACAATATAGTACCAATAAAGGTTATTTTAGTGAACAGTATAGTACCAATACTGAAATCATTCCACAACCTCATAATTAGGTCTTTTAGTTGAAGTCTGAAAGAAGGAAATAGAACTTGGTAATTGGGTCTTTTGGATGAAGTAAGAAAGAATTAACTAATGAATTACATTGGTCAACTGGAGGAGCACCAAGGACCACACTTTTTGTCAATGACATCAAAACTTCCATGGAAAGTACATCCACAAGAAACCAAGATACCATGGGGAAATAAAAGATCCATATTGCATATAGTTAATATGTCCAGTAAAGACAAATAACATAGTGTGGAAGAAACCCCCTTGAAGGAGACAAGAAGGAAGGAATGATGGCTAAGTGAAGGGTCACAAAAGTGTAGAATGACAACCTAGTAATATGGAAGGATGATGATGTGGCGTATGAAGATGGAAGAAATCTCAGTGATGCTTGAGAAATTTTATATGGCTCTTCGAACCTCTACAGAAGACAATAAGGAGACCAATAAATCTAATAGCATGGTATCAAAGCTTGAAAATTATGTGCCCCATTTCATGAGGAAACTAGGTGTGTGATAGATGAATATAGAAGTGGAGGGGATTTGGGGAAACTGGCCCAATGGTCATTTGATTATGAGGAATTAGTGGTAGAGGGGGGTATATTTCTTGTTCCACAAATTGTGAGTGTTTCATAGGCCATTTGTTGGGTGTTTGATGGGCCATTTTCCCCTATCCTTCCAACTATATTAAGAGTACTACACACATCCATACAATATTTTTCATGTGGAAAGAAATATGCTAAAAACCCCAATTCCTGCTTGCATTAATCTGATGAATACAAATGTGTAACAGTTTCTTTTCTCAACTAAGCACAACTTGCAAGTGAATAACATATCTCTCTACTCACTAAGAAGCTCTGACCCAAAATTAGTCAATTTCTACCTCTGCTTGAACCCATATTTCCTTGTGCAATTCCTTGATATATTAGGCCCTTATTATTTAGGAATTTCTACAAAATGGATTGCACAATTCCTAAGGTTGTTCATATGACTGCATGCAACACCTGTACACTCAAGACTAGTATACAACTAATGTTACACTACCTTGGAATCTCTACCATCACTGGGGAATTCAAATTATCTACATGCACTAGATATTTTAGGTTGATTGATTAGTTAACTGGATCACCACTGAATTTGAATGAAGTCCGACTGCACAACTGATCTTCTAATGGTTCCTCCAAATTTTGGAACTAGTTTAACTGAAAGCAACTTGAGCTAACTGACTTTGATTGCCACAAATTAGCAATAACACATGCTTAACTAAAATCAAACTCCTCCAACTCAAATTCACTGAGTAAATCGGGTGACACAAGCCATGTCACACAAGTTAACTACATCCAATTTGTCTACTGATGTGAAAATTCAAATTTTCTCAATTTAATCAAGGAAAAATAAAATCGAGAAATTCTTGCTACATTTTTCAATACTCCCTCTCAGCAAGAAAGAGATTATCAACCACCCATATCTTGAACCCATGGAGCTTGAAATTCCCTCTTGACAAAGCTTTTGTCAAAATGCCAGCATATTGTTCCTCTCTCGGAATGTTGTATATCAACATTATTCGCTCTGCACATAATCCCGTAAATGGTGATACAAGATACCTATATGCTTGGATTGATCATGAAATATATGATTCTCATAGAGCTTGATGCAACTCTCATTATTAGAGTAGATCACAATTGGATCCATCCTCTAACCAAAAAATCCAACAAGTATCTTTATCATCCATATCGCCTCACACGATGCATGACTTGCAGCCATGTATTCTGCTTTTGCCGAGCTGAGCGCCACAAACATTTGATTCATGTTGTACCAAGAAAAAAATGTGGACCCAACACTAAAAATTTCACCTAATTTACTCTTTCAGTTTGATGGACTTCACGACCAATTTTCATCTGTGAAGCCACATAGCTTCACTCCCTCTATACCACAGCCCAAACTGGGTAGTTCCTCTGAGATACCGTAAAACATGCTTAGCTTCCTTCCAAAATAATTTGGTTGGCCTAACCATAGCTTTACTAGATCTATGATGCCATGTTTTTTAGATCTATGATGCAATGTTTACTCAAATAGGTTACTATAAATACACCTCCACTTACTAACAAAAATAGATTCCTTCCTCCACTACAAATTTGTTTGTGGAATTTAAAGAAAATGAAAATTTTATGTAAATTAAAAAAAATAAAATACCTCTACACCAAGTAAATTAATTGTTGCAATTTATCTCGGTATTGATGATTTTACCTATGAAATTTCTCCCGCTAGTAGTAGTGAAAACAAAATGAAGGTGGGAATACAAGTAGAAGTGGCATATGTTATGTTTGAATTTTAGTTCAAGTTGGGGAGTAGGCCTAATTATTCAAACATGTCCATAAGGTTTTATCTTGGTGAACAATCCAACCAAAAATATGATTAAAGTAGTTCCAGGAAATTTATAAAGGGTAATGGTGATGAAAAACCAGATTGGTTCTTATGTGGATTCATGTGGAGGGTGAAAAGGATTGCAGTGCTATTTTATAATATGATAAAGTTCCTAACCACATTGTGGGGAAAGCTTCTATAATGGTGCATGAAGTTAATATAGATTTATCTGTAGGGTGTAGCTAAAGCCTTTTACAAGTTAAAGGTGGTATTTATAACTAAGTTCTAGAGGCTAAACATTGAACAACAAAAAATCACTAAGCTGAAGGAGATTAAGAAAATGGTTGGAGAAAGTTCTCAGGAGTATGATGAAAAATTACAAAACTTAATCAACAAACTCTCCTATACTATCCATGAAAATCAACACAAAGAATGATCCATAAGTTTGTTTCTCTTTAATAATGTACTATTAATGCAATAGTCATGGGTGACATAGAGGGATGCCTTATCTTAGGCCATGAGGATAGAATCTTGTAGGGTGAACATCCATTTTACTAAAAATTGTCATGCTTGGTAGGATATGAGAGAGAGTTGTGTAAGGAGTTCCTTATAGGTAACCTTATTAATAAACCTTATTTTATATATTATTTGTAGAATAAACCTATCTTCTTATTGGAAAGAGAGAAAATTTCATAGATTCTAATGAATCCTTATACATTACCTACATTCTAATGAGTTAAAAAAAATTAATGGCACTACGAGAGTGATGATATTGTGTTTTTGGAAAAGATATTTTATCTCCTCCTCCAATACCAAGATTCTTCTTGTATGTTGTGGAAAAAATGGAAATCCCCAATGGAGATCGTTGCCTTCACAACTACACCATTTATATTTTTGTCTTGGGTATAAAATTAGACTATTTTCTGCTAGAGCTACTAGATGTCATTTCATTGAGCTACAGTGATAGGTGAGAGCTATGCATATATCACTAAAGGTGTATTAAGAGGCTACTAGTTCTCAAATATTGGAGATGCTCATTGATGAAAACAAACCAGGTGAAACCTAAGAAAATTCCAATGGATTTAATAAATTACAAGTAAAGCTTGTGCTAGGTGGAAAACCCATTTACAATTACAAGCATACATAACTTAACTAGATGATTGAGAGGCAGCGAGTAAACTTCTCAGCCCAATATATCAAATAGGTATGGATTTATTATGAAGTGATCATCTGCCATGGTTTAGGTTGTGAAAAGTGAACTAGAAATTGAATCATTAATGTCAAAGTCCTAGACGGCTAGTTTATAGAAAGAAAATCTAGTAAGAAAAGACCAGGGTAAATTCATCTAACTATTACTATGATAACCTCTTTAAGAGAGTCCCAAAACTCTCTTTCTGTATTTTTTCCATACACGGACTAGTGATGTTTGGCTTTATTAATGAGCGAGCCATCGGTTTTCAACTTTCAATACTTATGTTTAATACAATCACCGCCTTCTCCACCCCGAACCCCCACCGAGTTCCAAACAACACTTAGATGATTACATCCTTTTTTTAGTCCCACTGGCCAACAGGGACACCAACAGGACAACATTCAATAGCACCACTCTAGTAGAGCCAAGACCCATGAGATCCCAAGTGGGAGGGGTCTCATGTGACCCCCCACCCCCCCCAATACATTTTATTCATCAATATTTTCACTACATTTCACATTCTAATAGTCAAGTTCTAGATTGTTGTATCAGAATAATAGTATCACTTATCGAATGTGTTTGCCTAAATTTACTAAATGATAAGCCATGGATTTGTAATTATATATTGCAAACAGGTTCCCTAATATATATCTCTCCATGGGTTATTGGAAGCGACTTTAATATTATCAAGTTACTTGATGAGAAGAAGGGTGATATTTGAAGGTTGTATGCAGATGCAAAAAAATTTCAAGAAACAATTGCTTCCTCTAGGCTAGTGGAGGTAGACAATAGTATCCTTACTAGAATAATCAATGAGGGAGTCAACAACAAGTGGCCTTGTGTATGGATTTTTTCTTAATTTTAGAACACAATAACAATCTTGCAAAGTGTTTTTCCAAACCAACCAAGAAACCATTTCTTCATTTACTTCTATTAATTATATAGGAAAAATATCATACTATAATAGGCAATTGCTTACAAAAGATGTTTGATCCATGGAGAGGATCAACACCAACTAGAAAAGTAGAAACGTCATAACTAAAAAATAGAAACATTATAGTTGTTTACATTTTCAAAAATAACAAATGAAATCTGAAAATATTTAACTTCACCCTAAAGAAACATATTTGAAACCATGTTTATATTCGAATCTCATTCATCCAAAGTAAGGAAAATAGAAACAATAGAACTAATAGCTCTATGCAGCGACTGGGTAGCACAAAGTCATATTTCCTTCATGGTTGACACCTATTCGATGAATTCTGGGCCGAGATGGCATCTAGGTGTAAATAATCTGACCTCTCAAATATTTGACAGATGGGAGCTCCAAAATATGAGTGAGACTTAGTAGGCAAGGGTTGTGCAACACTTGCACAATGCTTGTGCAACACCTGCGCAATGCACATTTTTTTGGGTATCACCCAAACCCTAACATATTTTTAAAAACTAAAGGAGGTTATTTTATATGAAAGTTTTGGGAAGAAATACCTCTCTCCATTTCTCCAAACTTCCTTGTCTTCTCACAAAATGCTCTGCAAAACCATGGCTCAAAATAGGAAATTTACAAAGTACCAAAAATGAGCTTTAGAGATGCATTCATAACGCCTAATGTGTGAAACTTGTGTGAAAAATGGAAGATATTTTGTACTTTGGCCCGTCTTTAAGAAAAACCTCTCTAATTTTTCCATAATTGGCCTTTATGTGGTTAGAATTGTCGTTTCAAAAGGGTGTAAAAAATAGAGTATGTGCAAAGCTGTGAAGTGAGCAAATCTAAGTAGCATTGTGATGCTTTGGCCAAATGTTTTGGAGGGCTCCACCTGACTTGGAATGTGAATCAAAACATAGGTAATGATTAATTATATGGGGTATGTTATCCCTTTTGTATGGGAGATTTATATATGAGAATGGGGTATTATGCATGAGGGGTATATGATATGAGTATGGGAAATGGTAATGTTAATATAGGGAATGGTTTAGAATGAAATGGGGCAATAAAATGAGTGTAATATGATGATAGGTTAATGGTATATGGGAAGGGTGTAGGATGTAAATTTATATGAAGGGGGATAAATGGACGGTAAATGGGGAAATGGGGAAATGGGGAAATAGGAGGTGAAATGGATAACCATATGGTAAATAAGAATAAGGGACACAATTGTAGGATGTTTCAAATGACCATACCTTGTAACCACCAGAACTCTTACTGAAAATGAACTAACTTTAGACAATTTTGATAGAAAAATGATTAAACCCCCTTTGACTTTATATGAAAAAAACATGTGTGACCATGAATCCCATTAACTTGACACTCTTTCATAATTTGAATGAACCCTTCATGTCAGAAACTCAAAGATTTTAGACAACAATCTAGAGGATATGACAACAGCAGTAGTCATAGGATCAACTACTGAAAACTGAAAATTAAAGGATAAGGAAAAACATTTTACAATAAAAGTTATGACCCTAACACACATGACTATAATACGAGCAGTAATCCAGGGAGTTTAGCTTGAAGCCAATTTGTTTCATGAAAATACTAGTTATGGATCAAATCCCACATGTTAGTGATTTAAAGGGAGGAAACAACCATGAACCCAATATGATCCCAAAATCTTCACAACATTTCCATCATTGATAAAGTGGAAGCATATCCATTAATTGTATAAAATGTTGAAAAGAGGAGGGTACTTAAGGATAGGGTACCAATATTCTTTAACCCAGGACACCATATGAGAGCCAACCATTCGTAGATAACACCACTTACCCACCAAATCTCATTGTTGTAATCCTACCACCCGGTCCCAAAAAAAATCCAAATCAAAAACGAGTTTCTGATAATCCAAATCAACCTTAATTAACATCCTTATCTTTCCACGAATGATGGAAAAACAATTTCTATTGATTACGACATTGGGTTCAATAAATAGTAGGGATACCGAAACATGTGAATCCACATGTATAGTTGCATGTACAGCAGATGTCTTAATTGGATAGACTCCCGACTTGGGGGAGCCACGACTCTTTTCCTCAATAGTCACATGTATCCACACATCGAGTAATGGCACATCACCACCCGAATTTCATTCAATATCAAGTGAAATCCTACCGATAGATGTAAAGGGAAGTTGTACAACGGACACCACCGACACTCGGAAATCCTGCCTATATGTGCACCAAAGTAGATATAATTACTAAAAAATACCTTATGTAGTAGTGTTTGAAAAAATCTTGATAAAATATGTAGACAAGGTAAATTAATGTCACTTATCAATTATTGATACCACTCGATGTAGGTTGTCACCAACTCAATCCACTAGGAAACCCCTTCAAATAAAATAGACCGGCCAATCATCATCGACAAATTTCCTTCATAAAATCTAATCAATCACACATTCGACAAATGTCTTCAAGGATGACGCAAACAATTAATGGATTTTCCCTCATATAATCAATGACCAACTTGGAAAATAAATACCCCCCTAGACCAATTAATGACCCCCAGAGACTCCTTCATGATCGAATTCAAAATTGAAATATGTTACCAACTCCACCAATCAAAATTAATGCACTTATGTAGTAATAAAGATCCTCATAAATCCTCTTATCGACCAATCCTGACCCAGAGAGGAGCAGGGAGATCCATAGGAGAAAATATTAATAAAAAATACCATGTAAAAAAACCAGCCAGTATGTCTTAGATAAACCATAGATAATAACATTAGGTAGTAGCTAATATCCTCGAAAATCCCCTGATTGACCATTCCCAAACCAGGGAAGGAGCAGGAAGATCCACAGGAGAAAAGATTCAAAAGAAAGAGAATGTTAACAACCAGATAGTGTGTCTTAGATAAACCACAGAGAATACCAACTACTCGAGTGGAAAACAAATTGTTATTAGTGTACCTTGAAACAAAATAACCAATAGAGATCCCTGATATCATTCAGAATCTAGATAAAAATTGAATCTAGCTCACATAATTATGCATAGATGCATTGCACCAAACAACACCAGCAATTGCACCAATAAATGCTACATTTAATCCATATACCTCCACACTTAGAACCAAAATTACGTCCCTAGTGAATTTTGTGACTAATGCTTCCAAAATCCTATATTTTATCCTCAGCGTCTGCTTCTCGCAAAAGTTTTCGTAGAGATTGCATATTGTCTACTAACAGACATTCTGTAATTTGTCTCCACCATCCTTTAAGTGAATCTAATCCATGTTGTCAATGACCGTAAAAAGTTTCAGCACAACAATGTACTGATAGAAGCAACCAACAAATAGAAGTAGTGTTCAAAATAAATGAAACAATGAAAAAACACAAATTAAAACAATATCGATGGAGACCCCAAAAAGTACGCCAACTATGTTACTGCCTATCCATGTTCAGCAAAAGTGCTTCTGTAGCTCCTCTCACCAAGCACCTCTATTTTCGACCTTTGTTGCCCTAAATCCCATCAATTGTTTTTGGCCTCTATTGCTATGCTTCTTGAAGAACTCATCAACAACATAAAGACAAACCCCTAATCCTTTACTTTTGCCATTTTTACTAGCACCTCATATCAAAACTTTTAAGGAAAAATATTTCTTTTATCTTAAAATCCCCCTCTGTAGTAGTGTCGAATGAAACAACATACAAGTTGTCTCTAATCATATAAATATAGATTGAAGGAACATAAGAGGGATCGATGTCTAAGAAATCTTGCTAGGAAAAGTTGTCGCGTTCTTCAGAGTCAGCTACCCCACCAAAACGAAGAGCCCAACAAATTGTTGTCTTTATATAAGATAACGTGAATGATAAGTGAAATAGCAACCTCGATATAGGTGCGAAATAGTAGTAGCCTTCATGTTGGCATACTTAGGGTCCACTATTAGAGTCAATTGTTCAAGTCATGTTAGATAATATTGTCTTCAATTGTTATGGTTTTGTCTTAATTGTTGATTGTCTTAAATGAATTTCATCTTAATTAACATTGTCTTAATATAAAGTTTCGTCTTAAAATATTTTTGTCTCAAATTGTTTTTGTTATAAATATAAAGTTTCATCTTACAATATTTTTCTCTTAAATTGTTTTTGCCTTAAAACATTTTTGTCTCAAAAGATTTTTCTGTTACATATAAAGTTTTGTCTTAAAATATTTTTGTCTTAAATTGTTTTCTCTTAAAATGTTTTGTCTTAAACTATTTTGGTTTAAATATAAAGTTTTGTCTTAAAATATTTTTGTCTTAAATTGTTTTCTCTTAAAATGTTTTGTCTTAAACTATTTTGTCTTAAATATAAAGTTTTGTCTTAAAATATTTTGTCTTAAATTGTTTTTGTCATAAATATAAATATGTCTTAAAATATTTTTGTCTCAAATTGTTTTTGTCTTAAAAATAAAGTTTTGTCTTAAAACATTTTTTGTCTTAAAAGTGCCTTTCATGATGAATTAGGAATGTAACTTGCTTTTTGATGATAAATAAAAAGTAGCAAGGTCCTACCAAATTTAAAAAAAAAAAAATGAACACGTACCGTATATGTGTTTGAAAGTAGCTTGTAAATGGGCATTGAGTTGTATATGCTCATTTTTTATCATTGGCTTGTCAAAATTTCTCAGTTAGATAACTAGCTTTCCTGCCAAAATTTAAAGATGGATGAATACAAGCCAGCTCATTTTGACAGCTTAATTATCTAACTGAAAATGGATATTTTGATAAACCAATTATCCAACCGCTCCCACTCATTTAATACCTATTCACAAGCCACTTATTTATTGCAGCTGCATGGGGCATTCATCCCCGTCTATATCCCAAGAAACCGATGTCTTCCAGGATGTCGAAGGATTATCCGTCCAGAAACATACGAATAACGTGCATGATGGAGATTTGGGAGACTTGGTTTTCGCTGTTCTTCGAAGAAATACTTCAAATCATATCACGGCCAACACCACGTCTTAACCAAGAGTACATGTTAGTTATTCTTCTATTCTTTTTTATTTTTAACTATGCTGAGCTTGTCTATTGTGTAGAATAGCACTATCAACAACACTCTGAATGATGCTTTAGATGACACAAAAGACTGGGATATTGTACCGCTCAGAAAATGTGGGATGCACAAGATGTGCACATACTTGTAGTTGTATGTGATATTTATATCGTTATAACTAAACCAGCCTAGATCCATCTTAACTCCGGATCTATCAAGCGCCGAGAGGGATCAAATCTCTCGAGGTGAAAACCTCTTTTTTGAGTGAAAAACTTGAGGAAAGGTTTTCACCTCGAGAGATTTGATCCATCTCGGCGCTTGATAGATCCGGAGTTAAGATGGATCTAGGCTGGTTTCACTAGTGTGTGACCAAGGAAAATCTATCGATAATATGAGGGACATATGCTTAATTTTATCAATAATATGTAAATACATCTAATATTAACATAACCATTTTAAATATGTTAAATATGTCTGAGATTCATTGAGTCATTTTAATTTTAAATTTGATTAGTTACCTTTGTTGAGATGATAAATATTGTAAGATAACTTTAATGGTGAAATAAAATTTTAAATGCAAAGTGACAATGTAATAATATTGAATGATAGAAACTGTGAATAATAAGAATGTAGTCAATTACGAAGTTTTCATTGTGATCGATTTCAAACTATTTTCTTCTACTATTCTTATTTTCACCCTTGATAGTTTTGTCATATTTTCATATTGATTATTTGAAAAGGACAGTTGGAATCGTAAACCATTTAAATATTTAGCTCGAGCTGTTGTACTAAACATCATACCTTGTCTCTTTTGCTCTCCAATATTAATAGGTTGAATTACTATAACACAAAAATCAATGTACATTGTCAATAATTTTTTGTGCTTACACTAAAATCATTGCACACACACCATTAATCCAATGAATTTAAAATTAATGTACCATCATACATCAAATTAGAAATCAACATATACACTGAAATCAATGCAACTAATGCAAGAAATCAAATAATAAAAGAAAACAACATCTACACTAAAATCAATGCATATAATGAAAGTAATGAAATATGATTAGAAATCAACATCTACACTCAAATAAATGAGTCTAGTGCAAGTAGGAAAATAGGATTTAAAGCCAACATCTACACTGAAATCAATGCATCTAGTGCATGCAATCAAATAGGATTAGAAATCACCATCTACACCGAAATAAATGCATTTAGTGCAAGGAATAAAATAGGATTATAAATTATCTACATTTAAATCAATGCATTTAGTTAAATCATCTACATTTAAATCAATGCATTCAGTGCAAGCAATCAAATATAATTATAAATCAACATCTACATTGAAATTAATGCATCTAGTGCAAGCAATCAAATAAGATTAGAAATCACCATCTACACTGAAATCAAGGCATTTAGTGAAAGTAATCAAATAGGATTAGAAATCACCATCTACATTGAAATCAATCCATTCAGTGCAAGCAATCAAATAGGATTAAAAATAATCTACTGGGATATTGTACCGCTCAGAAAATGTGGGATGCACAATATGTGCACATACTTGTAGTTGTATGTGATATTTATATCGTTATAACTAAACAAATAAGTCCCGTTTCCGGTAACACAGCTTGTATGTGATATTTATGTCGTAATAATTAAACAGATAAGAAGAACCAAATCATTCTAATCACTAAATTGAATTTTTGACCTTGAAGGCAGGGGCATGGAATGTGATTTTACTTGATGAATCAAGGGCATGCCCATATTTTTGAAATAATTGAAATACATTTTTTTAGATGATTGAGTTCAAAAGTTTATTTTACAATTTAGTATGAGGGGATGTGTAAATTTGTTTATTTTTTAATAAAAATAAAAAATAAAAATTATGTTATAAATAGAAATGTAGGCTATAATAAAAAAAATGAATATATTATAAAGTAATTAGAAGTAAAAAAAAATGTGTGAGTGAGATGTTTAAATCTTAGGTTTTTCAAAAATATTTTAACAAGAAATTTAAATAGACTATTTGACGATCTATGTTAACTATTTTATATATATCAGCTTCACATATATATATATAATTGTTAAAATAAAATATTTTAATGTCAATTACTTATCATTTAAAAAAATTATGTATATATCATGAAAAAATTAGTTTTTATGGTTAAAAAGTTTATTTGGTCCTATACATACTATATTTATCATTCACAAATACAATTTAAACAATGAAAAATAACACATTGTGTTTTGCACTCTAAAGGAGTTTTCACATGAAGAAATTTGATCCCTCTAGGCTCATGTTACATCCCTACTTTAGATGGATCTATGCTAGTAATTCAAAATAGCATACCTGGGGATGTTAAACGGAATCCAAATAACTAATTAAACCTGAGATGTTTTTAAAAAAATTCTAAATCATCAATAGAGAATCTAATTCAGAGAGAAGTAGAATAAATAATAGCAACAAAAGTAACACCAGGGAAAAGGTATGTGATGAGTGTGTTTCTTACAATTCAACATTTTCTTATACTCACATAGTAATAAATTAAATATGGAAAATAACTTGTATTATTTCTCTCATCAAATGTAATTCACTTGACCTTTAAACATTTCAAAATGGACTTCTTCTTCCTTTTTCCTTTTTTTTCTTTTTTTCAAGTCTTCTAAATATATTTCTATAATTGTAAATTGATATTATATAGATAGCTTTTGATTACGAGTGAGAACCTATGTTCCCAACACCGAAGACAAAATTTACCAGTAAAAACTTTAAGTGCAATTATCTTCCGAGAGGCTTGTTCAAAAAAATTGATGAATGATGGAAATAGGGGGCAATGACTTGTTCAAAAACATAATGAGCATATCTACGAAAGATATCCATGAGTATAATTTGATTAAACCATACAAAAAAACCAACGTATGAAAAGAAAGCATGCCAGGAAAACATGGTGACAGAGAATATAAAATTTATGAGTAACATGTTTGCAAAAACAGATGCAAAAACCATGAGAGACTATTACCCTGATACTAAAACTAGGGAGAGTGGAATGGGATCGCCTTGCGGCAAGATCCTAGTTGAAACTTTGATGAGTGTTGGTGCTTCATGCTTTATGTCTGATTTAGAGTCTAGGTCAAGAACCACAAAATGCTCAATCCATGTTAATCTGACCGCAATGTCATCCGGATTGTATCTGATGTCCTGGAGGATTGAATTTATTTCCTCTTGAATTGCAAATAACTGATAATCGTTGACTTTTTTATCGCTAATTACCATGTAAAGTAAGGTTTTTAGTTGACAATTAACAAACGTTGAGTGAAGGAAATGGAGCCTGATATTTTTTATTTTCTTGGATCAGGAGTCCACCTGAAGGTGTTGTCATTGATCTCAAAGTCAAAAAAATACAGTTGGTCCCCAAACTCCTTCACCTATAAGTGAAGGATTTCATTTCTTACTTCGAAGGGAAACAAGTCGAAGTGATAAGCCACTAAGTTGTTGGAATTTTACTCCCAACCACCGCCATGAATGAGAAGCGGTAGTAGCCCACAATTTCTTCAAATTTTTATTGCAGAGAAAGGACAAGAAGCTCTAAGAAGCTGAAGGCATCTTCACGCAATCCACGCAAAAGGTCAACAGAGTACCCAAGCCTTAAGCTCTGCATTTATTTCCATATATCGCATTGAATTACCTTTTCTCGTAGTGTGGAAATCACAAGTATTTTGTTTTACCATTTAAAGCATTCGCCATATGTTGTTTTACCACCGATGCGATATATATCAGTACCTACCTTATCTTTACCACATGGACCAAAATTTTTTTTACGTTCATTTCCTTTGTATTCCACACTTCACACCTACCAACATATAGCCACACCACAGAGCACATTTTGCATTAATTACCACTTACCTTTCAACAGCCGCAAGTTATGTTATTTGACATGCAATGCGATTGTGCTATCGCTCACAATCGTTTATGTTTTCCCATAAAGTGCCATAGCGCATGTTATTTGTTTTGCAATGCGATCGTGCCATTGAAAATCGTGACCACAACCTTTTATGTGTATCCATGTTAGCGCCAGATTAAATTTAAGCTCATTGATCTACGATATGCGATGAGGACTCAAGCCGAACCACATAAAGTTTAAAGTCCGCCAGTTTGTATGTTTGAACGCGTCTTCGCGTGTTTTTTGAGTATAAGCAGAATACGACCTTCATGCCGATTAAATGCAGAAATGGATATTTTGACAGCCGAAGGAAGAATGTTTTTTGAACGTATTTTTAGCATTGAACAACATTGATTAGAATTAGTTTTTCAAGCTTCGGCCACATTGTATTAAAAGAAATGTAATTTAATTTTGATAATGTGATGGGATAGAAATAGAATTTTTTTCATCTCCTGTATTTTTACACTGCTTGTGTGTATTGAATGTTTTGATTCCACATTTATTGTATTCTTTGTGATTGGGAAAAGACATTTTCTCTGTCTCATTGTATTCAGAATTTCCTATGTGGTATTAGAGTAGGTCTAGGATATTAGAGAAAGAATCATGAGCTCTCTCTTCACTGCAGAAGCTGTAAGATTGATTTGAAGAAGCAAATTTCTCCAGTAGTGAGAAAGATTATGTTTTACACAATCAAGTTGATTGTTTGTTTGACATAGTCACGATGGTAGCAACAGGAACAAGCATGACAAATCCCCAAATACCACAGTTTAATGGGAAGAACTATGACTATTGGGCCATTATAATGAGAGCCATGTTTTCTTCACAAAATATATGGCAGCTGGTGGAACAAGGTTTCCAAGAACCAACAGACGCAGCAACACCGGGCTACATTGACAGCAACAGAAAGAGACTTGTTGAGAGATAATAAGAACAAGGAATGAAAAACCCTCTTCTATCTCTTTCAAGCAGTGTGCGAGAGTATTTTCCCAAGGATTGCAGCAGCAACAAAGTCCAAGGAGGTGTGGGATATTCTCAAAACAACCTATCAAGGCATGGAGAAGGTGAAGACAACAAAGCTACAAATGTTGAGGAGAGAATTTGAAACTCTCTATATGAAAGAGGCTAATAACATAGACTCATTATTCACACATGTGATTTGGTTGGTTACCCAAATAAGGTCTCATGGAGAGACACTTGAGGAAAGAAGAATAGTGGAGAAAATATTCAGAAGTCTACCCTCAAGATGTTAGAATTTACCGCAGGAATAAATAAATAAGTTACTGAGAGAAATAAATAAACATAACCAACAACAAAGCACATAAACATAAACACATATGTTTATTCGGGAAAACCCCAAACTCCGGGGAAAAACCCAACCAATGAAATTTCATTAAACATTGGCCACCACCTTGGCCAATCCAGCCAAGTGGGCCTTCACCGCTCACCTCCAGGCCTTACATTACAATGAAGTCTTCTCAGTCGTTTATAGGCTCCATTACATGAAATACCATGGGCTAAAACCATGGGTGCACAATACCATGTGCCCCAAAACCACTACTATTTACCCTAGTCAACATTTGACTCTATCTCGAGTCATGTTTACCTAACAATTCCCCCCTTAAACTTGACTTGGGGATTATTGACTAAATCCAGCCAAAACTGCTAAGTGAGACAACCCCGTTCACTATAGCCCTTTCCCCCTCAATATTTTTACCCAGGGTAATTGTTAACTTGAAATCCCCCCTATCACCTAGCTCTAACCCAGACTTTACTAGTGATTACCGAGGGGTACGCATGCCATACCAGGTCTTACAGCAATATTCCCATTTACATGCAAAAATTAACTCCATTATAATAATAACATTTTTTTTTTCATTGTTACTGTCTTTCTACATATGAAATTAATGTCCATATAAAAAGAACCCATCTACCGGATTACATGGGTCACTAGCCTCTGTAACCGCCAGTCCTCTAGGAGTTCTCTTCAGATTCATCAATTAATTAATCCACATGCACATATCCTCTCTCATTTTGACAGACAATGGCTCTGATACTATTTGTTATAATTTACCACAGGAATAAATAAAGAATTTACTGAGAGAAATAAATAAACATAACCAACAACAAAGCACATAAACATAAACACATATGTTTATCCGGGAAAACCCCAAACTCCGGGGAAAAACCCAACCAATGAAATTTCATTAAACCTTGGCCAATCCAGCCAAGTGAGCCTTCACCGCTCACCTCCAGGCCTTACATTACAATGAAGTCTTCTCAGCCTTTTATAAGCTCCATTACATGCAATACCATGGGCTAAAACCATGGGTGCACAATACCATGTGCCCCAAAACCACTACTATTTACCCTAGTCAAAATTTGACTCTATCCCGAGTCATGTTTACCTAACACAAGATTTGATGCCATAGTAGTGGAAATAGAAGAGACAAAGGATCTCTCACAATTTTCAGTGGATGAGCTTTGTGCATCCCTGATTTCTCATGAACATAGACTGAACAGAACCACGAACTCCTCATTGGATCATGAATTCAAGACACATATGTCTTTTGGTCGAGGTAGAGGTCAAGGAAGATCAAAATATCGAGGAAAAGGAAGAAGCCCTCAGACAAGTGGAAGAAACAGCCCTGCAAGCACAAGTGGAAGGGGTAACAACTAAAATCAAAGTGAAGGCTCAATCCAACACCAAACACAAGGAAAAATGTATGATAAATCCCAAGTCCAATGTCATTATTGTAAAAATTATTGGAATTATGCCAATGAATGTAGAAAGAAGAAAAATGACATGAATAATAGGATAAATGTTAATTTTGCAAAAAAAGATAAGAATCATCTTAATTTCGCACATTTCTTCATTTTATTTGATTTTGCAAAGTATTGTTTTGGGTTTAAGGTCTTTTCTTGGAGGTACAATCAAAGGACATTTTTGCAAAGGATTGTTTTCGGTTTAAGGACTTTTCTTGGTGGTACATTCAAAGGACATTTTTGCAAAGGATTGTTTTGGGTTTAAGGAATTTTCTTGGAAGTACATTCAAAGAGAATTTTTGCAAAGGATTGTTTTGGGTTTAAGGACTTTTCTTGGAGGTACATTCAAAGGACATTTCTTGGAGGTATGTGATGCATTTTTTGGATGTTTTTTGGGCTTCATTTTTTTTGAAGTTAATTTTTTTTAGAGGTTTTGGGCTTAATTTTCATTGTTTTTTTTTAAGGTATTTTGTTTTTAGAAGTTTTGGGTTTAATTTTCATTGATTTTTTTTTAGGTATTTTGTTTTTAGAAGTTATGGGCTTAATTTTCAAAGGACATTTTTTGGATGTATTTTGTTTTTAGTGGTTTTTGGGCTTAATTTCCAAAAGACATTTTTCGGCTTTAAGGTATTTTGTTTTTAGAGGTTTTGGGCTTAATTTTCATTGTTTTTAGAGGTTTTGGGCTTAATTTTCAAAATACATTTTTTTGTATGTATTTTTTTTTAGAGGTTTTTGGGCTTAATTTCCAAAAGAAATTGTTTTGACTTAATTTCGAAAGGACTCCTATTAGGCTTGATATTCAAAGGACATATTTTTGAAGTATTTTTTAAAGTGATATTTGTTAGAGGCTTTTTTGAAGTATTTTTTAAAGTGGCATTATTTAAGAAGTTGGAATTAATTTTGAATGGACATTTTTTGGAGGTATTTTTTGAAGTGACATTTTTTTAGAGTACATGTTTTGGGTTGAAGTAAATATTTTATAATGATGTTTTAAAATGAGTTTTTTTCTAATTTTTTAAATGAAATTTTTTTGTAGGACTTGAAAGGAAATATTTTGAGCTTCGTTTCATTTTTATAAGACATTTTTTTCTTGGATTTTTTAAAGTAAGTGTTTTGGATTGAAGTATGTATTTTTTGCAAAATTTTTAAAATGAGTTTTTTTTTTAATTAAATCTTTTGTGATGTTTTTTTAATTGAGTTTTTGTCTAAATTTTTGAAGAAAACTTTTTGAACTTCATACTCTATTATCAAGGGAAATCGAAGGAATTGCGCGAGAAAATATGATCGAACAAGAGACCCTGGGGAACGTAGAGAATAGGGGAGAGAATCTCGCAAAAGAAAGAGAGAAGCACTGTCAAATATTGAAATGGAAAATCAACCTCAACTAGAAGTTGAAACAGGTATGTAAACGTAAATATTATGAATTTGAAATTTAAAATTTTCCTAGTGTAAAATGTATTCAAGCTTAATTTTTATATGATGAAATAATTTGAAAAATATTTGCAATGTAAACAGAGAGAGATATTCCTCAAAACATTGATGATGAGATACAAAATTTTGAAAGAGAAAGTGAAAGAGATATTGAACCAATGATTGAAGATGGTGAAAATGTTGAAAGAAATTCAAGTGAAGAAATTGAATCACAATATATATATATATATATATATATATATATATATATATATATATATCTCTGTGTGTGTGTGTGTGTGTGTGTGTGTGTGTTTGTGTTGAACACATGCACATATTATTAAAATTATACATATTTATTAATTTAGTTATTTATTTAATATGTAAACTTATTATGTACTATTCATTCGAATATGTACAGATGAAATCAATGTCAATGATGAGATGTTAGAAAATGTTGACATTCACACATGGAGATAAAAGAGCTGACCGTGTTATATGATATCGTGTTAAAAACATTTTTGATACATACTTCATAAAAGAAAATGTGACAGTTCAAGCCCAAATATTGAAAGGTATCCTATCATTAAGGAAATTAAAAGAAGCTATGACTTTATTGGGTATTCGAAAATCAACAAAAGAGAAAAAAAATGAAGGAAAATGTCATACAAAATATAAATAGTGCTATAAATTCAATTAGAAGATCTAGAAAGAAAAATGTTTCAGTTGTACGTAGAGTATGGCAGTGATATCATCAAGTACTAAAGAGAATCACTTGGTAAAATCTATAGCATGAGCATTAGGAACCTCACGAAAAAGTTTGCACAAACATTGGAAATTTCGGTTGCAAATATATGTAAATGATGAACACACTTGTTCGAGAGCTATTTGTAGGAAACCATACAAATCTATACTTGGATAAAGTGTTAAAAAAACAATATATGAATATTGGAAGAAAAATTCACATGTTTCATCAAATTAAAGGGATGTGTTGCAAAGAAGAATAACATGAAATTAGTATGAAGAACATGAAAACAATTTCTTGGAAACCACTCAGTTAGAGTTGTTCAATAAGTTCAAAGAAGATAATCGTGAAATTCGTGTCTCAATCAGTGCTTTTGTTCAAAAAAACCATGGTATGTAAAACTTATCACCGTACGCGACACTTATTGCTGTCATTATCATTTGGAATTTTAGTTATATTATGACACACTCCTTAGTTTTGGTAGAAAAATTTGGAAAGATTCACCTCCTCCTTCCACTATCTGTGATTTCATATCTCAAATTCTATGTGAAAGAGAAAGTGATGAATTATTTTACGAAAAGAAATGTGTTGGTAGTAAAAAAATGTGATGATTATGGAAATTTGAATAAATTTAAAAACAAATCTCGTACTTATATAAATTATAAATCATTGTCCAACATGAAATTGAAATGGAAGATATATTAATATATCCATACATCGATTCAAGGTTCAAATAATGCTAAAAGAATTGAATAACAAGAAGAAGAAATTTTTGTGATAGATTTTTTGAGAAAGTTTGAGGCAGAAATTTATAAATAGACCAAGCATTCCCATAGAGCTCGATGGTAACACTTGCAATTAACAAAATTCCGTGAAGTTTTGCCATGAGGGACCATTTTGTCAGTAATTTATTTTGCAAGAAACTACACATTTGTTCCACAAAAATAAATTCAGAGTGAATACTATCATTCTGACCAAGTCTCCATGCTTGTCCATATTCTATATAGACATTCTGAACAAAATGTCGATCATATATAAAGAAGCAATGAAAATTTACATGTTATTAAAGAATATCACATTTATATCAGTGACGATCGTACACATGATACATATTTTGTACAACATTATTTTGGAAATATTTATGACTCCTTGAAAAGTCAGGGAATAAAATTCAATGAACATTGGATATGGTCATATGGATGTGGAGGTCAATTCAAATCTTCAAGATCATTCTTTTGGTTTTGTTGTCTTCATAAGAAAACCTGCATTAAACATTGTTGGAATTTCTTTGAGATTGGCCATGGAAAACGATAACATGACACTATAGGGGCATGCATAAAACAAGCACTTCGAAGATATCAAATGAACCCCTCTGAAAACTGACTTATGGATGCTAAAGAATTTTTTCAATGGTGCATCACTGCTCTAAGGCATGAGACTAATCGATCAAGGGAAGTGCAAAGGTACATTCAATTTAATTTTTATTGGATATCCAATTTTATATAGTGTACATTTATCACAATGATTATCTTTGATGGTATTTTCATATCATATTTACATTCTTCTTTGAATTTTCCATATATAGGTTTTTTAGGCATATTGGGATCGAAGATGTAGATAGATCAATTGGAAATGATGTTGAAACAATAAAATGGACTCTGTTAGTGTCGGTATCTTCATCCCTCCGTCAGTGATCAAAATTCTCTTGTTGCATTGCATATTAGGTGTCTCATTCAGTCAGCTGCATTCCATTAGGAGCATGGATCATCTGACGGTAGTGGCTTGTTTCTCATGTCCCTCATGTCCTTTACCTGCTGGCCTATTTATGTTCATTAAAATTATTTGCAGTCACTTTTGGTATCATAGTTTACAAAGAGTCATTTTTAGAGAGTTAGTGTCATTAGGTCTAGGGTTTCATTAATGAGGTTTTCAGAATGCCTAATAATAGTCAGCAGGCACATGAGGAAGTTTGAAATAAGGTTTCAGTGCTAAAAATCTCATCATCATATGCTTAATAATGTATTTTTCTTCAAAACTCTGTTTTGAAGAGAAATAGAGTTTTTCATCTTTATGTATTAATGTAATGTGATTTCAAGTTTTCTTAGTTGTAATAATACTTTCACTGGCAACCCTGGTCACCTTTGTCAAAGCTCCAGCCAATTCATTCCCTGCAAGGCAAATAGAAAGCTCATCATTCAGTCAAAAAGCCAAAATGAAGCAAAACAGAGTTTTTGAAAAGTGTCAAAATTTGAAACATTGCAAAGTGGGTTTTGTGAAATCAAGAATTAAAATCCTTGGCATATAAAATATTTTCATCTTTTCAAAGTCCATTTGTATGCCAAGAGGATAGGAGTGAGCAAAGGAGAATTCATGAAGAGCAAAAGAAGAAGTTTGAAGGCAAAATTTTTGCAATTTCAGTCGCGCGACGCATTGGCGGGGCGTCACAACGCATTGGGCAGGTGCGACGCATTGGCTCGGCCCCCAGTGTGTGAAATTTCTCCTGCGTGGTGCATTGAAGCTGCGCGACACACTGGTTTTGTTGCGCGACGCATAGGGCCGCAAGCAGTTTCATTTCCATTTCTTTCAAAATTTCAAATCGGCTCAGTCCCTCTTTGTCCAAGTAAGTCAAGTAAACTCTCCATTGCCAATGAACATGGTCTTGTGTTGTTTATGAGGATTTAATACAAGAAATTCAAACCCTATTTGTTTTTGCAAGGATTATTTCCTTAGGGTTTATAAATTTTTTTTGTGCCTATCACTCCTACTTCCCCACCTTTTATTCCCTCATCACTATTATTCTTGTTCCATTTCCCTATTCCCTCATATCCCTAGAGCACTCATTCCCTATCCCAATTCCCATTGTCCCATCCTAATTATAAATTTCCCAAACCCCAAGACTATCCCAAGAAATCAAGTGACTGCCCCAAAACTCTTCAATTGACAGATTTCACTTGGTAACATTCTATCATTTCCACTACCCTATCCCTCCATAGTCCCTCCCATATTATCACATATTTGGCAGCAAAACCAAAGGCACAAAACTCCTCATATTCATCCTAGACAATATAGAATTTGGAAATCATGGAGACAGATACTTCTTATGACCGAGACAGTGACTCCACAACTGAATTCCATGCACCTAGAAGACCTCACAAGAGTGGCAGACATGTGAGAGAGGAGCCTACTTCATTTGCTGAGTTGCAGGCTTGTCCTCTTGCTATGGCATGTTTTCAACAACAGTATTGTTATCAATTTTGTGAAATAGTTGCTAGGATCCACCACCATCAAGAGCTGGCCCGATTGTTTGTGTTGCATTATCATGATAGCCAAGTCACCCTTGCAGGTGTGAAATTCACTTTAACACCTGAAACTATCTCTCAAGCAACTGGAATTCCAAATGTTGGAGAACAATGGAACAAAAGGCAGTAGGTTGACAGGGTACACTGTGAGCCATATATCAAGCCTAGTTTTGTGAGACAACTCAGCAGATTTTTCCCCTTCCAGTTCCTAAAAGATTCATATGCTCCTCTCATGAAACTTATTATCAAATATTTCAGTTGTGAGGGCCGGTTTTCACGTTTCTATGCCTATGATATCAGGTTGCTGATGCATTTTACCAAGGTGAGGATGATGAACCTCCCTTATTTCATGTGCCGGAATATTGAGAAAATGACCACTCTCGTGCAAAGGAAAACTCCTGAGCAGCAGTATAGTAGTATCTATCACTTTGCACTCATCAAAATTGTGGTTATGCATCAACTCGGCTTGCAGGGTATTTCATGGGAGGATTTCATTTTTAATGACTTATTTACAGCTTCTCAAGTGCCTTCGAAGGTTTTTCATGAGGTAGGTGAACCTTCATATCAGCATGTAGGTCATGAGACACATACCACTAGTGTGACGGTGTTTGTCACTTATCTGAGAGGCACTAGAGGGTTATTTGCAGCAGCCAGGCGAGTATTATCTTCACCTGGGGTGGAAGAGGTCTCGCTTCCTTCATCAGCAGCACAGGTATAAGTACAAGACAAGGGTAAGATGCCCATACATTATGAGGGGCCTTCAGGGGGCCAGGATACAGATTTCATACTCATTTATGATGATTTGGGCTCACCAAGCTCAAAGTTGAGAGAGATTGTTCAGGAGCAAAAGGCAGAAATAAACACTTTGTCCGTCAAGTTGCAAAGAGCCCAATGGATAATAAATTACCTTGAGCAGAGAAACAAACAGTTGGAATATCAGCAAACTATCATGGAGTTGCAAAATATATGTGAGAACTGGCAAGTTGCCCAAAGGAGCCAAACCGATATGACATCCATTGAGAAAGAGATTGAGGCTGATCGCGAAACTTGGCTTGAAAGGGTCAATATTCATTTATAAAAGTTGTTGGAGAAGGCCAACAACTAAAATAACATGTTGAGGCACATGAAGAATCATTATTGGGCAAGAAATCATGTTTTCAAGGCACGAAACAAGATCCTGAAGGCTAAATTGAAGAAGGCCTCAAAGCGTCGGAAAAGGAAAGATAGACTTCAGATTTTAGCCAAGGCTTCCTTGGCCCAGCATAGCACATGATGGAGGACATTCAGCCCAAATTTCAAGAAATTTGGGACACATTTTGCAAATTTTTATTTTTTTGGCCTAAACACAGATTTTTCAGCTCAACACGTCACCCCACTTGGCGCGCGCTTATGATTGAGAGCTCCTCTTGGGTAAAAATTTGTATTTTTGGATTTTTAATGAAAATTTATGCATGCCTACCTATGGCCAAGAGATTTTGACAGGTTTTGGGCTTCCAGAAGGGTCAAAAACACCATACAAATGACCTTTCTGCCCCTTTTTGGACACACAGGAAGTAGTGTTGGGAAAACGCATTTTTGGAGAGGAAAATTGAAGCCAAATTCAGAAATTCCACTTTTGTTGGAAAGTAGACAGGCGGACCTTTCCAAAAAGCCCACTTGGAGAAAATTTAGACACCAAGAAGGCCTTCAAAATCAACTCCAAACTGGCGCGACGCATACAGAAATCAGGCGCGGCGCATTGGGGATTTTGCTCATTTTTGACTCAGTAACTCTGTTTTTCACCTATTTTTGGACAGTTTGACTTCATTATCTCCAAATGTTAAAATCATGATGTATTTTGATGTTATTTTATGGGTCTTGATGTAATTTTGGAAAAAATTTACTCATGGAAGTAGATTCATCCATCAAAAGGTGAATTGCAACTGAATGAATCAGTTTCATATGTTATAGAGGCAAGCTATTCCACTGCCTATTTTCCAGTTCTTAGTTTAGATCTTGTTGAAACAGCTCCTAGAATTGTGAGCTCGACCCCTAGAAGCTGGGAATGAGTTATTCTTGTCTATATCTTGTATTGTTTCAGTCATTTGCATGGTTGGACACTTGGGATTGCTTTGAGCATCATTGTACATTCATCTCTACAGTTTGGCAAAGGAATAGACCAGGGTTTGCAGCACTCCTTGGGATTCATGTGGCTCTTTGTTTTGATGATGTATTTCTCTCTATTTATGTAAGTTCACTGGTGCTTTATGTGTATCATCTTCCTTCTTATTTCTTCTTAAGTTAAACAAACAAGGATAAAGGTGGAATTCATTAGATTTTCAGTGCTCTACCTTGAGTTTTGTTTAATTTTCTATGTTTTCAACGGTTTGAAGAGGATTCCTGAAATTTTCCTGCCCTCTTCAACTCCTCACCGATATGAGCTATCCATTTCATTCAAAATTGAAGCATCAAAAAAATTGCCTACCTTTCCCCATTCATATCTCTGCAAAAACTAGGCCTCATTCCCCAGACCCAAAATCTGCCTTTCCCTTTGATCCAACAAACACCCTCAAAATCAAATCAAACTCTCTTAAATATATACCTAGCCTAAAATCAGTTTTCATTTCAGTCATCTCAAGCCTCATTGATCATTTTTTGCTGAGATTGAAAAGGAGAGAGCCCTCTCCCGATCTGGTAGGGCTAGCTACCAGGTTAAGCGTGGTTTGATGTTACCCTAGATTCTGCCTTTTTCAGCCTGAGGTAGATTTAGGCAATAACAGACTTGAAAATTGCATTCAGTTAAAACAAAGTTTTCTACAAATGTGTTTTCATTGGATAAAATAAAATATTCTTGTTTTTGTCATGTTTGCATAGACAACACGGAATCCAATGACGTTTGTGAAAACAAAATGTATGTAAAAGATTGGAAACATACAGAGCTAAATACAAAGGGGAAAATGTTCATTGCAATGTTTGAAGAAATGAAATCAGAGGAGATTACAATATCATCTGATGGTGATCAATTTTCTGATCTTGTTAGAGAAGGTAGCATTTGAATTACTTTCAAATGATAGAGATATACAAATAAATTTAAATACATAAGTTTGCTAAGTTTTTTATATTATGCAGGAGATGTTTTTGTTGTAATTGCACCTACTGACAACAATGAAAATGTGAATTATAATTTGATGTGTTGCACTAAATAAAAAATGAAATTATTAGAAAACTATAATGATCACGGGTTTCCATATGAAAGAGGATCTATTATAATGAAAGGTTATTTTTTCAGACAAACTAAACAAAGTGGGCATTTTGTTTACTTTGAAGACTATGAACCTGGTGTCATAAGTTGTCAATATAATCACTTGATGTGTGCAGCACGCATAAAGGTTATAGAGGTTCAATCAAAGAAAAAAATAAAAATTAAGAAATGGAAAATGTCAAAATTCGATCATGAACGAATCATTGAAGATGGCATTCCATTGGATTTTTTTTTATTGAACTGCCCAACAATTTCTTCTCTTTGGATTTATGTTTTAGAACTTCCAGAACTCAACTAAAAATTGAGTTGCCTTGTTATGTTATCTGTGCAAGTGTTTGCACATGTACATTGTTTTGGTACATGCACACTAGTATCAACTGAAAGTAGCTTTTCTATACATGAATTGATGAAAAATGTTGCATGTATTGGATATATATATGCTCTAGAATGCAATTCACTAGAAGTAGCTTTTCTATGTGCATTGATGAAAAATGTTGCAAGTACTGGATATATATGTTCTAGAAGTATTGGATATATATGTTCTAGAATGGAATTAACTGAAAGTAGCTCTTCTATACATGGGTTGATGAAAAATTTTGCACATACTGGATATATATACATTATAGAATGATTTTTTAAAATTTTATGATTGTTTGACACATCTAACAAGACCTAAAATCTTATGATTGTTTATATATATATATTACTTCAATCGTTTTAAAATATATATTCAAACATGTGTAAAATAATTTCTACATGTACATATATTCATGTGAATTTTTTTTGTCTGGAAAACGACAACTTAAATTTTAAAAACAAAACATAATATCATAATCACATGCCAAATGTAGTTCAACCATCCAAAACTTGAGTTTCATAAACGTTTTGATTAGAGCACAATATTACTTCACATGCCTTGCCAATTGTAGTTCAACTATCCGATAAAAACAAAACATTATATCACAGGTCAAATGTAGATCAACCATCCAAAACTTAAGTTTTAATTTAACAAAGCATTATAGATCATAACATTACTTCACATTCCAAATGTAGTTCAACCATCGAAAACTTATGTTTTAAAAACAAAACAAATTATAACAAAACATTACTTCACATGCCAAATATATTTCAACCATCCAAAACTTGAGTTTTAAAAATAAAAACATTATATCATAACATTACTTCACATGCCAATTATAGTTCAACTATCCAATAAAAACAAAACATTATATCACATGCCAAATGTAGTTCAACCATGCAAAACTTAAGTTTTAAAAATAAAACATTAATATAGATCACAACATTACTTCACATGCCAAATGTAATTCAATCATCCAAAACTTAAGTTTTAAAAACAAAACAAATTATAACACAACATTACTTCACATGCCAAATGTAGTTCAACCATCCAAAACTTGAGTTTTAAAAACAAAACATTATAGATCACAAGTATGAAGTATCAAGTAACATTACTTCACATGCCAAATGTAGTTCAACCATAAAATTTTAAAAACAAAAAAATTTATTTAACATAACATTACTTCACATCACATCCCAAATGTACTTCAACCATCCAAAACTTGAGTTTTAAAAACAAAAAAAAATTATATATAACACTGTAACATTACTTCACATGCCAAATGTAGTTCAACCATCAAAAACTTAAGTTTTAAAAACATTATATATCACATTCACATGTACCAAATGTATTTCACATAAAATATGTCAAAATTTTTTACATATAACAAGTATCAAGTTATATATGACTGCATCTAGATAAAAATATATATAAAAAAGTAAATTTAAGACTAAATCTATTGAAAATATAATGTTACACGTGTGCATGTGCATTATCCATCAAATAGTGCATGTGCATCATCCATCAAATACAAATGGATATAGTGTCTCTCTGAGCAAAGTCACAATCCTCGATCTATCCTGCGAAGCATGGGGAACCTGTCGACAATGTGTACAAACATTAAATTTTGATGTTTTAAAAATGAGTGAGAATATATAGAACATCATGTAAAAGACAAAATGTAAAAAGAAATCATGCAATACCTCATGACCTTCCCTCTCCATTTGTTGCTCGTCCACTAAAACTACCCCCACAGGAACATCTCCACCATTAATGTAGGTTTTAACCCTGAAAAAAAATTATCTACACACGAATATTATAACAGAAAATAAACAATAGTGAGAACATAAAACATAAAATAGATAAACACAAAGATTTTCCCCTAGATCCCAAATTGGGATGACTAGTTTGATTTTTCATTATATTCCTTTTAGTGTTACAATATATATATATATATACATGTCGAAGCATACATAAACCCCAATCCATTAACCCTGGATTAGAACACAACCGTAGTTCCCTTGACCGGATCTACAAAAATACCAGGGGTTGAAAACCACCATACCCCAACAACATGCACGAAACCATGGGCGCGAACCGCCCACCGGCACATGATTAGTTGTGGAAAGAATATAACACATACCCAACAAGTAAACTGTACAATATATATGTACACACACACACACACATATTAAAAAATTCAAATTCAAATGCATATATAAAATTATTTTCAATAATATTAAAAAAAAAGTTAGACAACTTGTTCAAATGGTTGAAATGGTGTGGATGTTCCTATCTCCATCACTAGAGTCTGCGGAGAAAATAAATCCTCTATAGAAACCTAAAATTCAAAAAATTTAAAAGTATAAAATAACTCAAGATCAAGATCTTAATTTATAATAAAACTTTTAAACTTAAATTTATAAATTATAACTTAAAAACATATATTTAAGTGAAAAATTGAATACTTCTGCTGGTGGATTTTTCACATCTCCTAAGAGAGGCTCCAAAAAAAAATCTTGAAAAACATACAATTCAAAAAATTCAAAATAACTCAAAATATCTAGATCTCAATTTATAATAAAACTTTTAAACTTCAATTTATAACTTATAACTTAAAAACATATATATATTTAAGTGAAAAATTGAATACTTGTTCTGGTGGATTTGGCACATCTCCTAAGAGTGGCTCAAAAAGAAAATTTCCAAAAACCTAAAATTCAAAAAATTTAAAATAACTCAAGGTCTAGATATATCTCATTTTTTAATGGAAATTTTTGAGGTGGAATATATAACTTAAAAACATAAATTGTAAAAGTGAAAAATTATCCATACTTGTTGTTGCACATCATTTTGTCACTGTCCCTGCAATCCCCAACTCGCACATTGGAGGGTTGTTTCTGTGACTAGTAAGTAGTGTCATGCTTTGCAAATACCATCCTTTCATCCCTTTTGATGAAAGAAACGTTCTTCTTGTTGACATTTCCCTGAGAAGAGCTATAAAATTCCCTATTTTTACCTTGGCGTGAGTAGCTAGCTACACCCTCGCACCGACAAAGAAATTTAACACTGAGCCTACTCCACTTGGCACTCTCTACTAGTTAGACACCCACGCCAAGCTGTTTATGAAATGTTTTTTAAAAATAGAGGCGGAGGTTCCATTCCAACCACCTCGGGGATGAGTCATTAAAGTGGTTGAACTAAAACAACCATGGACTCTGTTGGAAATATTGTCATTGATGGCAAAGGAGAAGACAGGAGTAGCACCTGAACTATCACTAAGGCAAAAGGAGAACAAATAAACAATGGCAACCAAAGAAGCAGAGGCAGCAGAGATAGCAAAAGAGAAGCAAGGAGAAGAATTAGACAAGAAACAAAGGCAGCAAAGACAGACTAGGAGCAGAGAGGTAGCTGAGGCAACAAAGAAGCAAAGATAGTATGAGTATTGTTGGGTTTAAATGTTGTGTGACAAAATCTGTAATTGGGGTTTTAATGGTGTTATGCATATAATTGAAGAGAACCCATATAATTGTTGAGACAAGGTTGAATTTGAGATCGAGAGTGAATATTCATTTGTGTAAATTTGTGAGTAGATCTATGCTATTTGTGAAGTTTCCGAAGACTTTGAATTGAATCTAATTTTTCCTGGATGTGTCAAAGAGATAGAGTGTTGGGTTTTGTTGATCGTTCTATTATGCAATACAGTTCGATCTGGTGTCGAGTTCCAATAGGTTTGGAATGTAATTTGGTTACAATTGAGAATTCGATAAAATATTGAATAAGGAAAATCAAATGAGGATGAGGAATACGTTCCTATTATAATCTATATATGCAGGGGAATTATGAAGTTTGGGCTCATATGCAAATATCGAGCCATTCGAAAGAGGCAAGTTCATATATAACTACAGAGTCTACACAAACTCTGGAGAAGGAACAGTTGTTAACGCAATTGAGGAAGTTAAAGTCCAGAGCAAAGAATGTATGCTGAGAGGGTTTGAATGTTCGATGAAACCTTCGGCATGTCTGAGCTTTGATTTGTATCACACGGAACGATGTTTAATTGCATGCAAGTATGCCAGCGGAAGATGCAAGCTGACTGTGTTATAAAGTTCGATGCAACGAGAAGAACACATATACAATAAAATGCGTTGGTTAATAGTGCAGTTTAGAAACGGAACCTAGAGCAAATGAGATAAATGAAACCATGACTTGTGAATAGTAGAAGCAGTTTTAGAAACAAGGAGTGGTTTTTGCATTTCTTAAAAATGGTAAGTGGTATCAAACAAAAAATTGCGATACATTCCAGCGCTTGACGCGTGTCTTGAAGTGGTTTACAAAAGCCATGAATTTCATATTTTTTTGTGAGTTGAGTCTCGGATTTAAAACTTTTGCGATTTACATCCGATTGCTAGCCATCGAAGATCGAAGGCATTCGCACCATGAAGATGCATGAAGGTTAAGGCAGGGTTATAAAGTCGTGGGTCTGACTATGTCTTGGTGTGGGAATTAAAATGTTAAATGTGAATTGAATGATATATGGTGGGACTCAATATTAATTATGTGATATATTATGTTAATCCAAAGTCAGAGATCTGCGTGAAGGGATAGATGTGGGACACAAATATGGTTGTAGGAGCTTCAGTTTTATTCAGAATCGGAAGGTTGAATGGAATGAGCGTGTAAAGTAAGAGTTTTATCTTTGGTTTTTTATATGGTACATAGATCAACATATAATATGAAGAGTCATGATATGCATTGAATGAGGATGTGGGTCCAAAAGTCCCTGTTGATATATGAATTAGTGCGCTGGTTTAAGAAAGTCGACGATTATGAAGTAGAAATGTTTAATTACATTCGGGATAGTGGAAGGGTTTAAAATGCATTTACATCTACAAATTATTAGTGTGGACGAGACGTTATTATATAGTGGTTGGGTTTTATCCAAAATTGGGATTGTAAGACAAAAGGAATTTTTGTATGGTGTAGATATATGATGGGTTCATAAAGAATTATCATATATATATATAAATATATGTTGTGGGCCCGAAGACTTCATTTAATATAAGTGCTGGTGACATTCGATGGTGAGTGCGATGGTCAAATTCTTCTTACAAAGGTTTCATATCGTTGGATTAAAGACAATATATATATTAAATATTATGTTGGATGTGTAATGTTAAGGCCGTGAGCAACATTTGCATTCAAGAATTATAAGCTGAGAATGAAGTTTATTGCTTTGGGCTATTCGAATGTTAATTCGAATATGCATGCAATGGGTTTTAATATGGTTTCAAACCATAAGTTTTAAAAGGTAACCTTCGCATATGAAGTCACAGAAGTGGATTTTTGACCATAGTGCATAAGATGAAGAGCTACTTCCACATTAGAGTTGCAGGGTTGAAACTATGTTGATTGCTTTTTCATAGTGTATTAAAAGTTGGCATCGAAAACTGAGTTTGCCTATTTGAGCATTTCCAATTAAATGAAATTTCATTATTGAGTTATAACAGAGATTTTAATCCTTGAGGGAAAAGCTTCAGCATTAATTTAAACTACCAGAGTTGAGGAAAAGGCAGGGCACATGCACATAAAGCAAGAGAGTATGCAGAACTGTTACATTATAGCAGCAGAAAAGACAAGCACACTGTGAGTCAAGAACTGAAAGGGTTGAATGAGATATATCAACTGTAAATGTGAATGTAAATGATTTAAAATTATTTTAATTCTATGTGATGCAAAGGCAAGTCTTCGTAGGCAAACAAAACTCCACTGTAAAACTGAAATTTGTACATATTTCTATATTCCTCTGAATGAGATGGAAAAATAAATGAGAAGGTAGAAGTCAAAGAGTCATGGCTATTCATTTCGAATTCCCTATGGAATAAAAACAGTCATGAGGTGAACTCTATAAATGATATCACATAGATATGCATAGAGAGGTTAAAGAATGGAGAAATGAGGCAGAGAGGGTAAGAAGGAGGAGCAGATAGAGAAGCTGTGAAGATTTAGAGATTATATAAGGACGATATGAAGGCTAGTGGATAGCAGTGAAGAAGGTACATAACAGAGCTGATATCCAAGTAAATCAGCATGTGTGATTTTGAATGAGTGAGGAATTTGGTGATTCCATATCAAGTTGTAGCTTGATAGATGTCAGTTGTAGATGACTGAGGTAGGAGCCTCCTGTAGGTTGTAGACTGCAGAAAATAGAGGAATTTGGTGCTTCCATATCAAGTTGTAGCTTGATAGAAGTCATTTGTAGCTGGCTGAGGTAGGAGCCTCCTGTAGGTTGGAGCCTGCAGAAAATAGATGGGAGTTGGAGCTTCCTTGAAAGTTGTACCTTGCAAAATTGAGGTAGGAGCCTCCTATAGGTTGGAGCCTACAGAAAATTGGTGGTGAGAGGGATTTGGAGCTTGCCTTTGCATCACAAAAATAATAAGATGTGTTTTTCTCCCTTATGGGTTTCCACTTATATCTTTTGTCTATGTGCATGATGTTTATGTGTTGATATGGTATATCTAATCTTCTTAACACTTGTTGCTCACATATTAAGACTGCTATTACATTATCTAATCTTCTTAATACTTGCTGCTCACAAATTAATATTGCTCACATATTAAGTTGATCATGAAATGAAGGTGTAAATAAGTTTAAAGGAAAGTTTTAAAAGTCTATGAATGTGTTAAATTGATTCCCCCCCTCTTAGTTTAACTAAGGGTTCAACAGTTGGTATCAAAGTGGGTTCCTTTGGAGTAAGCCTAATAGCTTGAAGGAGAGCTGGTTGAGTCATGGACTATCAAAATGTACCTTTGTTAAATACAAAAAACTTTCTGGAATGGAGAGATAAGATTAAAACAGATTTAATGGCTTATGAACCTGAGGTATGGAAACTTGTATGTGATGGTTACTGCACAGACTCTCCCTCAGTGCAAGAACAAAAGAGGAATTCCAAGGAAAAATTTGTGATATATAATAGTCTTCATAACAAGTATCTTGAGTTAATAATGGATTTAACCTCTGCAAAAGAAATCTAGGATAGATTGCATTTCATGCATGAAGTAGACACTAGGGACTGAATTGTCAAGAAGGATAAGAGAATCAAGAAGAAGAAAAATCCATGTCTAAAGGAAAATGTTCAATCAAATGAGGTACCTGCTAGTGTGAATGGAAGTAAGTTCCATGAAGAAATTATAGTGAAAGAACAAACCAAACTTGACATTGCCTTGACTTAAATAAGAAGATTGAAGAATGAAAACAAAGACTTAAAGAAATTGGTGCAAATATGTGATGCGAAAGAATATGAAGATAAGAAAGAAATTGTTGGACTGAAGACAAAAATTGAAGAAGCGAGGAAAGTATAAGACACTCTACTAAAGAAAATAAAGGATAAAATTCAGAAGCAAGAAAAATTGGAAGAAGTAGTGTGCCTGAGAAAGAAATTAGAAAAATCCCAAAGAGAATTATTAATGAATACTCCTCAAATGACAAGCTCTAAGCAGTTGGAAAATATTCTAAATGCTCAAAGTTCTCCTCTCATAAAGGTTGGGATAGGATATGAAGGAGAAACCAGTAATTCCAAGGCAGAAGATAACAAGAATATCATTTTTGTAAAAGCTGTAAAGGATAACGAAGCAACTCAAAATATTCCTACAGAAGTAGAAGCCAACAAGAACATGATTTGCAATGAAGTAAACAGAAACAAGCAGTAACCTCAAATGACAAAGAAAAAAATGAAGAAACACTCAGATGAAAAAGGCTCATGCACTCTTGAATATGAATTGAAAAAATTTGGAAGGTGTCAAAGGAGGTTCTTTCCTCCTATGGAAAATATCACATGTTTCTCTTGTCATAAACTAGGACATATTGTAGCACATTCTAAGACAAGGCATATTAACTTTAACCAGCAAAAGATGCAGCAAATGAGAAGACTACCTCAAGAAAACAAATGGAAAAGACAACCACTCACCAGGTACATAAATCGATTCCATGGCTATTGTTTTTCATGCAATGAATTTGGACATAAATCTGTTGAATGTAAATTTTGTTCAAAAAGGGGAACAAAATATTATACATCAGCTCAAATGTACCTTGGTAAAATAATATGTTATGTATGCCTCAAGCTTGGTCACAAAGCAAAAGACTGTAAACTGCCATATACATTAAATAACTCTAGACAGATGATGGAATATAATAAAATCAAACAAAACTATGAATCAAAAAGAAGTGTAGACATTATGAAGAACCCCAATAAAGTATGGAAGGAAAAGAGAAAGGGGGAGCCTGTTACCTCAATAACATAATGAATCCATCATAGTCTCAGGGGGAGCTACTCTAGGAAGCAACGCAAATATCCAACCAATGATATATATGAAGCAACATCCCAGGGGGAGAGAAGTTCATAAATAGTCCCCACAAAAGTAGTCTAAGAAGAGCTCCATGAAATAACAGAAGCTAAAAGGTCAGGAAGGGAGAGGAAAATTCCTCTAACAAAGAACTACAGAGGAAGAAGATTATCTGAAGCATTCAATAGACGATAGATTGATGGAAGAAGAGAAGGCAGCAAGAAACCATGGAAGTAGAGAGAACATCAGCCATGAACATGTAAGCTAAGAAGACATCATCACATTAAGTGATGATCACATTGTGCATCATACTGCTAGAATTAACAATGAATCACATTAATAAGGATGAGTAAGATAAGTGCCTATCATCATTATGTCATTACATAATTCATCTATGAAAAGTCCCCTTGGAGGAATGCAGTTAAGTGAGTGATAAATCTCTAAGTGATCTGCCCATGAAGATTTCAAGTAAAGAAATTGAAGATGTCTTCCCGAAGATCATTATGTTAGAACATTTGAATTGTATATAAAGCAGCAATGATTATGGAGCAGTCCTAGAAAGGAAAATGCAGTGACATTCCTTTCAACAAAATGACATAATAAGAAAAATGGTTAATGATGCCAAGATCAAATTCAGTATATTGATGATTGTTGGTGTGAACAGTGAAAATCTCAATAGTGGAAACTATGAAGTTTGTCTTAACTATGGGTTCATGTGTGAGCTGAAGTGAAAGTAGGACCAATTAGTATTTGGTACAAGCAGCATGCATATCAAAAAAATACCCAGTGTTATCAGTGGAGCAGTGGTATGGTACAGGTCCTCAGGATCAAAGAATTATGGCAAGAGTACATCAAAGTAGTATACCCAGCGTTATCTACATTACTAAAGCATGAAAAGGTCAATAATAGTGCTAAAGGATCATTTTTTTGTTTACACCTTAAGCATTATATTGAGCATTGATGTAGTATCTATTTCTATATATAACCGCATGCCTTCCTGAAGTCAGTACATATATATCTTGAAGGCCTCTTTCTTAAGATCATTCATAAAACTGTGTGAAGTCTGTTTGCTGAGATTTCAATTAAACATCTTGAATATTTTTTTGTGGAAGATCATCATGATAAAATAGTTAAAGTATTTGAAGTATGAAGGACTAGTTGATCATTGAAAAGAGTTTGATCATTGACATACATACCCCCTTATGTCATAAATAAAATTGCATGGTTGATAAGTGAGACTGACCAATACATTGAATGTATCTAGCCAAAAGGGTTTGTTTTTGAAAGCACATTGTACAAGTAGTAAAGTCATTTGGTCTCTTAGATTGAAAGATATCGTCTAATCTCACAATAAGTTGTAAGCTCTGGGTTGATTCATTGTTCACATCAGAAACAAGGACCTTTCAACTATTAAGTGTAATATCCTTTTCAGCACCCTAGCTCATATCACCACCAACAAGCAGGAAAGGTGAACCACAACTATAAAAGATATATTGGCATCATCATAATTGAACATATGTTGTACTACAGATGTGTATTGCAGAAGGAGACATATTCCATCTACAATATTCCTCAAAAGATATGTATTTCTGATGAAGATCATACTAGAGACTGAAGTATATTTGAAGCATTCTTAGTATTTTTAGCTTTGTTCCAATGATGCATCTCTGATTATATAAGTATAATTATATATATGGTTGTTCTATCATCACCTACACTCTATACAAGTGCAAGGAGTTTGTGCTTTGGGATGGTATCAACTTATTGTGTATATACAAGTTCAATAATTCTCAAAAGTGTTCTCTCAAAAACTCTTGTACATGAGTCTGGAGCAGCAAGGTATAAAGTCAAAAGAAGAAGGCCTAAACACAACACAGAGAAAAGAAATGAAAATATAGAATCTACATTGGGAGATGTGCAACCCTTTTCCATTGATGTCATAGGGGGAGGAAAAACAAGCAAAAGAAGAAAGGCAGAGGAAGACAAAACACACCTTTCAGAATGAAAGGGGGAGGAAGACTTGGAGGAAGAATTGGAGTATTGGTGGATGTGTTGCCATCAATGCTAAAAGGGGAGACTGTTGGAAATATTGTCATTGATGGAAAAGGAGAAGATAGGAGTAGCACCTAAACTATCACTAAGGAAAAAGGAGCACAAAGAAACAACAACAACCAAAGAAGCAGAGGCAGCAGAGATAGAAAAACAGAAGCAAGGAGCAGCATTAGACAAGAAACAAAGGCAGCAAAGACAAACTAGGAGCAGAGAGATATCTGAGGCAGCAAAGAAGGAGAGATAGCATGAGTATTGTTGAGTTTAAATGCTGTGTGACAAAGTCTGTAATTTGGGCTTTAATGTTGTTATGCATGTAATTGAAGAAAACCCATATAATTGTTGAGACAGGGTTGACTGGAGATCGAGAGTGAATATTCATCTGTGTAAATTATGTGAGTAGATCTATGTTATTTGTGAAATTTTCGCACACTTTGAATTGAGTCTAAATTTTCCTGGATGTGCTAAAGAGATAGAGTGTTGGGTTTTTTTGACCGTTCTATTATGCAATATAGTTCGATCTGGTGTCGAATTCCAATAGGGTTGGAATGGTAATTTGGTTACCATTGAGAATTCGATAGAATATTGAATAAGGAGAATCGAATGAGGACGAGGAATACGTTCCTATTATAATCTATATATGCAGGGGAATTATCAAGTTTGGGCTTATATGCAAAGACCGATCCATTCGAAAGAGGCAAGTTCATATATAACTACGGAGTCTACAAAAATTCTAGAGAAGGAACAATTGTTAATGCAATTGAGGAAGTTAAAGTCCAAAGCAAAGAATGTATGTTGAGAGGGTTTGAATGTTCGATGAAACCCTGGGCCTGTTCAAGCTTTGATTTGTATCACACCGAATGAGGTTTAATTGCATGCAAATATGCCAGCGGAAGATGCAAGCTGACTGTGTTATAAAGTTCGATGCAACGAGAAGACCGCATATACAAGAAAATGCATTGGTTAAAAGTGTAGTTTAGAAATAGAACTTGGAGAAAATGAGATAAATGGAACCATGACTTTTGAATAGTAGAAGCGGTTTTAGAATCAAGGAGTGGTTTTCGCATTTCTTAAAAACGGTAAGTTGTATCAAACAAAAAAATGCGATACATTCCAGCGCTTGACGCGTGTCTTGAAGTGGTTTACTAAAACCACGAATTTCGCATTATTTTTGTGAGTTAAGTCGTGGGGTTAAAACTTTTGTGATTTTCGTCGGATTGCTAGCCATCGAAGATTGATGGCGTTCGCACCATGAATATGCATGAAGGTTAAGGCAGGGTTATAAAGCCGTGGTCCTGACTATGTGTTGGTGTGGGAATTAAAATGTTAAATGTGAATTGAATGACATATGGTGGGACTCAATATTAATTATGTGATATATTATGTTAATCCAAAGTTAGAGATCTGCGTGAAGGGACAGATGTGGGACCCAAATATGGTTGCGGGAGCTTGGGTTTTATTCAGAATTGGAAGGTTGAATGGAATGAGCATGTAAAGCAATATTTTTATCTTTGGTTTGTTATATGGTACATAGATCAACATATAATATGAAGAGTCATGATATGCGTTGAATGAGGATGTGGGCCCAAAAGTCTCTGTTGATATATTCATTAGTGCGTTGGCTTAACAAAGTCAAAGATTATGAAGTAGAAATGTTTAATTACATTCGAGACAATGGAAGCGTTTAAAATGCATTTACATCTACAAATTATTAGTGTGGACCAGATGCTATTATATAGTGGTTGGGTTTTATCAAAAATTGGGATTGTAAGACAAAAGGAATATTTGTATGGTGTAGATATATGATGGGTTGATAAATAATTATCATATATATATAAATGTATGTTGTGGGCCCGAAGACTTCCTTTAATATAAGTGCTGGTGACATTCGATGGTGAGTGCGATGGTCAAATGCTTGTTACAAAGGTTTCATATCGTTGGATTAAAGACATTATATATATTAAATATTATGTTGGATGTGTAATGTTAAAGTCGTGAACAACATGTGCATTCAAGAATTATAAGCTGAGAACGAAGTTTATTGCTTTGGGCTATTCGAATGTTAATTCGAATATGCATGCAATGGGTTTTAATATGGTTTCAAACCATAAGTTTTAAAAGGTAACCTTCGCATGTGAAGTCACAAAAGTGGATTTTTGACCATAGTGCATAAGATGAAGAGCTACTTCTGCATTAGAGTTGCAGGGTTGAAACTGTGTTGATTGCTTTTTCATAGTGTATTAAAGGTGGGCGTCTGAAACTGAGTTTGCCTATTTAAGCATTTCCAATTAAATGAAATTGCATTATTGAGTTATAACAGAGATTTTAATCATTGATGGAAAAGCTTCAACATTAATTTAAACTACCAGAGTTGAGGAAAAGGTAGGGGCACATGCACAGAAAGCAGGAGAGTATGCAGAATTGTTACACTACAGCAGTAGAAAATACAAGCACACAGTGAGTCAAGAACTGAAAGGGTTGAATGAGATATATCAACTATAAATGTGAATGTAAATGATTTAAAATTATTTTTACTGTATGTTATGCAAAGGCAAGTCTCCGTA
The DNA here is from genome assembly GCA_034641835.2 of Pinus albicaulis. Classification (NCBI taxonomy): domain Eukaryota; kingdom Viridiplantae; phylum Streptophyta; class Pinopsida; order Pinales; family Pinaceae; genus Pinus; species Pinus albicaulis. The sequence continues at coordinate 383,383,759 of CM076578.1, read as the reverse complement.
GGCAAACAAAACTCCACTGTAAAACTGAAATCTGTACATATTGCTATATTCCTCTGAATGAGATGGACAAAGAAATGAGAAGGCAAAAGTCAAAGAGTCATGGTTGTTCATTTCGAATTCCCTGTGGAATACAAACAGTCATGAGGTGAACTCTATAACTAATATCCCATAGCTATGCATAGAGAAGTTAGAGAATGGATAAATGAGGTAGAGAGGGTAAGAAGAAGGAGGAGCAGATAGAGAAGCTGTGAAGATTCAGAGATGATATAAGGCAGATATGAAGACTGGTGGACAGTAGTGAAGAAGGTATAGAACAGCGCTGATATCCAAGTAAATCAGCATGTGTTTTTTTGAATGAGTGAGGAAGTTGGTGCTTCCATATCAAGTTGTAGCTTGATAGATGTCAGTTGTAGCTGACTGAGGTAGGAGCCTTCTGTAGGTTGTAGCCTGCAGAAAATAGAGGAAGTTGGTGCTTCCATATCAAGTTGTAGCTTTATAGAAGTCAGTTGTAGCTGGCTAAGGTAGGAGCCTCCTGTAGGTTGGAGCCTGCAGAAAATAAATGGGAGTTGGAGCTTCCTTGCAAGTTGTAGCTTGCAGAATTGAGTTAGGAGCCTCCTGTAGGTTGGAGGGTATAGAAAATCGGTGGTGAAAGGGAGTTGGATCTTGCCTTTGCATCACAACAATAATAAGATGTGGTTTTATCCCTTATGGATTTCCAATTATATTTGTTGTCTATGTGTATGATGTCTATTTGTTGATATGGTATATCTAATCTTCTTAGTACTTGATGCTCACATATTAAGACTACTGTTACATTATCTAATCTTCTTAATACTCGCTGCTCACAAATTAATATTAATCACATATTAAGTTGATCATGAAATGAAGGTGTAAATAAGTTTAAAGGAAAGTTTTAAAAGTCCATGAATGTGTTAAACTGATTCACCCCCCCTCTCAGTTTACCTAAGGGTTCAACAGACTCCTTCCTTTAGTTAGTAGTTTACACCTCCCTTGGAACTCTCCTAAAGGATAGGACTTCCTCCCACCTTTGTAGGGATCCCAACCTCCTCCCTTTCCTCTATATAAGAAACTATATCTTTTATTAGAAGCTAGCTAAACGGTTGAACAGTTGAACTAGGAGAATTATGTTATAGCTAAGTTGTTAGAGAAGATAGAGTAAGAAATATTGTGTTGAGAGAGATCGAGTTGATGACTTCTAAGAGAGCCTGAGTCCGAATTCCCTGACCAAAATTTGAGACGCGCTTCGTTTGAACCCCACTGGAGGAGACTGCGACGTCAAAGCATCGGTTGTACTCTTCCTTCTACTCATTAATATACATGACTACTGTTTGGTTCCACTATTGTGTTATGATGTTTATTTGATGCGATATGTTTAGCTCTCTCTGACTGGCTAATAGTTGTGAGTGAAACTATTCTGTCATATTTTCTTCTTGTTATTTGTCCTATGTGCAGGTATCTGAGCATGACAGTGAACGAATCATGATTTTCCAAAGCAGGAGCGAGAGGCCACTACTCTTTCTGCAATGTCGACAACGTTGGATTCAAGGTAGGTCAATCTACCATGTCTTTTGTTCATTCATTAACTAGGAAGCAAAATTTTAGCGTGTCCTTTTGTTACTAGACCCACCCTAAGGCTAGAGGGATCATCTCTTTCCATAGAGGGTATTTAACTTCATAACAAATTGGTGACTCCACTGGAGATCAGTGCGAGTTTTTCGTGTCATCCTGTTGGGTCAGTTTCAATTATTGGTTTAGTTATCTATCTTTTTCTAGTTTGTTTGTTGAGTTTCCATCCTCTGTTCTACCTAAGTGTGTCAAGGTTGACCTCTACTCATTAGGTTATGATTTTTCCTCTTTTTCCCATAGGTATCCAGTTTTGGACGGTTTGTTTCTAGAAAGTCGCATCGATTGGCGCATGTTTCTCTTTTAGCACTCACGCCAACCTTTGTATGACATGAATTACATCCTTACAGTTGCACCAACCCTTGTAGTTTTTGGTTTGACCTCCTTAATGAGTGTTTTGGTCATTTTTTCTTTATTCTAGGTTATTTTTTAGTGTGTTTAAGCCTTTTAGACTGTGTTGACTACTATAGACTTGTTTCCCTCAGTCGTTTATCCATTTCCTTGTCGGTGTCATTTAAGACCTTAGGGTTTCTAAGTGTTCTTGCACACCGAGTCTTCTGTTCGAGAACAAGTCTCTTTGATTGTTATCAGTCTCGTTTTTTGTCATTAGATTGAGTTTTTCATGATCCTTTTGTTTTTCTGATTGAATGATCTTTTAGTTTTTTTTATTAGTCCTTCATCTTCAATATCTTAAGTATCGATTACTTTTCTTGTTTGGGTTACTTTGGGAAACTCTCTTTTTTGATTGAAAGTTTGCTCCATTAGCTTGCATCTTTTTGTGTTTGTTTCATTTTTCTTGTGTCATTCAATTTCAAAACCTTACATTCGTAAAAATCTAACTAGTGTTTATTTTGTCTTCCATTGAATTAGTACAATGTGTGCTTCATTTCATTGAAAATTCAAAAAATCAAAAAATATCTTTGCATTATTTTGTTGCATCGATAGTGAAACGTTCCTTTACATAACTAGCATTTGTAAATATAGGAAGGAATTTCATTTTCGATTGATTGCATTAAGCGCATTAGAAGTTTCTTCACATATTTTCCTTGTTTTATTACTTGAAATATTTATATCCTTCTTATAACACTATCATCGAATTGAAATGATGTTCATTTGCATATAGTTTGCATCTAGGAAGTTGAGCTCCACATTCGATAGGGCTTGGAAATTGAAACATAATTCAAGATTAACTTTAAAATTTACTCAATGAACCTAAGGCAACATTGAAACCTATTAGTTTCCACTCGCCTTTTGGCTTTAGATAGCACTGGTATGGACTTGTGCTTCCCGTACCATCGCGTATATAAAGGGAGACCCCTTTAGGTTGCAATAATTTTATCCATAGGAAGCTGAGTCTACCGCCTTGTAACAGTGATACACCGAGCACAACATTTTGGGAGACTACCTGCGCGTATGTCAAGTCCTTGGTCATTTCTCTTTCATTTGATCACCAAGCTGTATATGGCAGTTCACGAAAACCTAGTACACCCTCTTGCTTAGAATTCCTAAGAAGTCATTTTGATATTTACGTGACTCTTTAAACAAGAGAAGATATCATCAAGCACTTTTCCTTTCACGCTCGTTTCAAATTGAAAGTGACTAGAGTCATATTTTTCCTGTTTCTTGACTCTTAAAACATGAAACATTGAATTTTGGTTTTAGTGTTATAAAATTAATCACCTACGATTACACGCCCATTAAAATTTTGTTACTTGGTCTGATTTATTTCCTTAGTTCTTGATTTTGGTACCTTCAATTGGTTATCTCTTTTCCTTCCTATTTTGATTTACATTCAAAGTGGCGAAAAATCTAGTTTTGTCGTCCTCGCCACCTCCTAGTGGTGGTTCTTTTTCAGATGCTTCTTTCGAAACCCCTTAATCCACTAGGCCCGTCGAGTTATCGTAGCCTATTCTTCTGTCTATCCAACCCCTTGCTACTCGATCTCCGCTTGACGAGCCAGTTGAATTCCATTGGCCTCCTTCAAGTGCTTGGTCTAGTTTTGGGGAAGAATGAGAATTTCCTCCTCTTACATCTAGATCTCCTTTTGTTGCTGCTATGGTACCTCCTAGTCCTCATAGTCTCTTCGAAGATCTTACATTGGAATCAGATATGGATTCTTCCAGTCCTGTTGGTAGTGAAGGAATTCCTATTTCCACAGGGGAATATCAACTCTTTCTTGACGAACTCTGTCGTGCCTCTATCCAATCTTCTCCACCCCCGTTGTGACTTCTGGCTGGCTATAGATTCTAAGTCAGATCATGTCTGGTGTTGCATCCATAGCACAATCTAACAAAGTAACTCCTCCTTGGAGTTCGATCCTCCCTTCATTAGGACTATCGCCTTTGGCATCAGATCCATCGGTTACTATTATGTCTGTCCCATTTTGACCTACTTTCTGTGTGGCTTCGTCTACGCCTTTGGTTTCTACTTATGAGTTTGACGAACAGATATTGGATATTTACCAACGTTATGCTCCTTCGATGGAAGCCTCACCTACTTCTAGTGCAGTTTCCACTACTCTTGTGATTCATGGCGGTCTTACTTTTGAAGAATATCGGTTGGTTGTTCAGCAGCATAATTATCAGGGTTTTCAACAGTCTCAGGCTCCTGCTAAGCCTCTGTTCCATCACTATGATTCGGTTGGTAATCCTATTTATTCATATCCGCTTTATTATGATGAGCGTGGTATTCGATTTTATTTGCCTCCTATTAATCCTCATCAAATCGTTTCTCAGTTTAGACCTACTTTGCTTGTGCAACCCTCTGGCTTAAAAGGACAACCCTCTTAGGGACAACCTTTAGCTCAGCAGGGCCCTACTTTTGGTCCACAGGGACAACCATACGGTCCACAAGGCCAACCTTTGCAAGGAATGCCTTTGGTCCAACATGGAAAACCCTTTGGTCTCTCAAGTCAATCTTTAAATCAACCCGGATCATCTTTTGGTCCTCGGGGTTAAAATTATCCGTCACAGGGACAACCTGTTGCACCTCCATCACAGCCGCATGTTCAGTATGGCCCAAATATTTTGCAACCAAGAAAATCCTTTGGTCCTTCTCCAGGTCAACCTGGTCATCAGGGACAACCTGGTCCGTCGTAACCATTGGGCCAACCTTTCCCACAAGGTCAACCTGGTGGCCCTCAACAACCACTTAAACAACTGGTTCAACTAGCTCAGCAATCGTTGCAACCTGCCCTCCAGCAGATTCCTTCATTTCTGCAGCTGATTTTACCTATTTACCCCACTCAGCAGACTACTCAACCTACTCCAAAAGGTCAACCTGCGCAACCGCAGGGCGCTTATTACCCTCAAGTTTCCTATCAACTGGTATATAGCGCACACCAAATTTCATACCCTCAAAATCAACCTGTGTATGAGAAACCTCAGAGTCATAGTTGCATTCCATAGCAGAATCCTTATGCTACTGTTTCGGGGAATATCACCCTAGAGGTTCGTTGGGTTATAACCTCCACAGAGCAAGGGCATGCTACTTAAGAAGGACTCACACAACCATACATGTTCATGAAAAACTAAATAGAGTAGATCGAGGAAGTTCCCCGCAGGTCCTACGGTTGAAGCAGATCCCACGAGGTCTAAACCCCCAGCAACCGTCCTTCCTTCTTAACCTGAAAGAAAAGAAGAAAAAAGCACGAAGAACTGGTTGTACAGCATATATCTACTCTAAATGTTAGTGAAATCCATATAAAACATTAAATAAACCATAATGAATGCTTAAATAACAATTTTCTCATATATGTAAGCAGACACTAACACGTATATTTCGGGAACAAGATGGTACTTTTGTATTATAAATAGCATGTACAAAAGTAACGAGTGGAGAGATCACCTGAATCCTTCCACGGCCTTCAAGCAGACCGTCGTCCGGATCCGTCCCGCCCTTGCCTCGCTAAGACTCCTTCCAAACTGGTGCATACGAGATGACATATAGGGAGATGAGCATCTCAAGGAAACAAGGGTTTCCTGTAATGAACTGGGAAAGTGCAGGAGGCACGGGGAATCGGACTTGGATAGGGAATACCAACAGAGTATAATATCAATAAATTCTCTCTCTCCCTTAGGCCATGCACATGAGGGGTTTTTATACTCCCTCCAAGTAGTTTCAACAGTTGGAAATAGTTGGCCACGTGCTGGGGTGGTTGAACTACCTGAGTAACCATCAACCCAGCCTGAAAATAGGGAATTTTTATATATTTTTTCATAATTTTAATGGCATACGCGGAAAAGTGCAGTTGGACTCGCGTATACACGCGGAAAAGTACGGGCATAATCGCGTATGGGGATTTTTACACTGTTTTTAAGTGAATTTGTCCAAGTCTGTAGGAATGGGTGCCCAAAACCATCAAAGCAATCATGAATCATATCAAGGTGAGAAATGATGCTATAACAGATGCCCCCTAATATATGAGGTCAGAAGGGGTACATGATGGCCAAAATGTATTATGCACATAGAAATAACTTCGCAAGGACAAGAGAGGACTTCACCAGATTTCAGCCTGCCAAAAACCAATGAAAGAAAACAGAGAGTCAACTCATGTTGAGGCGGGCATACCCATGCTCAGTCCAAAAATACATCATATAGAAAGTAGTGAATAGATCCAACATGTATACAAGTATAGCTGAACTGAAAGTACACAATGAATCATATGAGCATGGCCCGGAAGTGTAAGTCTGAATCAATGTCCAAGTATCACATATAAAAAGCTGATCAAAGATGGTGCAACTGGATGTCTGATCATATAAGTAACTGAATCTCCAAGTACTAAATCATAAGAGGTGGAACAAACGGTACAATCACGCAACTCGGGAGCCAACATATAAGATGCTGTTGTACTGAACTACAACATATAAGGGTGGACGGCATCACTGGCAGAAAATGAATGAACTGTCAAAAGTGAACCGAAAAATGCTGATGCAACCCGAGGTCTTCACCGATCACTATGGCACAATTCTACACAATGGGAATAAATGAGTTGAAGTCGACCATGTGAGAAATCGTTGGATTACCGGTCAATGATGTATACCGTTAACCAACGCGAGACAACTCACCAATAATGAAAATGAGCGTCAAGGTGCCCCAGTACAATCTAACAAGTGCGAATGAATGAGTTGAAGTCGAACACTTGAAATAATCTACCAATCAGGAGGCAATGATGAATCCCCACTGTCGATAGCGAAGAGTCTGCCACTGATGACTGCAAACCCTAAGGTACTGACAAAAAGACTCTAGACCTTATTCCCAGAGCAATGAGTCGGAGTCGATAGGAAAAGATCTGCTGGAAGGAAGGCATTAAGGCATCCCACATCAGTCCAGCGCGAGTGTAACCCGCAGGCCAAGATTTGGAAGGAATCGGACGAAGTAGAGTGATGGAACCAAAACTGAAGTACGTTTCCGACATGCACAAGATGAAGCTAGCGCACGAAAGAAACCCTCTAAACCAACCAATAATGAAAGCTGACACAGAGGCGAGATATCCACCGATAGGGTCAAATGGAAATCAAGGTACTGCATGAATCCCAAGTGTGATAATGTGTGTTGACGTCGAACACAGGGGAAACCACTCAGTCAAAGACCCATAATGATGATCAAATGCTGAGCACAAGGTCACCTATCAATGATGGAAATAGGGCCAGGGTGCGGCTCTAGGTTTTCTCTCAGAGCAATGTGTCGTAGTCGATAAGAGACAAACCCGCCGGCAAGAAGTCAATGGGGACCTTCTCAAACCGGCACGAGCGAGAAGACAAAACATACGTGTGATAGAACGAATGCGACGAATCGGGAAAGTAGTGAATAATGAGTCAAGAGACACTTGAATGGCCAACTCGGTTGTTTCCTTGAACAAGCACGACTCATGATGACCATGATAGTAAAAGTGACAACACAGCAAGTACGGTATACGGAAATGAAATAATCTCCATATGATTGAAGAGATAACCAGCAGGGGGAGAAGCTGAAAGGTGAAACATGGTAAGGTTGAACTGGAGTCAAAAAGCTAAAACCATCCCAAATGAAGAGAATATAAGTATGTGCTTTGTGGTGACAAGGCGGCGTGTACTGCCATCAAAACAACGAAGATACATCTCGTTCCCGCTCTTTTTTTTATATTTGATTTTTTTGTCTTTTTCATATAATAAGCCTGAAAAAGAATAAAAGAATGCTATAGTACAATGGATAGAACGAGTATCAGGAAATCAGATGCACTAGTTCCTGGGATTGGAACAATCCTATGCTCAATGCAAGGTGGCGAAAACTGGTAAGTGATACTCAGAGGAACGTTCCATCCATGGGTAAAGGTGTCAAGTCGTGATAGCTAAGTGCATGCAATGGTTAACTTGTACAGAGAGTCAAGGTCAAAATTTGGCTTAAACATCGAGTCCAAATGAAGCCGGCTAAAGGCCAGGATAAACAAGTAGCCAATATGCAATGCAGTAATACAACTTAACGACACCAGGGAGCCTCTAGGGTAAAATCCAAAAAAAATGATAGTGAAGAAGAAGAAGAATGAAGCTTCAACACATAAGACATGGCGGGACGAAAGAGGACTCCCGAGCCTACATAAAACGTAGCATGGGCAACAAGTGATAGCGAGGAACTAACTAGGAAGCCCATGTAAAGGAAGGCTCTACCATCAAGTCATGATTAAATAATCGGCGAGTGAAATGGGTGTAATACTCATGACCTGATGGGATCGACCCTATGGAAAGTGATCAGTATGGAGGCTAGTATGCAAGATGCAGCGGAAAGTGATTTCCCTAACCTATATGCCAGTGAAGATCATATACCTGCCGTGACGAGTCGGTAATCATGGATCAAAAACCGGGAAAAATCTCAAAATCGTCAAAATGTACCTGAAAACATACCAAACTGGGCACTTCCAAGCATCTGGGTTATGCAGCTTAAGATAGATCAAAAAATTAAGCATAACAAATTTTTGCGAAAATTTTCAACTTTTTAGCCATAAATAGACAAATGACCTCATATTTGGTTCATTATTGCATTGTTGATTTGGAAAAAGTGCTCTGGAGAAAAATACTTCTTTCGTCAAATCAGGAACAACCGACCGTCGAATCGCACCGAATTTTCAGGTAGGCTCCTCAATCATCCTTGAAAATCATTTTGTCCATTTAGAAATTAAAATTTAGTGAATTTTACCATTAAAACCCTTGCTAAAAAATGCGGACTTGCGCATACGCGGGTTCATAACAGGAAAGTCGCGTATGCGCAGGTCCGAATCAAAAAATGCGTGGCTAATGCATGATTTAATGAAATTTGACAGGATGACAATCTCATGGATAGAACGTGAGCATAGCGCAATTGATCAAGAGGTCATGCGAGATCGAGCAGCGCAAAATATCCTTCGGAATTGCGGATTGTTCAAATTCTTCAAAATGCCAAATATGAAAAGCAATGTTCGGTTGCTAGAAATGCTCGTCAATTATTGGGAACCAGACCAAGATTGCTTCGTTATAGATCAGATGCCAGTACACATTGAAGTGGAAGACATATATTTTATCACTGGACTCTCCCGGAGGGGAGAACTAGTAGACTTGCACGGGAAGCCCCTGGGAGGGTTAACCGTGGAAGATTATGTCCACGTGTATTGCGTAGAGGGTTCCAAAAAGGTTGGAACTCAGATTGTGATTAAATATCTGAGGGATTTGCACATGAAAATCCTCCTTTTCACCATCGGCAGAGTGGCAGGATCTGCCTCCCTACATCAGGCATCCAGGACGCAAATGAGCATAGCAGTAGAATGTTTGACTCATGTGTATGATTGGTGCACAGCCCTATTATTGAACATGAAGCAACAGTTGACCTCAATCCACCAAGCAAAGACCAAACACTTTGGATACGGTACAATTTTGACAACATTCTTTTTTGAGAAGATACCAGCATTGAGACCCAGAGTTATCTCTACCATCAGTAGCCCGCGGGACCCAAGAATTGCCCGTTGGGCGGACATGATGAAGAGATTGGGTGGTAGTGAAGTACCCCGGACCACATGGGACGATGAGTTCTTCCTTTGGTGGGGAGAACAAATCATCGGGGTAGACGACTATCCCTATGCCGGGATGGACTTTCGTGGAGATCCAGATCTAGTTCTTCCACCATGCACAGCATAGGGTACAGTCGGTAAGTTTGCAAAAAATTTTGAATTATATAATTTTTTTGGATTTTTTCAAATATATATGAAAAAATGAAAAACAAACATGTTTTGGATTGGATTCATAATGACTGACAATTCAAAATGATCATGATTCAGATGTTGGACCAGTGCGACCTGAGGGTCTCCCACGCCACAAGCGTCGCAGGGGCGAAGCAGAGACAGTGGATTCAGACAGGACTCTCCAGGCCGTGCAGAGGAACTTGGAGGGATTAACCCGCCAAATACCTATGGCTGCCGTGGAGGACCTGCCGGAAGCCATCCAGAGACGAGTGGTAGGAGTGCCCCGAGACTGGGTACGATTATTCCGCCGAGTTGCCACTGCGGTCACGTTCTATAGGAACACGACTTCTGGGCAGGGACCTCAGGAGTAGACAGATATTATGTATTAGATGACTGTATATTCTTTTTTGAGACTGAACATGATCAGGCATAAGCCCAAATTTTGTATGACCTTATGGATCCAAATTTTGTAAAGTTTTTGAACACTCTGATGATATATATACAGCGATATTTGATGTGATGTGATAAATGTATCAAATGTATGATGTTTTTGATGATTAAAAATTTATTGTATGGAATGATTAATATGCCAATCTAATGCTTGATTAGCTAATGAGTCAGCAAACCAATTGTCAGCTCGAGGAATATGAATGAAAGTTATAAATTGAAATGACCTTTGTAACAAACGTACCCTCAAGAACAATCGTAATAAAAATGGATCTCGTACCCGATAAGTGTTGTTCAACTGCGACACCACCAGCTAAGAGTCCAAGAAAACTACCAACGAATCAACACCCAAAGATATTGCCTCCGAGAGTAGATGAACAACTGCAGTGTATTCTGCTATATTATTGGAAGCAGGACCAATGCAGACCCCTCTTGATACTAACAGCTTACCGGATGGATAATGAAGCACCCAAGCCACGGAAGCTAAGTTTCGGGTGTGTCTACTAGCACCATCGGCGAAACCAAAATGACTCATGACATCCAACACAACCTGCCAAAGCAGATCAAAAACATCACCAACTCATCAAAAATTGAAAATCAACCAGATATGTACAAAGCAAAAACTACTATATACAAAAGCAACATGCCAGGCCGAAGCCTAGGCATAATACTTCTTCAAATAGAGCCCATTTCGGGGCTCCAACAACTCGTTCCCTTTGAAATCAACCAAGGTATATGCTCCTTTCTTAAGGAATTTTTTAACGATATAGGGGCCATACCACATAGACTTAAACTTTCCTGCCCCCAAGGCATCGTTTTCTTGGGCATAGACCAAAACAAGGTCACCTTCCAAAAAAACCCTGGGTTTGACCGCCTTGTCGTACTGAACTTTAACTCGGTTTTTATGCGCTTCATTCATCATGGCGGCATCCCGACGCTGCTCATCGAGATGTTCCAGATGAAGAAGTCGTTCTGCCAGACTAGAAGTGTCAGGAAGAAGTTCAACAGCTAACTTAAGAGAAGGAATCTCGCATTCAATAGGAAATACGGATTCCACCCCGTGCACTAGCTGAAACGGAGTAAAGCCAGTTGCAGTTTTCACTGACGTCCTGTATGCCCAAAGTGTAGGATATAGCATAATATGCCAGTTGGATCTAGCTTTATCAATTGTCCTTTGAAGAATTGTCTTCAAGGATTTATTCACGGCTTCCACTTGCCCATTGGCTTGAGGATAATACGGAGATGAATGCTCCTGTCGGAAACCCAATTTGAGAGCCAACTCAGCCATCATACTATTCTAAAAATGACTGCCATGATCAGTGACAATCTCTCTAGGAATACCAAAATGAGCAATAACCTGGTTGAAAAGAAAAAGAGTTGCAGTCTCACCATCATTCCCAAAAGTAGGCATAGCCTCGACCCACTTTGTAAAGTAGTCTACTGCTACAATAATGTACTTGTGACCTTTAGCTGAAGGCGGGTTACAAGTAGTATAATCAATACCCCACTTTGTAAAGGGACCGACAGTAATGACTGGAAAAAGCGGAGCTGGATGAGCGCGCATTTTTCGAGTATAGACCTGACACGGATGACACTTTTTGACCGATTCAATACGATCCTTGAAAATCGAGGGCCAAAAGTATCCAGCACGCAAAATCTTTTGGGTTGTAGCAAGCCCAGATAAATGACCCCCACAAGCTCCACTGTGAGAATAATTGAGCATAGCCTCATCTTCTTCGAGAGTTAAGCAACGTCTTAGGATTGAATCAACCCCTCGATGGTATAAAGCATCACCAATAATCAAATAATTCTTGGCCAAGTGACGCAACTTACGACGCTCATCTTTGGAAAAAGTAGAGGGAAAATTCGCAGTCTGGAGATACACAATGATATCCCCGTACCAAGGATCCTGTGAAGAGATAAGAAACAAGTGTTCATCCGGAAAGGACTCATCATAGATCATCTCTTCCCCACAGGGAAACTCAGAGATCAATTCCGTGAAAACTAATGATTTCTTGGATTTGGCAGACATGAACTCAAGATCAAATTCCTGTAAAATCACAATCCATCGATTGTATTTGCCCCCAATCACTCGCCTACTGAGGACAAACTGAAATGGATTGGCAGCTGCCAAAACATAAGTTTTGCGAAGAATAATGTAATGTCGAAGTCGCTACACAACATGAACTGCTGCTAAAGCTACTTTTTCTATCGGAGTGTACCTGAGTTCAGGTCCTACCAATCCTCAACTTAGGTAGTAAATAACATGCTCTGCAAGAGCATCAGCTTCCTGAACCAGAACCATACCGATGGTAGATTCTGCTGCTGCCATATACAAAAGGAAATCCCTGCTATAATCAGGTGGACTCAATAAAGGAGCAGAGGTCAATGATTTTTTCAAAGCATCTAATGAGCGTTGAGCGTAGTCGTCCCAAAGAAAAGGAACTCCTTTCTTCAACAGTCTCATAAATCCCTTTGTAACTTCAACATAATTGACGATAAATATCCGAAGAAAGTTAGACTTTCCTTGTAGACTTTGAAGCTGACAGATGGAGGACGGGGGAGGCAACCGAAGTATTGCCTCAACCTTGAAGGGATCTACCCTAATCCCTTCCCTAGACACAATGAATCCCAATAGCCGACCGGATGTAACCGCGAAAACGCACTTGTTCGGATTCAATCTAATCTTATAAAAATGACATCATTCAAATATTTGCCTGAGGTGACCAGGATGATCCATCCTCTTTCGAGAATGAGCAGCTAAATCATCTAAGTATGCCTCGATAATATTTTTAATGTCGTGGAAGGCGTATGACATGGCCCGCTGAAAGGTAGCCCCAGCATTTTTAAGACCAAAAGGCATCTTCTTGTATGCAAACGTACCCCAGGGACAAATAAAGGCAGTCTTATGTTGATCTTCAGGACGGATAGTAATTTGATTATATCCGGAGAAACCATCCATGAAGGAAAAAATCTCATTACCGACACACTCGTCAATGATCTGATCGATAAATGGTGTGGGGTAATTATCTTTAGGACATGCTTTATTTAGGTCTCTGAAATCGATGCACACTCGAATCGTTCCTTTCTTTTTATCTACGGGAACGGGGTTTGAAACCCATTCAGTCAGAGGAACAGGGAAAATGAATCCCGCCTTAAGCAGCTTCTCAACTTCAGCTTTGATAGCTGCTGCCTTCCTAGGATTGACCAGACGAAGTTTTTGCCTCACCGGCTTAGCGTTTTCATACGTCTTGATCTCATGCTGGACAATAGATGGGTCTATGCCAGGAATTTCCTCATAAGACCAAGCGAATACATCCCTATACTCTTTAAAGAGCTCGGTGTAAATTTGAACCTCTTCATGGGAACATTCAGCTCCAATGAAGACATTCTCGATAATATTGGGATCCCTGGAAATGTTCACCAGGATAGTAGGAGAGATCACGGCCATGTTCCCTTCAGCATAAACCTGTGTTGGTGCCAAAGGGTTCAAGACTGGGTGAACAGGACCAGGAGACTGAGGACTTGGAAAACTAGTTTCAACTTCGCTCAAGTCAGGTAAGAAGTAAGACCGATGATGCAAATCATCCCACGGTCTATCTATACCAGTCATGGCTTCCAGGATGGCCTCTTCAAATGGAAGAGTGGTATCAAGGCAATCCTGGGCCGAAGAAGAACTAAGTGTCCAAGCCGGAGCCACATCTCCATCCAACTCTTCCGGTGAAAGAGGAGCTGGACTGGATTCTGCAGAGTCAACAATAGACTGATAAGCAATCTCAGCTGCAGAAATCGGAAATGCCATTCCACCCACTTGACCTTCCGCTAATGTGGCGGTAGGGGAAGGCAAGGTCCAAGGGTCCGAAAAATAATGAGTTCTAAAGAACTCTCTTCGAAGAGGAGCCTTGGAGGATGAAATAGCATTAATATGAACCGTAGGAGGAGGAATATCGAAAGTACCCATCAAGGAAGAATACATTCCAACTCCTAAATTCTCAACAGGCACCTTAGTATTATCCAACTTAAGAATAGATGAGTCAGAAGATGCATTCGGGTCTACAGGAGGACAGTCCAGTTGATCCACTGTAACGATCCTCCCTTCGTGGGGGAAACATATAATTCGAAATAATGAAGATGCAATGGCATCCATCTCATAAATCCAGTTCCTCCCCAACAGAAAGTTGTAGTCCAAGCTTGCATCCACTACCTCAACCTCTATATTGACAGTTTTTCCCCCAACACAGATGGGCAAAGCTGGGACAATACCATGGGGTCTATGAGAATGACCATCGAACGCAGTAAGAACAGTGCTAGATGGAACAGCTTTGGGAGATCCAAGTGTCTTCCAGCATGCGAGAGACATCACGCATGTAGAAGCACCCTCATCAACAACCGTTCGAAAGATATTGCACTTCCAATACGACGATTTAATATGAAAAGCCATGTGATAAGGAAGTCTCTTCTTAAAATTATTCATATCAAGAGTAATCAGAAGAGAATTTTTCGGATCAATAGCCCCAATGGCAGTGAGCAAAGCACTGCGCTGAGCTGGACAAGACTGGAGTACCTCTAAAGCTGACATAGCACAAGGACTCTGCGCCAGATCTTCTACAGTCGAGTAGTTCTGGGCAGCCCTAGCATTTGGATTAATCGTTGATCGCTTAGAAGATGCTTTGGGCATCCGAGGCATAGACTCAACAGTAGGCTTCGTAATGTGAAGCGGCTCAGTAGCATCAGGAACTTCCTTAGCTTTCGAAGACTCTTCTCTGCCATAATCACGGGATCTCATAGCGATATCCACGTGAGCACTCATCATGAAAATGTTCGATGGAATTTCCCCTTCCTAGGTGCCCCCAAAGGAAGCCCCAGGATTTTGGTTCGCGCCAACAACTAATTGCTGCCCTTGGGGAAAAGGGTTTGTTAACATAGCCTGGGAACTAGAAGAACCCTGCTGGGCTAACAAGCGCTGCACATCTTGAATTTTAGGGCAAAGGTGTGTGAGATGGTCTCCAACACACAACTTGCATGGAAACTTCACTTTCTTCTTCTCCCTTGGACCCTCACCAACACGCTCGTTGGTTTTATTTGCATTACCCTTCCCGTTCTTGCCCTTCTTCTTTTTATTTCGTCCTTTCTTCTTCCCATCGGATTGTTGATTTCCCTTGGGGTCAGAAGCTTGGACAGCATTTATGGACAAAGACTGGGAAGGCGATGACTCAGCAGGCACAACCTGACTAGAAGGAGCAGATTGCAAAGACAACTGCTGCAGTTGAGTAAGCAGGCTGGCTGCACCACTATTGATCGATCCAACAAGCCCATCACCATGCAGACCAGGCTTAGTTTTGGATAAATCTAATTTGGAGCGAGGAGCATTGGGTAAATATTTATAAAGGACCCCAGACTGAGAATAGATCAGTTCCAGCTGTTGGGCCCTAAAAATGGCCTGCTCCTCAGAAAATACCCCAGATAGGGACACATCTTTTGAAATGTCTGACTGCAGAGATTTCAGAAACCATTCGAGAAGGAATTCTCCTGGAATATGAGCTTTAATAAGCCTCTTCCTTCTCCTCCATTCCTGAATGTGATCAGAAATGTGGGTTGCCTCGTCCTGCTTAAAATTAGCCAGGAGTTCCGTCCCAGCCTCATATCGGACAGGCAACTGAAAATGGTTTAGAAATGTGACAGCCAGTTCTCCAAATGTAGCAAAACTGCCCCCAGTTAGCTCGATATACCATTTGGTAGCGTTTCCAGTTAGGGTGCGTTGAAATAATCTCAACCTAATTGAATCATCGATCAGGGAGTTTGAAGAACACCATAAGTGGAAAGTGGTGATGTGGTCAGCCGGATCCTCTCCATTCTTACCTTCAAACTTTGGAATATTTGAAGGAAGTTTGGTCGGGACCGGAGGCCACCCCGGACTATAACGAATTAGATCATTAGTCAACTTCGACAGATCTGGCAAGTTTAACGTTGCCAGAAAAGGTAAGCGAGGCGGAGCCTGAGGATTCCATCATTGATGGGATGGATTCCCAACATTCTGAAAAGAATACCTTGGATTTGATGAGGCACCAGGTTGCCAAAAGGGACCCGTAGAAAAAGGAGAAGAACCTCCTCCCCACGCCGAGTTACCAAAGCCCAGACCAGTTCCCCCTGTTGAAGTATTGAATGAAGAGGAAAGGCCCTGATAGGGGTTCCAGGCATTAGATAGAGGAGAAAAAGTCTGATAAGCACTCGACGAAGGGAAAGAAGTATTCCCTTGATGACCTGCGTAAAACTAATTCCCTGCCCCCGCTGTAGTAAATAAAGGGTTCCAACCTGTAAAAGTAGTCGAACTTTGCCCCCCAGACCAAGGGTTGAAACTCTGGGTCTGAGAAGTAAACGGAAAGGACCCTAAAGAAGGATTCAAACTAGGAATGTGTCCAGTCCCGAAGGGGAACCCTTGAAACGAAGCTGATCCACTAGCCATGGAAGACATGGGTGTAGATCTAGCTGAAGCAGCGGAAAAGGAAAAAGAGGGATTCCCACTAGAGGGCATCCCTGAACAGAAGGGACCAGAATGAGAAGCATGTGCTTGGGTGAAACCAGAGCCAAACACAGAAGCACTAGAAGCAATCGAAGATGAAGCAATAGTGCCCCCTGCTTCAACAGAAGCAGGAGTCTGAATGCCTGCAGCACTTACAGCAGAAGCCGTGTTCTCAGTCGTGGCCATCGAAAGGTAATAATGATATGGAAGATCTTTCGGTCTCTCTGACTCAGGTCCGATGTATTGAACAACGAACGGATAATCAGGAGGAAGAGGAGATGGACCTGACGCAGGAGGTTCAGGTACTTCTTCAATTTTAAAATCTTCTTCCTGAGGAAATAAAACTCGCGAGGTGAGCGGCTCAGGTACGTCTTCAATTTGAAAATCTTCTTCCTGAGGAAATAAAACTCGCGAGGTGAGCGGAACGCTCCTCTCGGAACCGACACCAGAATCAGCTATGAAACCTTCAGAACTTTGTGGAGGATCTCTCTCCACTACGTCAAACGCCACAGAGTGGTAACAACCTGCTAAATCACTCCTACGCCTTCTCGAAGAAGGCTCTGGACTCTCGGGAGATAACCCCCAGATTCTCCTCGATCGATGAGGCGCTTGATCAACCACTTTTATAGATTTTAAATTAGACTCAAAAAGTGAAAAGCTAGGCAAGCTAGGAGCAAAGAGCACTCACTAAAATAAAAATCCCTGAGATACAGTCAAGCAAACAGCCTCCAAGTATTTCCGCTCCGGGTGATGAGGACCGGACACCAAAATACAGGAAAGCGAAATATAGGACCTCCCGAAAGCAATCTGGGATGATTAGGGCCCAGAACAACTAGCGAAGGTATCAGAAATAGTTACGCCGACCTCCTAACGACAGCCTTTGCCGGCTCAAGCACCCAAGCTTCGCAAGGGCACCCCCCAGAAGTACTGCTGAAAGTGATGCGACGTCTGCCTCAGGTACCACGGGTATTCCCCCCCGCAGTCACCTGTGTGGAACCTAGGAGTGGCAAATATGGGCACCAATCCGTATCAGAAGCCGGGCGGAACGGTCTTGAGGTCAGATTCAGCTAATCAGAGAGGGGGTATCCCTCTTCTCAGCCTTCACTTCCCCTCGCGCTTGACTCTCTAGAGGAGAGCTTTCCCGGTCCACCTAACAGAGTTGGATTTCGCTCAATTAATCAACTTCTATGTTTTGTTTGAGCGGCCTTGGAGAGTTAACTCTCCACTCACCTAATCCAAGGCCCTACAACCTAGCTAGTTGGTGTATGACACTTAGAAAACTTGCTAGTTGATTTTAAATTAAATCGCTTATTTTAATGGGTTGTTATGTTAAGTCACAAGGATATGGAGATGAAACTTATGATGTTTTTGACGCAGAAAGAAATTAATAAAAACTTAACTACATGCAGATGCAGTTATTGTCTTTCGATGAAAAGCAATCTCTACACGGGTTCTACGAGATTAAAAATTGTATTTTTTCTTTTCAAATAGAAAACTCACACTCACAAAAACTATGAAATTGACTAAATGTTTAAATGCACCTAATGCAAATCACTACAAGCATGCAAATCCTAAGATGCAAATCTCCTAAAGCAGAGTGAAATTTCCCAAAAAGTCCTTCAGTTTTAACTCTTCTTTGGTTGCCCAAAAAGCTAGTTCTCGAAATCAAGAACTCTTAAAATGAGGACACCAAGAACACTTAAAAACAAGAAGAAGAAATCAAATGACAACTCCTCCTCAAAATCAAGCCAAAACTAAAAGCAAGAAACCTCACAAGCTTCAAAAGTTATAGCAAACGAAAATGAAAATGCAACAACAAAAGCAAATAACAAGTGAAAATGTTTTTTAAGCCTTTGAAATGCAAAAACAAAAAGCAAAGCAAATGTTTTTTGAGCTTTTTTGTTTTATAAAGAAAGAGCTCGAAAAGACCAAGCAAAACTATCAAAATCCAAACCAAACAAGACCGAATTTCAAGCACAAACTTCAACAATGCTCCCAAACCTTATAAGGCTAACTCGTAGCAAGATCAATAAGAGAAAAAGAAGACCAGAAAACTCAGCCACTCAGCCTAGACAAATAGTGCAAACTTGTCGCAAACAAAGACTCCAAAGAAGCAAGAAAAGCTCTTCAAAAGTTGCAACAAAAACCTAGCCTATGGAACTCAAGAAAACCAATCAAAACGAAGCAAAAATTGCAATACGAAGCACAACACAAAGATAGGAGCGAGTCAGTGAGCAGAAGCTCTCTTTTCTGATAAAGCAGAACAACCAAGAATGCTCAGAAAGCGATCTTGGAACTCAATCCAGAAGTGCCAGCACCAGAAACAACACTTTGCCAAAAAGACTAGTTTTCAATCAAACGAAAGAGAGAAAAGACAAGAAACCACTTCCTTCACAATCCAGAGAGTACAGAGACACTGTAGGAACAGGTCTCCACAGCCAGAAAGGACCAAAAATTCAAGAAACCCAAAAATTCAAAATCTGCCTAGGTATACGCTACTTCACAGTTTAGCAACAAGCGTGCATACGCGACTGTGCTAAAGGAAACTCGCGTATACGCAGGTACCTTTAGACAAACTTGCGTGTATACGCAACTGTGTGCAGAAAAAAGCGCGTATGCAAAGGTAAATAATGAAAAAACAAAAAGGATCAAGCTTGGAAAAGAAACCAGGACTTCAGACTAACTGAGAAAAAGTAAACTAGACTGCAAATGAAAGTTAAAACTGTCGGCAATCTATCAAACAGCTGAAACCACCCAACAGGAGAATCACAAGAATGAGATCCCCAGTGGAGTTGTCAGTTCTATTTCGGGGAATATCACCCTAGAGGTTGGTTGGGTTACAACCTCCACAGAGCGGGGGCATGCTACTTAAGAAGGACTCACACAACCATGCACGTTCAGAAAAACTAAATAGAGTAGAATGAGAAAGTTACCCGTAGGTCCTACGGTTGAAGCAGATCCCACGGGGCCCAAACCCCCAGCAACCATCCTTCCTTATTAACCTGAAAGACAAGAAGAAACAAGCACGAAGAACTGGTTGTACAGCATATATCTACTCTAAATGTTAGTGAAATCAACATGCAACATTAAATAAATCATAATGAATGCTTAAATAACAATTTTCTCATACATATAAGCATACACTAACATGTATATTTCGAGAACAGCATGGTACTTCTGTATTATAAATAGCATGTACAAAAGTAACGAGTGGAGAGATCACCTGAATCCTTCCACGGCCTTCGAGTAGACCGTCGTCCGGATCTGTCCAGCCCTTGCCTCGCTAAGACTCCTTCCAAACTGGTGCATACAAGATGACATATAAGGAGATGAGCATCTCAAGGAAACAAGGGTTTCCTACAATGAATTGGGAAAGTGCAGGAGGCACGGGGAATCAAACTTGGATAGGGAATACACGAAACGCAGTATACACACACACCCCTCCTTGTTTCATACACACAAGGAGGGGTTTTTATACTCCTTCCAGCCTACTTGAAATAAGCTATTACGTGCTGGGGTGGTTGAACTACCTGAGTAACCATCAACCCAGCCCGAAAATAGGGAATAATTATATATTTTTTAATCATTTTTAATGGCATACGCCGAAAAGTGCATGTGGATCACAGATATACACGCTGAAATTCGGGGCATAATCACATAGGGGATTTTTACACTCGTTTCTTTAAGTGAATTTTTCCAAGTCTCGTAGGAATGGGTGCCCAAACTATAAAAGCAATTATGAATCATATGAAGGTGAGAAATGATGCTATAACACATGCAAAAATAGGTGTTACATAGATGGTTCTAGAAAGAGCATAGCTTCTTAACTAAGGAATGGCATGGTTGAGAAATGGAAAACTTTCAAGTGTGCAAATATTTCATTATTTTGATGGACTTCTCCAAACAAGACCAGACTAGTGCTATTCAAGGCAGCTCACACAAGCTGGCAGTGAATGGAAACACACCATCATCATCATCATTATTATTATTATTGTACTCAACACATAACACATAACCCGATAGTGAGGAAGAAGAATACCATACAAAGATGGCTCCTATAATTATGTAAAAACATGCACAATGGATGAAGGATAAACGGAGTTACTTATGTTATTCACACATGATATACATTTTATAATACATTGGAGTGACCTGATTCCATATTCCAAAGTCTTTTGGACTCCCTTTAATTGTCCAACTCCCATACCTTAACCCTCACGATTAGGTGTCCAACAATTTATTTGATATGTTTTTTAAATAGTAATATAAAGTTAATATATATATATATATATATATATATATATATATATATATATATATATATATATATATATATATATATATATATATTATTTCTTATGTTTTTAAATAGTAATGAGTAGCTAAAAAGAGTAATTGGTTAAGCCGTGATTTTAGTGTTTAAAATAAAATTAGGTTTTGCAATAATTTGATTAATTATTTTAAATTACTCAAATTTAAATTGACTCCTGCTTAGCAAGTAATTTGTGTTAATGAAGAATTTCTATTAAGTATTCACTTTTGAAGTTAATCAATTGCAATATTGATTTATTTAATTTTCTATATACACTCTTTGTAACACATAGTATGGTTCACAATTATAATGCTTTCTTAAGTATGAGTAAACATTATGTACTACAGTAGTGTATTTTATGTTGCTGTATATGTCTACAACTTAATAAGATAAAAAGTTGTGTGTAATAATTATTTTGGGAATAAATGAATGCAATATCTACATAAGTGTAATATATTTAGATAGGTGTGTTTTTAAAGTGTTTTTTTTCTGGTACCATATAAATCGACAATTAGGTTGGGCTTTGTACTTCGCACGACATGGGCTGGGGTTTATTCTAGTCAAGCACACATAGCATCTTTAGGGACCTACGACAACCCTCCTTCTTCATAGTCCAAGTTACTTGTGGGGGATTTGAACCTTGGATCTAGGTCAAGCTCGTACTCTCATGACACATGCACGCTATGTTCGCTACCACTATACCTATGGGGCCTATGATATCCTCCCCTCTCAAGACCAGTGGTACTCTGGGTGATCACCAACAATTATTTTCTCGGGATAGTGCATGTCTATTTTGAAAGAATAGGGTTTTCAAAATTTCAATTTAACTATCAACATTTATTAGTGGATAGATTTGACTTCCATGGAATATTCTTAAAAAATATTTGTTAGTGTTATAAATCAAAGGTTAATATTTATCTCAAAAGTATTTGTATTTTTCTCATTTAATTAAACTCATTAATTAAAATCAACAATCCATTTTAGCGAGGAATGCACTCTAGAAAATATTTTCTCATAATACCGCCATGACTCGTCGATCTTTGCATTGTCGATGTCCACATGTTTTCCACCAACTATTGTGTTTTTGCTACACTCAGCATCACGTTGATCACACGATCAACACAAAGATTCATATCGTAACTCCTCTTCAAATGATGCATTTGTTGCTAACACTCACATCGCTTAACTATGTGCACTATAACTTAGTTGTCGAGGGAAGCAACTCTGGAAAACATCCAAAATACAAAAGTGTTCAGGGATGCATCTCAATGTTAAAACTTCCGAATGATGTTAGTCACATTTTTTCCTCTCACTACGGTGTTACTCTCGCATTGTGTCCCTCGGTCATTACGTAACTCTACTATGGCAAACTGCTTAAGATTTTATACCATTAATCATTGCATATGTCGTTTTCAAGATCTTCTCACCTAACTAAAAAATCATCCAAATGCTTTTTTAATCTTGGCACTTGTAGCAAGGTCATGATCCAAGAGGTGACTCCTCAAGGATCTTTCCCAACTCAAGTTCTGCGAACGTACAGCTCAATGTCACCCCATCTCCTCCCGAAGATGCGTGTTAAGCATAGTAATTTGTCACCATGCTCATTCACTCATTCCCGATCCTCAAATTCCCGAGCTGCATCTCAGCAATGTTTCCACCATGAAGAAATATGTTAAGACATCCCCTAAAGATTCAAAGAAAATTTCCTTGGAATATTATCGAAGAAAATTGGTCAAACTCCTAGTTTCGGGTCGCTATTTACCTTGTGTCATGCTCGTGCCGATGTCATATTCATGTTCTGGCTCACAAGAATTAAAGCGCCTTATTTTGGAAAACCGTGATGATCCCTTCTCGAAGTGTTTCCTCAAATGAAGGAGAAGATTCGACCTCTGGGTTCTAGGGCTGACGAGTTGGTTGTTAAACTAAGTGGTGTTAGAGTCGAGCTCTCCGATTTTAGAGCTTTATTTTATCCATGGGGATTTATCCCTTTGAAAATTCCTTCCTTCCTCCTTCATGGGCTCCCAACCTCTTCTCCCTTCCTATAAATTCATATCCTCGTACTCAATAATGTTAGCTTGGTTGGTCAAGGTCTAAGCAACTTCAACTCGCTCCCTTTGCATCCTCGCATTGTGATAATGCCTAAGTGTTCGAGAAGTAATGACTTAGAGAGCTATGGTGAAGGACTCGATTTTCACACCAAAGGAGGCCTCCAACATCAAGGCATGGGTTGTAAGCTTCCTTCCTTTTATATTTATCAATAAAACATCTGATGTTTTTCTTCTATATTTTTCTAATTGCTTATGAAAATATTTTACTCTGATCCGTTAGATAGCTAATGTTTATGATTGTTATGCATTGCATTACATTTGTTGTTTCGATCATCCATGGGTATTCATGTGCCATGAGTAGTAGGAATCCAGCCTAAAAGGATCGTGGATCAAGGTCATCATCAACGAATTCAAACTTAGCATTTGGAAAAAGGTACTTATCTCTTTTCTGACGATTGTGAATGTTAGTTAAGACAGCCTTGCATCGTAAAGTATCTCGTGTTGGTAGACTCATTCTAGGGATAGAGATATTGCCTATGTATGCAGAGGGGATTTATCTTCGATTAATAGAATCGTGACTCCACCGGGAGTTCCTTTTCGTGAATGTTTATGGAGCCCAAAAAAAGAGATAAAATACAACTCGCTTACATCAAGAATACTCAACAACAAATATGGAAAGTCCCGCTCTCTCTTCACCGCACAAAATAAGGCAAACATCACTCGATATCGAGGAAAAAAATAATAAAACAATGGCGAAATTTTTCAAAAACATATAAACATACCAAAATGTAAAATTCATTTTCACCTTTCTATTTTTAAAGGATCTTTTTATCCATTTTTCCTCTCCAACTTCCAAATCAATGGTGTAAGGGATCCAAGACACCATTCATCGATCCGTCGCATTCGGTAAGAGCTCTAAGCCTCCTCTTCATTTTAATTTCATTCATGAGTCATTTAGTTTTAGAAATTGGGAAATGTGATTTAAACCTCAAAATTGCTTGCGACTAGCATGATTTCAAGCTATCAATGGTCGTGTTGGGTCATGTTTAGCTCTATTAGGGAAGTGCGCCACCAAAGATCAATTAATTCATATAGTCGCGTCGTCGCGAGGAGGATTCTTTGAAAACAATAACCGCCCATCTCTATGATAAGTTCCAAAAATACTCCAGTTGAAATTCCTAAAATTCCTTTAAAATTATGTTTTATGTGTTTTCCTTAGATATTCTCGATTGAATGGAAAGAACGAGGCCACTCAGGTGGAAGACCACTAAGCATTGCAAGACCAAAATTTCTTAAATGCATTGCATGATTGTGGCTTGTTAAAATTATTCCAAAAAATAGGTTGTGAGTCTACTGAGTTGCTCCAATATTTGATTGGTCTATAGATGTGGATCGACAAATATTTGTCATCTAGGGACCACGAATTGGTATTAGAGGTGATGGACATATATATCACGTGTTTTTCCAGAGAGGGGGAGAGAACTAACTTCCTCCAGAGTCAGTGTGCAAAGGAGAGTACCAAAGATAAGCTCATTCCAGTACACTATCTTGAGGCTCGAAAACTGAGAGCGGAAGATAGATATTTCTTCTATCAAAGGTACTTCAGGTATCACCCTTCACCGCATAACTAGAGTGCTGAGTTGAGGCATTGCATGAGGCAAACGAAATCTCACTTCCGCATGGAATGTCCGGGCCCCAACTATGTTTAACTAGTGCAAGGGCTACCGGAAAATATGAATAGCCATTTGACCAAGTGCAAGATAGGGTGGCTAAAACAATTGCGTTGTGTCCATTATGGTGGCCTTCTTCTTAGAGAGATTACCATTGTTTCGCATCATCAGCTTGAGATCCATGATCTAGCTCGAGGTGACCCCAAGGTCGATGACATGGTGCTTGTGATCATACCCCAATAGGGTAAATAACAGATTCATTTACCACAACCTTTTTTTATTTGGTTGCGTCATCAAATCATCATGGTTGGGGAATTTTGCATATGTCAAGATCAACTTCCTCATAGGAGAGATCCAGATTCTCCTATTCCACTGGCACACAAGTGGACTAATGTAGGTAAAAATTGTTTTTTTACATCTTTAATTTTTTGGATGTTTTTGTTATGTATTATAAAACGTAAAATTATGATTTTTATAGATATAATCCTCAGAGACCACCCCATATGTCTGACAGCGAGTGGTAGTCATCTCAGAGGATGCTCCCTTATGAGGAGGGAGGCATACACTAGCTGCTAGAGCGGAATTCCAGCTGGCCTTAAGGAGAGGCATCCCGGTGAGTATACTACTTTGGATGAGATTACCTCGTGCCTCCGTAGGCATACAGCTGGGATTCCGAGCAGACTCACGGCCGATCACTCTGCAAGTCATCTGGCAATAATTCATACCATGAGCACCATATGGGCGGATAGAAGCCATGTTTTTACATTTTTGTATTCTTATCTAAATCTCAGGTTTCATTTTTGTAATAGTACACATGGTTTTTTGAGATTTTGATGTAACACTTAAGAGACTTATATATATATATATATATATACATGTTTTTATTAAATACTATATATCATAATGTCTTGGTTTTTACATATTACGCAAATGTCTTTTTATCTTAATACATGATTTGCTAATGTATATGTTAATGTGTTTAAACATCTTGGAATATGTTGGTATGCAATAAAATAAAAACTTCTTTCAAATAATCGAACACATTAAATACGATGCAAAATTTGAGGATTTTGCATAGAATAATGGTCATTTAATTGTAAAAACGTAGTTGTGAGTCTAAATTTTAACAACAAAAATTCCCGATCCTGAGATCAATGGCATTCAAAATAGCTCGCATTACTCGCACTATTCGAAATATTGTTAGTTGCTCTGACCCAAAAAAGTGTTCTGCAAATTAATCAACTCGCCATCGTGGGGAAAAGAGTGCCCATGTTGTGGAGACAAAGCTCATTATGCTATGTGGCAAAGTGTCATAAGCAAACCGACATAATGATTCAAGCACATCTGGCAAGAACCAAGTGGAACACAGAAGCGGAGGAAACATGTCTCGCAGCAAACAATCGCACCAAAAAATCCAATCAAACCACACTAATGTACAAAGTATCACACTTATGATTAAGCATAATATTTTTCAAATAGAGCCCATTTTGGGGCTCAAATAATGGATTGGACTGCACCTGCTATCTCAGACAGATCCTCATTCTACTCATTTAAGGATAGGGCCCATGCCACATTGGCTCGAGTTTTCCTACTCCCAATTTATCATGGGTTTAATAAGCAAAGCAGACTGTAAGTCATCAAAATAAGAGAAAATGAAAGGGTTGACATATTTTTCATATTGAACTTTTTAACTCATCTTTTATGGTTCCACAACTATGAAAATGCCTACGTGTCTCATCGAGACGCTGCTGGAGGCACAATAGACGTCTCGGCAAAGTACCAAGAAGTATTTCTACAACTAGCTTCAGAAGGAATCTCACACTGACTATTTGGCCTCTATAGACCGTATACCAAATTTGGAATGGTGTGAATCTAATGGAAGTCTTAGTAGATATTTGAAGGCCTCCACAGAGCTGAAAAGAGCATGAGATTCCAATATCGCTTTGTGCTTCCCTCCAATGGTAAGTATGAATGAGTCACCAAGAATTTGTCGATGAACTCATCCTGTTATCGGCATGTGGATAATAGGGGGTGGAGCTATCTTGATGTAACTCCAAATGAGCAAGAAGCTCATGTGATTCGAAAATGGGTTGTATAACTTGGTTTATTTTTTTCAAGAACCTCCCACTTAGTTAAACAAATAAAAGATCTATCTTATACTTTGACAATTCTGTTAATTTATGCTTGAAAGTGGTGTATGATTTTTAATTTTTTAAGTGTATTAAGTCAATTTTTCCTTGCTGAAACTTAACATGTATAATAGCAACATAATGCAGCAATAAAACATTCACACATACAGCAAAAAAATTAATCAGAGTTCACCTTAATATCATTGTCGCCTCCTTTGAGCTTTGTCATCTCTTGACTTGGTTTTGGGGATTATGGTAAAGTTTCTTTTGCTGTTCCACACTTAACTCAATTTGCTGTTTAACTCAACCAGCGTTTAGAATACCATCTATGGCATTCATGCCTAGTTTCATCACTTTGCAAACAACTTTAGGCTCCCTAGACTCGATTCGTTGGTCGATGCACCTGGAGCTACATTGAGCTTGTTTATGGCACTTAATCCTTCATAATTATTTGTTGTCCCCGAAACCACACCTTTTGTCTCTATCACACATTAGACACCAAATATCAGACGATAATCTTCTCAAAACAAGCACCGCATCCCCAACCAGACCTTCCTCCATGGTTTTCCCAAGGCTGCCCAAAAACTTCCCTTCGACATTCGAGCCTAGAGTCATAAATGGCTCTTTAAAAATCCCTTAATTGGATTTTAAATTCCAAAATTAGTAAGGATAGGCTATTTTTCACTCAAAAATGGCCTCAAAGCTGCTCCTGCCGCTTTCAACACCCGTCGACACCCCGGCACCAGGTCATCACCGAAAACTTCTCCGATGGGTTTGCGACTCCTCTAGAAGTCCTCAAAATATTCTACAACCCTCCATCAATGGATTCATAATTCTATTTACAAGAATAAATGAATATTTTTTCGGCCGCATATGGTCTCTAGTTTCCCGGCTAGACCCCGAACCGTCGTTGGAAAAGTCATGCATTAATGGTCTCTGAACTTCATCAAGATTTCGCTTTTTTAAACCTTCATAGGCTCTTCAAACCATCTCATTGTTTCATAACATCTAAAATATCCAAGGTTGACTATTGGATTGTTGAAAAATGCCTCTAGCTCCTCTCGGCTAGGCCTCCAAACTCGCATTACCGGTGGCCCTATGGACCCCCTCGAACTTCACCGATGAAGAAACCCGCTAGAATCTCTCCGATGGCTCGAACCTACTCCATTGATTCTATAATGTTGAGATATTCAAATTGACTATTGGCACTCCAAAATTGGGCGAATCTAGTTCCAGATAGAGTTCAACTCATTTTTCCTGTCTCAAAAACTCCTCTAATTGTGGAGAAACTCGACTTAACTCGATTAAGTTGGAAAATTCTACCAAATTAGTGGGCATGTGCCGATTAAACTACCGGTTCTAGCGCAATATTAAATGTTCGGTTATTCTGGGCATAAATCGGAAACCCGCGGTTAAATAGCCACAGCCACCACGGCCACAAACCGTGGATGTCATTAAGTTTCAAAACGCATGTGAACACGACTCCCACATTGGCGGTTAGAGTTAGGGCTTAAGCCCAAGGTTTACGACGCGAGCGCACTTGGAGGGTGGGGGGTTGACCCCTTGGAGTCGACCTCCCAAACCTAATCGGATTTTGATACATGTTAAATCAAACTAGTGGACCACTGGCTAAGAAACAAACGTTGGCGGAGATGGTGAAGAGACTTGCACACGCTCGGAGATCGGGTGTTCGATTCACGAGAAGTCACTAAAAATTTACAAAGACCGGACCTAGGCCACGTGGCGATACTGGGCTGCCACGTGGCGGCTCCCTATTGGACCAAAAATTAACACATTCGATCAATGCCCATAATATGTTGCCACTTGGCCATCGATGATTGGTCCATCGAGGAATATTCGAGGAATATTCCGAAATAATACGGAATATTTTTTATTTTCCCAAAATTTCCAAGTCAAACTTGGTTAAAAGTCTAGTTTTTCGGTTTACTAGAATTTTTCAAAACATGATATGCTTACTTCATAAGGTGTCCTATTTTGAACGTTCACGGCACAGGCTCAAAGAAGAAGAGATATATTTGATCACTAAGGTTTGGAAAACTTTTGAACACTGAATTTTGAGCTATCTCTTTGGTCCATGATCAGTTCTGATCACACCTCCCCATTAGGAATCTTTTGGACCCCAAAGAGCGTATATATCTAATGCAGTGGATAATTACAACACCCTCTTCTTCGGCCTCTATACACTTGCCTTGCATGGCTAGTGCCTTTGAACTACAACTTGAAGGTAGTCGACACTTCCTTCCTAGATGTGCTTGTCCTATGTCGGGAACTATCTTCCTTGCATTCTTTGAGAAATTTCTGGCAGAAATTTGCGGAAAGTGGATTGAACATTTCTTGCCTTGATCATTGATCCAAGGTGGCTCAAACAAACGTGAGATTACGGCATATATACATGCCTTTTAATCGAGAATTTTCATATGTACAAATGATTGTAATATTACTTGTGTTAAGTCAACCATGCTTGCAGAAGCCACTTCACAGCCAATTTAAATGCAAATCTTCTTCATGCAGAACATTCGTTCTCACATCAATGATGGAATCCTTGGTTCCACTTTCACCGTGCTTATGTCCTCTTGCCTCATGTGCTTGAAACGATTAGTTGGATGTAATGTCCAACATTGGGAAACAACATGTCCCCTCTTACGGCAATGTGTGAAAATCTTGTGCACCTTCTTTGC
Source organism: Pinus albicaulis (assembly GCA_034641835.2). Taxonomy (NCBI): domain Eukaryota; kingdom Viridiplantae; phylum Streptophyta; class Pinopsida; order Pinales; family Pinaceae; genus Pinus; species Pinus albicaulis. Next base: position 383,354,105 of record CM076578.1, on the reverse strand, counting down.
AAGTTTCCTTTGCCTCCTTCACTTCATAAAGCCCATGCCTTCATCCTCTTCCCATCTCAAAACATCATGGTTAAACACACCACAATATGCCTTGTGGCCTCTTGCTTTTAAGCATACAAGAATTTTAATGCCTTGCAAAAACATAATCAACATTTTATGAGAATAATTATACCTCATGTGATTCTTTGCATGTCCATCCTTTCCTTCTTGAGGAGATGAACTAGTAGAGGTTCCAACTTTCATTTTAGGACTAACATCATCATTCTTGTCTTGTCCAAACTCGCATGCTTTCCATAAGTGCATGTCCTAATATTCTTGCTTTGCCAACAAAGGCTTAAAACAATGCAATCAACTTGAAAACAAACTTGACATGTTTGTGGTTTAGAACTTGGAAAAGTTTCTCTTTGAGGTTGCCTCACATGCCTTCATGGCTTTGGAGTTTTTTCCATTAGATTGCCCACATAACCAAGACCAGGTGTAGGTCTTTCCTCAACCAAAATAGGATCAACCATGCCTTGTGCGTGTTTGCCTAAACCCCTTGCCTTCATAGCCCATTTTAAACATTTACTAGGACCCTATACACTCTGAGTGTGTACCTGGAATTAACCAACACATATTTCGATGGGAAACTAAAGACCAGTAGAGTGACTTACCTACCTTCACGCATGTTCTTGAGTCAAAGCCTCTTGAGCTTGATGGAGATGCATATCCATATCATGCAATCTTTAATTTATTCCTTCTCTTGCTTCATAGAAACAATTTCTCCTGATTTGATGCTATCTCTTCTATCTTCAAATAGAATTTACCATATGTTAATATGTAGAAGTCTAGCTGTGTCTTCATCGAAGAATCTTGTGAAGGAGGAGGATTTGGAAACCTCACTTGAAGAATTTGTCATCATGAAAATGAACTAAAATAACTTCAACAAAAGTTCTACGTCTTTCAAAACAAATGACAAATTTTTGAACAAAATGGTTGTAGAGTCAAACTCTTCTTCAAACGACCTTTTGCAAACAAACAAACTGCGAGAACTTCTTAATAAACAATCGTCAAGAAGTTTGTGCTTCAAGGGTGGACTTGAGGTACTTTGGGTAAGGAAGTTGCTATTTTCTTCCTTCTTTTCCTCCTTAAAGGACTAGGCCTAAAATTAGCTATCCCTTCTACACCCCTCCGTAAACTCAAACAACAGTCAATTTACTGCAAATAGTAAAACAGTAATATTTTACTTTTCTTTAACCTTTCAAGTCGAACAAGCAAACTCATTTATAATCAATCAAGAAACCAAGTGCTATAATACCAACTTTGATACGAAAATGGGTTGGATAACTTATTTATTTTTTTCAAGAACCTCCCACTCAGTTAAACAAATAAAAGATCTAACTTATACTTGACAATTTGCAGAATTTATGCTTGAAAGTGGTGTATGATTTTTAATTTCTTAAGTGTATTAAGTCCATTTTTTTCTGAAATTTAACATGTATAACAGCAACATAATGTAGCAATAAAACATTCACACATAACAGCAAAATTAATCTAGGATTTCACCCGAATATCATGGGCTTCGTCTCCTTTGAGCTTTGTCATCTTGACTTGGCTCTTTGGGATTATGGTAAAGTTTCTTTTACAAGTTCCACACTTAACTCCAATGGTTACTGAACTGAACCAAAAGGCTTATAATACCATCTATATCCCTTTCCTGGTTGTCATCACTCTGCAAACAACTTTAGGCTCTCTTAGACTCGATTCCTTCTGTCGGTGCATGGAGCTACATTGAGCTTCTCTGTGGCACTAACTCCTTCAAAATTATGTTTCTATCCCTGAAACCACATCTATTATCTCTAGCACACATCAGACACTAAAATATTGATTGATAATTTTCTCAAAACGAGCACTGCATCCCCAAACTAGGCCTTCCTCCACGGTTTGCCCAGGCCTGCCCAAAACTTCCCTTCAACTTCTCGAGCTCTAGAAGTCATTAAATGGCTCTGAAAATCCATTCATTGGATTCATAATTCCATAATTAGTTAGGATAGATTATTTTTCCATTGAAAATGGCCTCCAGCTACTCCGGTTTCGCCTCCAACACCTGTCGGAACCCCTTGGCACTAGGGTCACTGAAAACTTCTTTGATGGGTTCTCGACCTCTAGAAGTCCTAAAAAAAATCTGAAACCTCCATCAATATATTAAGAATTTTTTTTATAGTAAAAAATGACTATTGGTTCACTGCATATGGTCTGTAGTTGCCCTGGCTAGACCCTAAACTACCGCTGGAAAAATCTGGCACAGATGGCCCCTGGAACTTCGTTGAAGCTTCTCGACTTTTTAAAGTCCTCTACAAGATTTTTATACCATCTCATTAGTTTCATAACATCTGAAATATCCAAGATTGACTACTGGATTTTTGAAAAAGGCCTCTAGCTCCCCTGGCTAGACCTCAAACTGTTGCTGCCCTCTGGTGGCCCTAGTGGCCCCTTGAACTTCACTGATGCAAAAACCTTCTTAGAAGCTCTCTGATGGCTCTACAACCTACTCCATTGAATTTTGAATGTTGAATATAGTCAAAATTGACTATTGGCACTCCAAAATTGGGCGAATCTAGCTCCAGATAGAGCCTGAACTCATTTTTTCCTAATGTCCCTTAAAAAACTCCTCTAATTGTGGAGAAACTAGACTTAACTCTAGTTAAGTTGGAAAATTCTACCAAATTTTTGGGTGCGCCAGTTGAACCTCCAGTGCTAACTACAATATTAAATGCTAGTTTATGGGCATGTGATCAAAAACTCGCGGTTAAATAGCCGCAACCACTGACATAAACCACGTGGATGTCATTAAGTTTTAAAATTGCATGTGAACACGACTCCTGTTGGTGGTTAGAGTTAGGGCTTAAGCCTAAGGTTTCGACACTTGGGTGCATGGGGGGGGGTGGGCCTCCCAAACCCCCAAATCGGATTTTGATACACGTTAAATCAAACCCGTGGACCACTATTGTTAAGAAACAAACGTTGGTGGAGATGGTGAAGAGACTTACCCGTGCACTTGGAGGATTCCCGCGAAGTTCCAAAAATTTTACAAGACCGGACCTAGGCCACGTGGCGACCTTCGGGCCTGCCACGTGGCAGCTTCCTATTGGACCAAAAATTAACACAGTCAATCAACTACCTAGTAATACATTGCCACTTTGCCATCAATGATTGGTCCATATGGAATATTCCCTGGAATATTCTTTTTTTCATTTCCCAAAATTTCCAAGTCAAACTTGGTGAAAGTTTAGTTTTTATAGTTTACTAGACTTTTCAAATTGTGATAACTTCTTCATACGGTGTCAGTTTTTCAAACTGTTTAAGGTGCCAGAATCAGGAAGACGAGATATATCTGGTCACTTATGTTTGGCACACTTCTAAACACTTTAAATTTTGAGCTTTCTCTTTGGTACATGATCCAGTTCTGATCACTATGTCATCATATGATTGTGAAAATGAGAGCCATGATCAGTTGCAATCACTTTCGGGACACCAAACCGAGCTATGACATGATTAAACAAGAATTATGCTACAGTTAGACCTTCATTATGGTATGTAGGCATCGCTTCAGCCCATTTAGTGAAATAATCGAAGGCAATGATGATATCACCATGCCCCCTAGGCAAGTGAGAGTTACAGGTCATGAAATCTATGCCCCATTTCGCAAAAGTTCCAATGGTAAATAACTAGGTGCAAGGGTGAAGGTGGGGCGTGCTCTTTCCGAGAGTATATCTGGCAGTCGTGGCATTTTCGTACTGCAACAATGAAGTCTTTAAAAATAGATGGCCAAAAATACCATGCACGAAGGATCTTCTGGGAAGTAGCATAGCTGAATATGTGACCACCACAAGACTTAGAGTGAGAATGAAAGTCATGGGGTTGCAATCAAAAATCACCAAAGTTTTGCGCATGAGAATGTAGTGTCAAAAACGATGAACAACATGGACAACATCCAGCGCGAGTTTCTTTATGTGATCATAACGGGTCTCAGTATCAAAGAGATTGTGGTTCAAGTAGTACACTACATGCTTTTAACCATCAGCATCATCCTGAACTAGCACCATACCAATATTTCTATCAACAGTGGTCAAATACAGGCAGTAATCGTGGTGATAATTGGGAGGATGCAGTAGTGGAGAATTGATGAGGGCTTCTTTCAACGCATCAAAAGAGATTTGGGCAATTTCGTCCCATAAGAACAATATTCTCGTTTTCAATAATCGAGTAAATCCTTTGGAAAGCTCAGCATAATTCAATACAAAATGGTGGATGAAATTGGATTTGCCCTGCAAACTCTGCAGTTGATGGACAGAAGAGGGAGGAGGCAAATTGATGATTACCTCAACTTTAAGAGGATCAATGTGAATGACTTATTTGGACACCACGAAACCTAGGAGATGTTCTTATTTGATGCAGAAGACACATTTATGAGGATTCAACATGATATTATAGCATCATCAGCGCAAGAAGATAGCTCTAAGGTGTTCCAGGCGATCTTGTCATTTCGTAGAATGAGCAGGAAGGTTGTCGAGATATGGCTGAACTATGTGCTTGATGTCATGAAAAACATATGACATAGCTCATTGGAAGGTGGCCCTGGGATTCTTTAAGCCAAAAGGGAGCTTTTTATAGGAAAATTTCTTTGTGTTGATCAGTTGGATCAATGGTAATCTGGTTGTATCCATAAAAACCATCCAAAAAGGAAAAAATCTCACTCCCGGCACATTCATCAATGAGCAAGTCAATAAAAGGAGTGGGGTAATTATCCTTAATATAAGATTGATTGATATCACGGTAATAAAAGCAAACATGAATGGTCCCTTTTTTCTTATTAAGGGCAACAATATTCAAGACCCAACTTGTCAATGGTATAGGATAAATAAAACTGGCTTTGAGAATTTTTTCAACTTCACCCTTTATGACAGTAGCCTTTCTCGGGTGCACAGGATGAAGCCATTGACGAACGGGCTTTGAATCTTGACAGGTGGGAATTTTGTGCACAATGATACTCAGATCAATGCCAGGCATATCTTCATATGACCACACGAAAACATTTCAGAATTCCTGAAAAATCTCAGTATAGATATTGATCTCATCTAAATAAAAATATGCACCGATATGAACATTCTCGAAAATCCATGGTTTGACAGAGATGTTGATCAGAATGGTTGGAGTAATATTTTCCATGTTCCCTTCAAACAAAACTTCATGAATCAATGTCAAATTTTGAAATGGGTCAGTCGGTACAGACGAAGCATGGGATTCCAGACAGGCGAAGATTTCACCTAGGATTGGGAGAAACGAGGAACAATGGTGTCCATCATCCCACAAAGTTTCTTCGAGACACATTACCTCCATGATACTTTCGTTGGTGGGGAAAGTCACATTCAAGGGATCATTAGATTCCCAAGAACCAAACCAAGGAGACTTCTTATTAGTTTCCAGAGAGGAAACCAAATGATCGTTGGTTTTATATGCAGCCTCAGAAGCCGTGAGAATACTTTGATACATTTTCTTATTTGGGATTAGAGGCATAACGCCACCAAAAATCTCGAGTTTATTGACATTGGTAACAATCCATAGATCGTGACCAGACGAAATCATATTGACGGGGGCGACATTCGGAGGTGGGAGTGGAAAAATTCCCATAATGGACGAGTCTTTGAATAGACGCGGCTTGATGTTATCATAGGGGGTAGCGGTCTTCCCAACATACAAAATTTTTCCTATTGAAGAGTCAGAGGAGAAAAACTCCAACTGATCGACAGTCATAATATTTCTTTGATAAAGGAAACAGAGGACACAAAAAAGGGTGGATACCACGCAAACCATAATGTTCCTCCAACGGCATCCAAGAAGGATATTATTTTGCAGGTTGGCATCTACCACTTCAACTTCCATGGTTACCATTTTTCCCTCCAACAGGATGGGTAACGCTTTGAGAATATTGTACGGACGAGAACCTCTACTGTCAAAAGCTTCCAAGGTATTCAAGGACTGACTAAATGGGGGAGAAGCGATGGCTTTCCAGCATGTGACAAACATAATGCAATTCAAAGCACCTTCATCAATGACAGTCCGATGAATATTGTTTCCCATGATGGTAACTTGAATCAGAAAAGCCACCTGAGATGGGAGGCGAGGAAAGAAATTATTGAGATTGAACATAATAATATTAGAATATATGGGATCAATCCCTCCAATATTGGAGAGTAGTGCCTTCCATTGTGATGGACATGACTGAAGGACCTCCAAAGCTGACATCATTGAAGGCGCTTGAGCTAGATCCTCTATAATATTGTAGTGTTGTGCAGCTCTCACATTCAAATTATAGGACGATTTCTGAAGAATGCCTTTTGGGGGCGGTCAAATGATGGAGTCACTACTAGGTCTCTCAGTCTGGAGAGGACCAAAGGTATTGGGGTGTGGAAGATGAAGGGTGATCAGTAAGTTCTGATTCCATAGGAGCCTTGGATAGATTGGGTTAGTCTTTCGATCTCGTAGTAATGGCGAATGGTTCCGTTCAGCCATGGAAACCTGAGAGTTTCTAGACGATTGAGCTTGATCTACCATTTGTGTCTGCTGAGAAGGGAAAGGTTCTTTAAAAAAAAAAGGAGTCTCGGGTGCGCCCTTCAGAAGACAGGAAAATTCGGCACGCCGAGGACAATCCTTGGTGTATGATCATCATCACATATCAAGCAAGGATATTTAGGCTTACGTGTTGAAGAATTGTTAGTAGATGAATTTTTTGAATCCTGTTTAGGGTTATCGTATTTGGACTTGCCTTTACCCTTTATCTTACATTTCAAGGATTTATCTACTGCAGTAGATTGAACAACATTTACCTCGGAGGTTTTACTAGGAGTCTTCTGGTTAATGGGAGGAGTGGAGGGCACAATGAAAGTAGTGGATTTAGACTTCGAAGAAGCTTTAGGTGCACTACTATCAGTATGAGCCATTGTCCCAATAACACCATCCACCATAGGTGTAATAGGGACTGATATGATGCATTATTAGTTGAAGGTCGCGGCACATCACACAATAACTCATATAGAGTCCCATTTTGGGAATAAACCAAATCAAGATATTGAGCTTTGGCTATGACTTTCTCTTCCGTGACACACCCACCCATGGAAATATCTTTAGCAATCTTGGGAACAAATGATTTCATAAACCATTCAGTCAACATCTGATCGGGGATCTCAAATTTTATGAGGCGACGACAACGTCACCATTTGTGAATTTGATCCAAAATGTGAGTAGTATTTGACTGCTTCAATGAAGTGAGAAGGTGGGTGTCGGTTTCATACCGGACATGTAACTAGAAGTGAGTAAGAAAAGCCATAGCCAAGGAATTAAAATCGAAGAAAATTCCTCCAGGGAGTTCAATATACCACTTGGCAGCAGTACCGGTCAAATCACGTTGGAAAATATGAGGTCGAATAGAATCATCGACCCAAGAATTATAAGAGAACCACAAGTGATATGTCATAACATGGATTTGGGGGTATTCCCATATTTTCCTTCAAATTTTGGACAATCTCCTTGGATTTTAGTTGGAATTGGCGGCCAATGCAACAGATGATGGATTGGGTCATTTGTAAGCTTTGACACATCTGGAAATTCCAACGTAGCTAGGAATGTCAAGGGAATATGGTGAGGAGAAAAGGGTCAGGGGTTCTAACCTTGTTGATACAAATTATGCCCACAATAGTGCGGATTTTGTCTCGGGTACGCATACTACCCCCATTGTTGGTAAGGACCTTGTTGCAAGTATTGCTGAATAAAGGGACCTTGTTGGGGTTGTTGATAAGACCCCTACAGGATTTGAGGTTGCGGACCTTTCTGGATGTAAGGTCCAGAGTGAGGTCTTTTCTGAACATGAGGTCCATTTTGTGGTCCCTGCTGAACATAGGGTCCAGCCTGTGGTCCTTATTGAACATGGGGTCCATACTGAGGCCCTGATTGGGCCTGCTGATACTGAAAAATATGTTGATATTGAGCACCAGGATGATTGGGGAAAGGACCAGATTGACCTAGAAGGAGATTCAGAACATCTTGGGTGTAAGAACCAAACAGAGGGTTAGTAACAATAGCACTTGCGGAAAGCAGGGTTTGTTGGACATACTGCTAAGATGTGTTCAGTCTGTTAGCCCCTTATGAATTCCTTGACAAGCAAGCGAGGGGCTAGAATGTCATATGAGCCTTCAAGGAATGCATTTCCCTTGAAAACACATCATCCTTGAAGCCTTTTATAATTCCCTGCCTTTGATTGTTTCCCTTTGCTAATTTTGAAGTCAGTAAACCTTGCTGATAAAGAATTATGCTCCAAAAGGCTTTTATTTTGCCCTTTATACCCTTGAAAAATGCTTCATTTCATCCCTTTTTCCCTTTTGTCAAAGTCCCCTTTCTTCCCCCTAATTTCCCCCTTACTCTCCTAAATCTTCCCAAAATCCCCATGAAATCCCACCCTTGCCCTTTGTTTCCTCAATTTTCCCCTCTATCCCCCTATCGTTACCCTCTTATGGCTTTGAAATACATTAAAATGGGGTAAAAACCCACTTTCCGACCTTATAATAAGCCTAAGCTCCTTTCCCGACAGCCCCTTCCACTTTTCCCCCATGTAACCCAGCGCTAAGACCAAGCGCTTAGTGCCCTAGGGGCTAATCGCATCGGAAGATTAGAGCGGAACAATAAAATCCTTTGTAACATTAAAAAAGTTCTGATGCGATTGTTTTATTAACAAGTCCCGCGACTTGTTTTCCACCATTGATCTACCACATAGATCGGATGGCCCGCGCAATATCGCAATCCTTTCAATCGCAACACTTGTGTTTTGTTCCCCGATCGGTTCATCGCAATCGTTTCCGATGCGATTGATCGCCCCAACCTCTGATTGATCGCAAGTCCTGTCTCCCGATCGCCCAATCATACCAGCCGCCGATCTGATCCTAACCGTCCATCTCCCCGCCGATCCGACGGTCATCGCTTTCTCCGCCCAATCGCAATCGAAAGTTTTGATATGTGTCACCCCTGTCCCCCCTCCGATTGTGATTGCTCGACTCAATCGCAGCTGCTCATCCATTTTTGAAATCAACAGCCCATATCTTCTCGCTTCACCCCTGCCGTATTACAATCGCAATCACAAACTCGTACCAATCGCATGTTTTACGTTAAGACCGCCGATCAGTCCATCGCAATTATTTACGATAATATTGATTGCATTGCATCCCGTCCTCCGATCGCATCACAAGTTCTTTGCTCCGCATTGCAATTCCCCCCCCGCTCCGACTTCTGATTGCGATTTCCGATCCATACCCTTTGGGGCCCACCGTACCACACCTCCGCCCGCTCATAAAATAAAGGGCCTTCTCCTTTGTAAATTCAAAATTGTTATATTTTGGGTTTTTACAAAGGTTTTTCATATTCTGCTTTCCCCCGATCGCATCGGAAGTTTTGTGTTGCACCACTCCGCCATGCTCCCTCTCCCGATTTCCTATTGCGATTGTGAACCCTCGGACCCCACCACTTAACTCTTCCGTCCGTCCATATAACATAAGTTTTTTCCTTTGTAAATGGGAAAATCATCATAATTTGTTTTTACAAAGGGTTTTCCCAATCGCATCGGAAAATTTTTGTCATAGATGTATCCCTCCGCCCTATCTCCGATTGCGATTTGCGATTCCATATGGGTCCCACCTCATCGCATTTCCGTTGCATTTCATGTCTTTCCTGTGTATTTCCGCCAAAGTCCAAACCTTTGCCTTTTTGCATAAAAGTTTAAACGTTTCATATGTATTTCGCCCATTTCATATATCATTCCACTATTGGTATCCGTCGTTGATCTACGCCTCCACGCCATGATCTAACGGTCTGCACTACATTCTACCGCCAAACCCTATTGCTCATTGTTTTCACCATTACAATGCATTTTCGCCGTTTTTCATTTGAAAATCACCACCACCGCGCTATCATTTCTTCCGCCCTCCGCTCCATCTGCCCTCCTATGCATGGATTTTATCACTAGGTTGCGTGTTTTGCAGGGTACAAATAGCGGAAAAACCTCCATGATCTTCAGTTACAGAGAGCACAGGAAAGGACCGTTTTCAGAGATGAAAGCATGGAGAAAGACCGGGAAGGAGTTTTGACAGGACTTGCTTCAAGAATAAGGTTGAAAACTCTGTAAAGTCTTCCCAAGGCCATTTAAAATGCAGATTTAGCAAACAGAGCTATAAATGAAGCGGCAAAGAACTCAATGCACAGGAAGCTAAGTTAGTAGGTTTTCACATCAACAGATCATTCTAAAGGACAAAGCGCCCATACCAGCTCTATTTTTTACCGTGTTCTTGAATATTTCTGCCTTGACCATAGTCTCGGGCTATCAGAGCATTTTTTGCACAAGTATGGCAGACCATTCTGTGATTTATTTACCATTTTGTTTATTCACCAAAGGTACTACAGCGTACAGCAGACCAGAATGCATCAGAGACATACCTGGAGTAAATGAAGCCTGACGAAGACCATTTTTTCCTCCAAAAAGTGCTAGAGATTAATTCTCTAAGTTTAAAACAGAATGGGCTTCGGCCGTCTTCCTCTTCTCAGTGTTAATGCTGCATTTAGTTCTCTACCTACCTCCTCTGCTTCTCTTTAGTTATAAAAATCATGAGAAAACTATTGTAAAGGTTGTTGATGAGATATCAAATAATCGGAAGTTGTTTCTTTGAGATATTGTTTCTGTGTGAAGTTGTAAGATAGGCTAAGGAAAGATGTATTCAGGCTGAATGTTCAAGCTGTGGGCAATGTTGTACATGACTGGTGTTATTTTTTAATATGACAAGCACATTTCTTTAGATCCTGATCTAAAGCAGCTGGTGATGTTTTTCGATCTCTGTGTTTATTTCATTTCATTTCAATTCTTCTGGCTTGCATCAGAAATCTGGCATAGGATTTGCCCCTGTTAGGCACCCTATGCTTCTGCTCTCCTTGCCTTAATGTTTTATACTAAATGCGTTATCTATGGATTGATTTCAATTAATTTAACCAGTGTAATGGTCTGATATATTTCTAGATGATGTATGAATTAATGGAATCTATATTTAGATGTTCTTGTTTAGAATTAATTAAATGAGTTGAGAACACTGGGGGGTTTAGAACTCTGTCTCTGCCTCACTAGGATCTTTCCATTTCAATTAAAACTTTCCAAGTTCCCTCAAGTTGCCTCTGATTATGTCCAAGCAGGTCTGGAGTTAAATGACCTCTGACCTGATCTATAGACAGAATTGGATGGTTTTCCTATTTTCATTTTCAATCCTTAATGTTCCATGCCACACAATCATTATAGGATCCAATGCTTTAGATAACTAGCCCAACTGAAAGCTTGCACATTGAACAGCAAGTAAATCCTTTCCAGACTCAATTTCCCAATGGCCTTGATGTTCTCTGAGTTATCTACCTTTGCCTAAAATCCTCTCTGCTCATTGCCTTTGTCTTATATTGGACCCTTCCTTTCCTGATTCCCAACAACCAAACTCAAAATCAAACAAACAAACCTTGTGCCTATAACTAGCCTAACATCTTAACATTTGAACTTCAAAGACATATACCTTTAAAAATCATAGAGAGATCCCTCTCTGGACCCAGGAGGGCTAGATCCTAGGGTCTAAAGTGGTTTGATGTTGTCTCATCTTTTGGTATTGCCAACCTTGCCAAAACATGGGAACCCCAACATAATGGCGACTCCGCCGGGGAAATTGAGTGCATTACACCTTAAACATTCTTAGGCATTCAAAAACCTAGAAGCTCTGGTCAGGTTGGTAGTGAAACACTTACACTTACATTCCACTTACCTCTTGTTGTGTTTTACCCCATACTCTTAGACAGAGTCTGGAAAGGGCCAGGAAGCCTCCAAATCTCATGCGCCTTCAGAGGTGACATATCTGGTAAAAGCCCCCCCAGTCAATCTCTAGTTAGAGTTGTTGTGTTTTGAGGATATCCTTGAAAAGGGACATCTCATAAGCACTGTGGTGGACATTGTACCCCCAGAAACATCCTAAACCTTCCACCTGGCGAATTCACAGCTCCTTAAAGATAAAAGACTCCACTGGTGATCAGTAGGCCTACTGATTATCTTGGTTTCACCTAAGACTCCACTGGGAGACCAGCCTCCATAACAACATCAACCACAATAGAAGAAATAAGTAGGGTTAAATTGCTTGGGTGGAAAACAACGTTCTGGCTTCCAGAACCATTCACACGAGAGCTTACCCTAACCCAAACCCACCTGAGATAGTTGATAACCCTGAGAGCATCCTCAAGAGATCTCCTACACCTAAAATACCAACTATTCCCAGCCACATCTATAGAGCTAACTCTACACCAGAATACTTTACAGCTCTATCAGACTCATTTTTTGACCTAGGCCCTCAAAATAGTTTACCAAGGACTAGGTCACTCAGTGTCCTAGATGTTAGGTCCCTATATTACTAGTATAGTCCCTTATTGTTGTTAGTGTAACCCCCTTATTGCTATTATTGTACCCTTGTAATCCCCATTTTATTATTATTGTGCCCTTAAATTATTATCAGCAGTTTGGCTAGGATTAAGTATCAGGGCTCTACTAGGATTATATCAGGCTCCCATGACCCTAGTAAGTGATAGGAGGTTTTGTTCATTTGTACTTATCCAAGAATTTTTTCATTTATGTGTAATGTATTGAGCCTCTGGCGGCTCATTTCTAAGGCGTTGATATCTCTTTTCTTCTCTTTTTGGAGCTGGTTACACAACATTTGGTATCAGAGGTTTGGATTCTAGGGTTTCGCTGCTCCAAACAGGTCAATGTGGAATTTTCGCTATAAATTTTTTTCTACGAAGTTTCAGAAGCTAAAATATTTAGGGTTCGAAGCCGAAATCCTGAGGAAGATTGTCTAAAAATTTCAGAGCTTGGTTGGCAATATTTTCGGAGATATGATCTGTGGAAGTTAGGTCTTTTTTCAGGCTCCTAAACAGGTCATCGTGGAATTTGGGTTATAACTTTTTTTCTACAAAGGTTCAGAAGCTGAAATTCGTATGGTGAGAAGCTGAAATCCTGAGGAAAGTCATCAAAAAAATTTAGATCTTGTTTTGCAACATTTTTGGAGATATGATCTGTGGAAGGTAGTGCTTTTTCAGGCTCCTGAATTTTATCTCAAAGAGGTGATCGTGGGAAAAGTTCAATAACTCTCTCTCTGGGAATCGGATTGGAGTACCGTTAAAATTGGTCACAAGTACACAGAAGTTAGTTTCTTGGATATCAATTTCAGAGAAAAAGGACAAAACAATGACACGTGTCAAGTCATACAAGTTCGCTCTACTGAACCAATCCATAATTAGGTCATTGTGGGAGATTGGACACAACTTTGTCTTGGAGAATCCAAATCAGGTCAGACCTGTGGCATTCAAAAGATAATTCATAGGGCTACTTCAGTGCTGAATTTCAGATATATGAGAGCCACAATCATAGAGATAATACAATTTAAATATCGAGCTCCTCAAAAGCAAGTAAAAGGTGTGTATTTTTTTCGGAATTGCATAAGTCTTGTTTGAAGAATCAAGTTGAATTGATTGTAAGGGCATATTGTAGAATTGATATCAGTATTGGATTATAAAATGGCCCCAAAAAAGAACTCAACACCCATTAAGGCTTTGGAAAGCTCTACTATGACTCATGAAGATGAATAATTGCAACATGATCTATCAAAATTACAAGAGAAAGTGCAACAAATTTCACTCTCGCAAAGAGCAACAAAAAATGAAATGGAAGTTTTGAAGAAAGGCATGGAAACTAAGATGGATGGAGTGGAAGCTAAGATGGATGGCATGGAGGCTGGCATGGAATCTAAGATGGATGACATGGAAGCTAAGATCGATGAGAAAATGGAAAACATGAAGAATTTTCTAAAAGCAGACATGGAAGGTTTGACAAAGTTGATACAAGAAAGGTTTCCTAATGGTGAAAAGATAGTAGAAGAACCTCATGATGAGAACAAAATAAATGTTAACTGTGATTTCATAAACTCTAATGTTGGCGGGAAGAACCACCATATTCCAAAGATGGATATGAGGAAGTTTGATGGAAAGGATCCTGTAACATGGATACTACAGATGGAGCAATATTTTGATCTCCATAACGTGCAAAACACACAAAAGGTACGCATTGCAACTTTACATTTAGAACAAAATACATTTGCATGGTATCGATGGCTTTGCTCCCGTAAAAAAATTGTCACTTGGTCAATTTTTACGGAGGAAATGATAGCACATTATGAGGATACAAAGAGCAATACCTTCTTTAGCCAATTGATAAATCTCAAACAAAAGGGTTTAGTGGGGCAGCACATTGAGGACTTCCAAAAATTGAATATAAGGGTAACTGATATTCCAGAATAACACACGATTGATCTCTTCATAAGCACTCTAAAGGATAACATCCAACATGAAGTTCGTGTTTTGGAACCTGATTCATTGGAGAAGGCATTCAGGTTGGCAAGAAAAGTTGAATGTAAAATTATGGCGACAAGGAAGCCTACCACTCAATTCTATAAAGAAGGAAGTGTTGCTACGCCTAGATTTCCACAACCTACAAGGTTGACACCACAACAATTGGAAGTAAAAAGAGCAAAAGGGCTTTGCTACAGTTGTGATAGCAAATACACTAAAGGTCATAAGTGTGCTGAGAAGAAATTATTTTACATAGATTGTGAAGAGGAAGAAGAAAATGAACAAGAAGATGATATACACCAGGAACCAGCCCTAGAAGAGGAAGAAATGAGTCTGACCATATCGTGTAATGCATTGGCAGGAATTACCACTCCTCAAACTCTCAAGATAGAAGGACATATCAAGAAGAAAAAGGTAATAGTGTTGATTGATTCGTGTAGTACCCATAATTTTATTCATTGTAAGGTAGCCAAGGAATTGAATTGTTTCCTATACCCAGCACCAGAATGTCAAGTGATGGTTGCAAATGGAGGAACTATAAATTTCTCCGGAAAATGCCATAATATCAAGCTAACCATGGGGGAATATGTATTGAATAGTCCAATGCTTTCCATTCCTATGGGAGGTGCTGATGTTGTACTAGGAGTACAATGGTTACAATCTTTGGGGACGGTAGCTTTTGATTTTCAAGAACTTTTCTTGAAATTTTTTTCAGAAGGAAAGGAAGTCGAATTACGGGGTATTGCGGGGAAGCCAGGAAGGATAATAAGCTCTAATGTCATGACAAAGCTTCTAAAGAAAGAACAGGGAGGCGTAATTGCACAATTATGCTCACTAGAAGTTCCAACATCAAAATCATCTATTTCTGCAGATCTCCAACAAGTCTTGGACAATCATTCCAAGGTGTTTGAAACTCCCAAAGGACTCCCACCTATTCTCGATCATGATCATGCTATTAATCTGATTCCAGGAAGTGTTCCTCCAAACATCAGGCCTTATAGATATCCTTACGTCCAAAAGAGCGAAATTGAACGTATGATTGCAGAAATGTTAGAGGCGGGTATAATTCAACCTAGTCAAAGTTCTTTCTCTGCTCCTGTATTATTGGTACACAAGAAGGATGGATCATGGAGAATGTGTCCGGATTATAGGGAGCTCAATAAGCTCACCATTAAAGACAAATTCCTCTTCTGAGTGTTAATGCTGCATTTAGTTCTCTACCTACCTCCTCTGCTTCTCTTTAGTTATAAAAATCATGAGAAAACTATTGTAAAAGAGCAATATATATCAGAGAATCGTTCGCTTCTTTGAGAGGATGCCTGGCAGGAAGCTGTAAGATAGCTACAGCATGTATTCAGCTCAATGTCTAAGTCATGGGCAATGATGTACATGATCAGTTGTTTTGTAATATGACAAGCACATTTCTTTGGATCCTTGACTTCCAAAGCAAATTGGTGATATTTTTCAATCTCTCGTGTTCTGCTACTCTCATTTCAATTCTTCTCCGTTGTCTGTCAGAAATCTGGCATAGGATTTGCCCTTGTTAGGCACCCTATGCTTCTGCTTTCCTTGCCTTAATGTTTTCCTCTAAATGTGTTATCTAAGGATCGATTTCAATTAATCTAACCAGTGTAGTGGTCTGATATATTGCTAGCTGATGTATGGATTAGTGGAATCCGTTTTTAGATGTTCTTGTTTAGATTTAATTAAATGAGTTGAGAACACTGGGGGGTTTAGAACTCTGTCTCTGCCTCACTAGGATCTTTCCATTTCAATTAAAACTTTCCAAGTTCCCTCAAGTTGCCTCTGATTATGTCCAAGCAGGTCTGGATTTAAATGACCTCTGACCTGATCTATAGACAGAATTGGATGGTTTTCATCTTTTCATTTTCAATCCTTAATGTTCCATGCCACACAATCATTATAGGATCCAATTCTTTAGATGACTAGCCCAACTGAAAGCTTTCACATTGAACAGCAAGTAAACCCTTTCCTGACTCCATTGCCAAATGGCCTTGATGTTCTCTGAGTTATATACCTTTGCCTAAAATCCTCTCTGCTCATTTCCTTTGTCTTATATTGGACCCTTCCTTTCCTGATTCCCAACAACCAAACTCAAAATCAAACAAACAAACCTTGTGCCTATAACTAGCCTAACATATTAACATTTGAACTTCAAAGACATATACCTTTAACAATCATAGAGAGATCCCTCTCTGGACCCAGGAGGGCTAGATCCTAGGGTCTAAAGTGGTTTTATGTTGTCTCATCTTTTGGTATTGCCAACCTTGCCAAAACATGGGAACCCCAACACGGTCAAGGAACATAATGATATTGTGTGTTTGGTTGTTGAAAATTAGGGATGTTAGGTTGCTAAACATAATAATATGATACATTTGGTTGCTCAAGGGGTTGTTTAACCGTGAATACTAAATGTGAGGTTGTCCTACCCCAGGAATAGGTCCAGAATTCAACTTTCCCCCACCCAAAATGGGAGGTACGTAAAGAGGATTAGACTACCCCCCAAGCACAAATGAAACCATATATTTTTTATTCAATGGGAAAATCGCAGTAATTGTAGATGGAGATTAGGGGGTGGAGGATCCAATTGAAATATTCATTTGACCAATAGTGACTGTAGGTCAAATAACAGGTTGAGACACAGCAGCCACATTCGAAACGAATGGGCTGGAAGATGGAGGGATACTCGTTTACCAAACAATATCCAGAAATAAATATGTAGCACCGAAAGATCTAAAAATAAGGTTTCCCAGAGATTTATAAATGTGTGGAAGCATAGATGCAACCTGACTAGAAGGTATTCTGGTCCCACTGCCTGAATCGTGAGGTGTGGAACTGAAAAGCTCTCTTTCATAGGGAAACACGAATGAAGCAGCTTCTGGGATGTATGTGCCTTTGGTTTCCTAAATAATGCCCTGAAGAGCCCTCACGAATGGAACATCATCAGTATTGGATGCCATTTCATTGGGAAATAACCAACCGACAGTAGAGTGAGATGCTACTAGAGAAGCGCGAAAGGGAATTTTGGGTTGATCAAAAGTGCTATAATCCTTTTAAGGCGAGACCACAATCGGATCAAAGAGCGGATTTCTAGGAAAGAACATGAATTGTGTAGATGTTTCAGGGCCTTTCAGCTCAGAGTCTTCCGATGTCGTCTAAGGAGAATCTTCAGGCAGTGGTCAAGATGAAATAGGTTGAAAAATAATGACAATCTCGAGTTCAACACCTTACGCTTCAATGGGCCCAACTGGAAACTAAGGGACATCAGGAGGAGGTTCTTGAGATCCGTCAGAGGGACGAGCCAAATTCGACGATTTAGCCACGATGACCTTTCAAAACAAGATCAAAGAAGGAACATGTGAAAAAAATCACAATTTACCAAGCAATAATGAGGTTGGATAATTGCACAGGTAAGATGTTTTCGTGGGAAGTTACTTTTAGAATTAAAAATAAATAAATAAATAAGGGTGTGATAGACATAAATGTTTACCAAGTATTCATGAATTGCAATATACACCTTGGTGATAAATTATATAGAAAAAATGACCAAGGACTTTAAGTACTACAACTGATCTCCCTAAATGTTGTGTTCGGTGTATCACGTTTACAAGGCAGTCGACTCAGTTACTTGTGGTAGGCTTGCAACCTAATGGTGTCACCCCAAATATACGCGACGGTACGTGGGGGTCTAGTCCATAGTAGTGTTGTCTAATGCGTAACCGTTTGATGAGATCACCCCAAATATACTTATCATACATCAATATACTTCCATACGTGGGATGGGATATCACCCCCGAGTTGTAACGCAGACCATTAGCAACAACTTCTACGTTTTACGATGATGGAACACGTCTCTAGCCTAGACCACTAAATGTTCTCGTTAGTTTCAAATGCTCCTTAAGGTAAATTGAGTGAATTTTAACGTTGATCTTGAGTTAAGTTTCAGTTTTGGCTCAAAATTGGTGTCACCGGTGAATCCTATGGTGCAAACTGAATGCAAAAAGAAAAACTTTCCATTTTGATGAAGCCTAAACTATTTAGGGAAGAGATACAATATAAAGTGAAATCAATGCAACAACAATAATGCCTCCCAAACTAGCTCAAAGCTACGAAATGCAATTCTTTTCAATCGAATTCACTTTTTCCCAAACAAATGCAACTTATTGAAAAACAAAAAACACTTCTCTTTTCCACTAAGATGCACAAGAATTTTTTTTTTTTTTACTTTGAAATTCAATCGAAATTAAAATAAACGAACGAATGAAGAAATGAAATAACAATCTTTTGACTTTAATTTCAATCAAACACAAATAAAAATCGCTTTAAAAACACATGAATGAAATGCTTTTCACTCCTTTTTTTTCAAAAAGATTAAGACAAGCCAAATCAAAACTAAAATGAAAATCACTTTCAATTTCTTTTGAATTTGGAAAAAATACACACTCTTCTAGACTTGTGAATCAAACAATTTGTGATCCTATGTTTGACACTAAATCGAAGGTAAGATCAGAGACGCAGTGATGACCAGTGCATACAAAAAATCACTTTAAATCAAGTCAGGAACAATGCGACAAAAGGCGTCTAAAATGGTGAAAAACCTCCCAACTTAGAAACAAATAAAAGAGACGAAAACACTCACTCAGAGAAAACAAGTAAGCCAAATAGAACAACGAGGTCACTAAGATTCTACAAACATCTTTCAGGGGCCAAGACACACTGGAAAATCAAGGGGAAACCCAAACTTTTCCTAGGTCTGAGATCAACACATCTATGATAAGAAGAAGAGTGTTGAAAGGCAAATCAGCATGGTTGTACTATATAGAATAGTGTTGCTAATGCTACTGTGAAAATAGAAAGCGCCCTAGTCGCTAAAAACAAGGAAAAACAAAAAATATTTTCACACAAACACTAGACCTAACACAATGAAGTGACTATCAAACCCTACACAAACTAACAGAGGCCTAAGCAAGCTTAGATTTTAGTAATCGGTCAAACTAATCCAAGATCAGACCGGGGAAGGAAGGTTAAGAGGCTAAGAGGTATAGTTCCTTTACTGTGTTAGGCTCGTCAAAAAATGAATCAAATCCCCTTTTAATTGGAGTCTTTGCTTATATCTTGTAAATTCCAAGTCGAGTCTTTCACTTGATCTCGTAATTGAATCTTCATTCCATCCACCTGTTAATAACTCATAGTCTACTTATGTGACTAAGATGAAGCTTAGGGGGAATGTACCTCGAATTGGGTCACCATGTTGGGGGCATGCAAACATATTCCAAGCATAGTTTGTCTCCGTTTCAAGCTTGTGAAAAAATGAAACCAAATCCAAGCATAGTTTTTCCACATGTTTCAATATTGTGTAAAAATGAAACCAATTTCAAGCGTAGTTTCCTATTTTTTCAAGCTTGTGAAAAGATGAAACCATTTCTCATTACACCTCTCATGATTTCCCTTTTATCTACCTCCTTAACCAGATGAGCCTTGGTTTTCTCAGTCCATCGTCACCATATGCTTGGTCGATTATACGCTCTCACTTGATTGTTTTACCCTTTCATGGGGAACCTTTGCAATGTAGTGGTTTTGTTAGCCAACCTCTTGACCTTTACATGTTTTGAGCAGTTCCACCATCACCAGAACCAGTTGCTACCCTTTATACCACTTGTTCCTCCAGGAGGATCCAACTATAAGCTCTTTTCTGACTCTTAAAACATGAAAATCTTGACGAGTACTTGTCATTTTGAACTCGTTAAAGTGAATGAAATTATGCAATATCAGTATATGTTTACCCCTTTTTTGGGCTGAAATTTACTATTTACGAAAAAGTAATACCTTAATCGAAGATGGTAAAGAGGTTCTCTTGACTATTGTTTTCTACCTTTTTGGATTTGAGAGACGATTTATGAAAAGGGACATGATGGAATTTCCTTTTTTTTTTCTTTTCAAACTCCTTAAACATGAAAATTTACCGAGTTACTCTTTCGTTGGACTCGTTAAATATTAAAACGAAGAAAGACTTGTCACCATGAAGAGACTGATTTCCTCCTTCCTAGGGCTCGTTAAACTTACTAGGATGGATTCATTTGAAGAATGAACTTACACACTTAGCATATGTTATCATCTTCATGCTGGAAAAAATAAATAGGTACTCATTTGCAATAAAGGGGGGAAATTGAAGGTGAACATCCTATGTGAATTTTGGGCAGCTTGTCGCTCTTGAACATGACACTCATCTGAAATTCATGTCGGGTTGGGGATATCCTTCACTTGACACTTTGCCTCTGCGGGTTTGGGAAAACCATTTTCCTTCTATTCGATCACCATTTTTGTCATCATGACCTCTGATCCCATTTGAGTCAAATTCTACAACACTCTGGAGTCGTGTCACCAATATGTTTAAGAGAAGTCATTTTTTTCAAACATCCTTTACTTATCTTACCTCCTCTGTTACAATCCCGAATCACTCTTATCATCTTGAGATATCTGTCGTTTCATGTCAATGATGTGGGAATCATTATGGCCCTCCTTCGATGAACCACTTCATGTCAAATTCAACTCATTATCCAGGACGGTGATTTAGAAGCTTTTGTTCAGTACCTTGGAGCTTGCATGCCTCAATGGCAAGTTCTTCATGTTCGATGACAGGTTCACATCATTGGCCTTCGATCAAATGATTCTGTGAGTGTTCGACTTCAATACATTTATTCACACTTGTATATTGTGTTGTTGTGCCTTGAGGTCCATCGTCATTATTAGTGGTCTCTCTCGTGCCTGTTAACAGTTTTCATCAATGACTAGTAATCAGGTGGTTTATACCATGTTCAACACCAACACATTTATTCACATGGATAGATTCATAAATTGGGTTGATTGAGATCATGGTGAAAACCCTGGGTCACCTCTAATTTTGATCCAGGCTGTGTGGCATTATTGAGTATTCATGATTATACACATGATCCTATCTGTACGGATGGTTGCGTCCATACCGCGGATCCATTTCTATGATCTCTTCATATGGATGGTTGTGACCATGCCGTGGGTTCATGTGTTATTTGATGCCTAGTGCAGAGTTATATGGTTAGTCATATTCATACCATAGATGTCATATATTGTAATATGTTTGATTTGGCAGGTTTATCAGAGGTGGTATGCATTCTTTGCTTTGGTTCATAAAGCATTTCAGCCATCACTCCCCGTTCTGCCTTCATGCTTTAGGGGGCATCTGTTACACAGTAATTTGTCACCATGCTCATTTTCCCATCCCTAATCTTGAAATTCCCCGTGATATATCCTATGCAATGTTTCCACCATGAAGAAATATGTTAAGACATCCCCTATAGATTCAAAGAAAACTTCCTTGGAAGATTACTGAAGAAACTTGGTCAGATTTCTAGTTTCCTGGGTTATCGCTTTTCCTGGTGTCATTCTTGCGCTAATGTCATATTTATAGTTCTAGATTAACACTGTAAGCACCCTTATTTCTTGGAAAAATGTGTTGATCCCTTTCTAGCAGTGTTTCCTCAAATGGAGGAGAAGCTTCAACCTCTAAAAGTTCCAGAGCGGCGAGTTGGTTGTTAAATGTTGGTGATAGAATCGAGCTCTCTGATTTTAGAGCTTTGATCTCATCCATGGGAATTTATTCCTTATAAATTGGGCCTTCCTCCTCCTTTCATGGGCTCCCAACCTCTTCTCCCTTCCTATAAATTCATATCCCTCATCCCAATAATGTTAGCTTGGTTGGTCTTTGTCGGGCTAGTTTGAACTCTCGTTCCCTTTGCATCCTCACATTGTCATAATGCCTAAGTGTTTGGGAGAAGGAATTCTTTAGAGATACAATGAAGGACTCATATTTTCACCAAAGGACGCCTCCAACATCAAGGCATGGTTTGTAAGCTCTTCCTTTTATATTTATCAATAAAACATATGATGTTTGCTTTCTATATTTGTCTAATTGTTTATGCAAATATTATGGTACTCCTTGATCTTCTAGATAGCTAATGTTTACGATTATTTTGCATTGGATTACGTTTTTTTTTGCCTGTTGATCATCTACAGGTGTTCGTGTGTCATCAATAGTAGGGAGTGATCCTAAAAGGATCGTGGATCAAGGTCATCATCAACAGATTCATACGTAGCTTTGGGAAAAAGGTACTTCTATCTCTTTTCTTGTCGCATTGTGAATGTTAGTTAAGAGAGCTTTGCATTAGAAATTATCTCGTGTTGCTAGATCCACTCTAGGGCTAGAGATCGCCTCTGTTTGTGGAGGGGATTTATCTTGAAAAAAATGGTCACTCATGGCATACCCATCCTCATTGATCTTTGCGGTCATGGTCTTCAGATTGTGCTTCTCATCCTTATCCATTTTCTTCAAAGGACACTAGGTAGCGTAGTGACCATTTCACCACACCTAAAACACTTAATATTTGAGACATATTTCTTATGTATTCACTTCTCCTGCTACCCTTTGGATGAAAGGGCTGCATTTTCCTCCTCCTCTTTCAAATTCGACCCGCTACCACTATTGCCATCAAGTTTTCACTTGAACAAGTATCTCCTAAGATCTTCTTGTTGGAGAGAAACCCACATCTCTTCCCAACCTAGAAAGCTTTCTTTGCCCAGGATACTCTGGACGAACCTACCAATCTTCAGTGACTGCATTAAGAGCCAGTTTCACCATTGTTGTAGGAGAAGGGGTGGACCACATGGTTTCTAGTTGAACATGGATCTCCTGAAGTCTAGTTAGGAATGGAATAATGTGCACCACTCTATGCATCTGCGCCATCCTCAATTTCTACTCTAAGTACAAATTCCACTACTAGGAATATCCTTCATATAGCATTGCTAAGGCTTTCCACATCTTCCTAGTAGTGTCCTTGTTGGATATATGGGACACAATATGATCTTTGAATCCATCAAGGAGCAACATTTTAGCCTTCGTCATGTCGAATGCGTACTTCTTCAATAGATCTGGATCTATAGGGACAACTACCATACTCATCATGAAGAGCTTGAGATTATATTCATCTAGAAGGCATTGAATCCCCGCCTTCCAAGTTACATAGTTGGAGGCTCCCTCAAACCAGTCCTGATCTCTAAGCCCGTGAGCTGCCATGGCCATCAAGAATGTCAAATTTTCTTCTCATATTCCCCATTTTCTCAGCACTAGACAGGCTTATGCACTCCTAGATGGAGCTTGTAGATTTTCCACCTGGATCTACTACTCAGATCTCAGAAAATAGAGTTCCCCACCTAGGAACTCCTTGAGAAAGAAAATTCCCTCACTAGGTTGCTTCTTCCTTTTCTGATGACTTTCCACGCAACAAACAATTTTTTTTGCAGAAAACTGCGTCCCACCAGCTCTATGTTGCTCCCTCTGGATCACACAAATTTCTGATTTGGAAGCCGTTCCTCTCTGTCAACTCACTCACCGAGAGACTTTACTGGAAATTTCATACCTTCAGGCTTAGACTGCGCAATCCCTCTAGGAATTTGAACTACTGATTTCTACAGTAATTCAGCCTCTTTCTCAGCGCTAGAAATGCTCTTCCCATTTCACTTGAAATTCTCCACAAACTCTAGTACCATGTGAAAATTCCAAGTCATAGATCTAGAATTCTAATGCATCAAACTGAATTACTTCTCCTACTTGTAAATTACATTAACAAGTCATTTTTCATATTTCTTCTGAAAACATTAAAGAAATTATTGAAGCAACATTCACTTAATTAAATTTAGATGCAGAAACAGGCAATTGAACAAAAGAAATAACACACACAGGAGACTGTTATTTTTGGAAAAATGTCCCCAGAAAAACCCAATGAGGGAAAACCAATGATGCGGATCTGAGGGTTTTATTACTAGAAACAGTAAATCCTGAATAAATCTATGAATGCCACTCCATACAATTTAGTTATAAAGAATATGAATGACATAAATATTAGTGAGCTTACCTCACACTATCACTAGAAATCTCGGTTGATCTGTCCAAAAAATGATGTGCCTCTAATAGGCTTGTCGCTGCCTTTGTGCAGTCCTAGCATTGACCCTTCTGGGTACTACGTCACTCAGTTGGTGAATTGATCTGCTCCTCATAAATTTTGATCTCTGCCTCCCAATACTGTCTCTCCCCCTATCTACAAAAAATATCTAGATCGAAGGTTTTGTTTGAGCACTGCTCCTTCATAAAATTTGATCAATTGATCTTCTCGGTGTATTTTCCAAATGACCCTCAAGCCTTCATTTATAGTCTTCTCATTGAGACTTCAATGACCGAGATTAGATCTCCAATCAACGGCTAAGATTAAATTTATAATTGATCTTATTTTGCTAGAAGTTTCACCCACAGTTTAAATTAATACCCATTAATTATTTTAATTTCCTAAGTTAGACTAAGGGTCCCCATTTAAAAAAAAAAAATTTGTCAAATACAATTTTTTCTGGGTGGAATTTCCCAAAAAAAAATCTGGGTTATCTAGAATGCATGTGTCTAAGCCTCTCCAAACAAATTGAGACTTAGAACACATCTAATGCTACCCCAAAATCAATAGATGGTAGTTGACTCAAACCATTTTCCCATTCTCCTGGATTTGACAGGGAGTAGTGGGAAGCCATGTAGCCCTTTTAAATTTAATCCAAGCTGGCTCCAAGATGAAAGTTATAATGAGCTGGTGAAGGCTAACTCGATTCCATACTCCTCTGACTAGGGTACACCCATAGCTCAACATTTCATGGAAAATGTCAAAAGAACGAAAGAAGACAGAATCATCCGGGAAAAATAAAAAAAGATAAGGGAAGAGGAAAAACTCAAAATTATTGAAGAAACCCTAGAAATATTAGACAATATGGAGGGATATGGTTATGATACAAAAGAATCCAAGGAAAGGATAAAAAATTTGGAAAGTATAAAAGAAAGATTTTAAAATACCAAGAAGAATAATGGAGACAAAAAAGCAGAGCCATTTGGCTTGCTTCAGGGGATGGAAATTCAATTTTTTTCCATAATTATGCTAGGGGAAGAAAGAACGTAAACGTTATATGAGAAATGCAGAAAGAAGATGTAATCAATGCAAATTTTTTTGCTAAATTAGCATCAATGGTGAGAGATCACTTCAAAGTCCTATTTTGAGCCCCGAAACAAGCAACCATCACAAAAGTAATACAGGTCGCCCAACTATTTCCTAGATATGCAAAGGAGGAAGAAAATGAGCAGCTCTTGGCTTTAGTCACAAAAGGAGAAGTAGGAGTTATCAAATATATGTAGGAAGATAAAAGCCTGGGACCAAATGGATGGACTATTAAATTCTTCCAACATTTTTTTGAGTTGTTAGGAGATGATCTTACTTGGGTAGTGGAGCACTCAAGCATCTAACGCCAAATTTATGAGCTCTTCAATTCTACTTTCCTTGCCTGAATTCCCAAAAATGATGATCCCAAGACCTTTGAATAATTTAGACCGATATCTCTCTACAAATACCACTGTAAGATTATAGCTAAGATCATAGGTATCTAGTTGAGGCCCCTTTTCTCTAAAAATGTCTCCGGTGAACAATTTGGCTTCCTAGATGGTTTTTAGATTCATGAAGCCATAGGTGTAGCTCTAGAAACTATGCACAACATAAAGAGGAGCCAAAAAAAGGGTTGATAGCAAAAATTGACCTTTCAAAGGCCTATGATAGAATTATTTGGATCTATTCAAGATTGTTACTCACACATCTAGGCTTTGGAATTGATTTCATCAACTGGATCATGGGGTGCACCACAAATGTTAGCTTTGCAGTCTTAATAAATGGTGCAACAAGGTGACTTGTGACTGAGACCATTTCCCCATTATCCTGGAGCTAACAGAGAGTAGTGGGAATCCAACTATCCATTTTAAATTTAACCCAGGCTGGCTCCAAGAGGAAAGCTATAATGAGCTGGTGAAGGCTAACTGGATTCCATAATCCTCTAACTAGGGTACACCCATAGATGACCATTTCATGGAAAATCTCAAAATAACTAAACAGGACACAATCATCTCGGCAAAAGCAACAAAGATAATGGAAGAGGTAGAACTCAAAATTATTGAAGAAACCCTAGAAATATTGGAAAGTCTAGAGGGAGATGGCTATGACAAAAAAGAAGCCAAGGAAAGTATAAAATAGTTGGAATGTATAGAAAGAAATATTTTAAAAGGCCAAGAATAACAATGGAGACAAAAAAACAAATCCATTTGGCTTGCTTTAGGGGATGAAAATTCAATGTTATTCAATAATTATGCTAGGGGCAGAAAGAACATAAACACTATATGGGAAATGCATAAAGAAGATGGAAGTAGTGCAAAAAAATTTGCTGAATTAGCGTCAATAGGGAGAGATCACTTCAAAGTCCTATTCATATCCCCAAAAAAAGAAACCATCACAAAAGTAATATAGGTCACCCAACTATTTCCTAGATATGCAGAGGAGGAAGAAAATGAGCAGCTCTTGGATTTAGTCATGAAAGGAGAAGTAGGAGGAGTTATAAAAACTATGTAGAAAGATAAAATTATGGGACCAGATGGACGGACTGTTGAATTCTTCCAACAATTTTTTGAGCTATTAGGATATGAACTTACTTGGGTGGTGGAGGACTCAAGGATCAAAGGAAAAATTTATGAGCCCTTGAATTCTACTTTCCTGGCCTAATTCCAAAAATTGATGATCCCAAGATCTTTGAAGAATTTAGATCGATATCTCCTTGCAACTGCCTCTATAATATTATATCCAAGATCATAGTTATCCGGCTAAAACCCCTGTTATCTAGAAATGTATCCAGGGAACAGTTTGGCTTCCTAGATGGTCTTCAGATTCATGAAGCCATAGGTGTAGCCCTAGAAAATATGCATAACATTAAGAGGAGCAGAAAAAAATGGTTGATAGCAAAAATTGACCTTGCAAAGGCCTATGAAATAATTAGATGGATCTATTTTAGATTGTTACTCACAGATCTAGGCTTTAACATTTCTTTCATCAATTGGATCGTGGGGTGCATCAAAAATGTTAGCTTTGCATTATTAATAAATGGTGCAACATTCCCTTTTTTTCACACCAAGAGAGGACTCAAGCAGGGGTGTCGTTTTTCAATACCTTTTTTTTATTAGTTGTTGAAGGGATGAGTCAGTTATTCTTTACAAAAAAATGTAGAGGAGACGTAAAAGGGATCAAGGTTGTGACAAATATATTTGTTACCCACCCATTATTTGTCGATGATATTCTTCTTTTCAACGATGGGTCCAGAGAGGATCTTCAACAACTAAAATAATCACTCAACCTATTTGTAAAAGATACATGTATGTGTATTAATGAGCATAATTCCTATTTAGTTCATGAAGGTTGTTCCCTAATAGAAATCATAAAATTACAAACTTTCCTTCCATTTGAATAAACTGCTACCAGGTTGGTCTTTCGCGACTTCTGATGTCAAGGGAAGATCTGGAGGATTAGCTATGGGATTCAAAGAAAACAGCCTCGAGGTTATTAGGGATCTGACCTGGTTTTTGGGGTTGAGCTCTACTCATCAAAGCTTTGTGTGGATCTAACCTTCATCAACATATATCTTCCTTCTCAAGATAAGGTTACTTTTTGGAATACTCTCCTAGCTAAATCATTCATGAATACTCCTAATGTGGTGGTGGGAGGGGATTTAAATTTCTCTCTGGGCATGTCGGAGACCTGGGGGCTGTAGGAACAAGTTGATCCCTTGGTGGACCTTTTTTGTACACAAGTTGATAACGAACAAGTTAATATATATAAAATTGATAAAAAAAACAGACCAACCTGGAGGAACAAATGCTCAGGTCGGGCTAGGGTGGCAAAGTGGTTGGATCGGTTTTTATGAATGAAGCTCTAACAAGCACAATTTACATTTTTAGGAAATGGATGGGGATGGTGTGAAAATTCCAAGTCCTAGATATGGAATCCTAGTGCAACAAACCAAATTACTTCTCCTACTTGTAAATTACATTAACAAGTTATTTTGCAGATTACTTCTGAAAACATTGAAGCAATTACCGACTCAACCTTCACCTAATTAAATTTAGATGCGAAAACAGGAAACTGAGCAAAATAAATAACACACCCAAGACACCATTATTAAGAAGATATGAGGTTTTTATTATTAAGCAGAAGTAAATCTTGAATACATCTCTGAATGCCACTTTGGACAATTCAGTTACAGAGAATATGACTAACAGAAATACTAGTGAAGTTACCTCACCTATCATTGGAAATCCCAGTTGATCTTGCCACTAAATGATGTCCTCTGATAGGATTTCCACTGCCTCGATGTAGTCACTGCATAGTCCTAGCTGGTGAATCGATCTGTTCCTTTGAAATTTCGATCTCTGCCTCCCGGTCTCACACCCCAACTTCCGACTTCTGAAATTGATTCTTCAGCAACCCCTACTAATTTACTCTAGCCCTCTGCGGAGCCTCTACATTTCCCTGTGTGGCTCTTCGTGGCTCTATGTCAGATTCTCTAGCTCTACACAGGAGTTTAATGATCTCTTTCTTCCCTTCTCTGTTGATGATTCTCTGGCTGAGAAAGAATTCTCTCTGAATACCATATCTGCCCCTCTCTGTAAAATATCTCTAAATCGAAGTTTTCCTCTGAGCACTGCTCCTTCAGAAAATTCGATCACTTGATCTTCTCAATGTATTTTCCAAATGAACCTCGAGCATTCCTTTATAGTCTTCTCATTGAGACTTCAACAGCAGATATTAGATCTCCAATCAACGACCAAGATTACATTTAGACTAAATTTTCCTTTACTAGAAGTTTCATCCACATTTTAAATTAATATACATTAATTATTTTAATTTCCTAAGTTAGACTTAGGGTGCTCATTAAAAATAATTAATTTATCAAATAAAATTGAATCTGGGTGAAATTTCCCAAAAAAAAATTTGGCTTATTTGGAACGCATGTGTCTAAGAATCACCACAACATTTGAGACTTACAACATATCAGATGCTACCCCAAAATCAACGCTCCCTCTTAGCGAGGAATGTGCTCTAGAAAATATGCCATGTTGCACACTGCTCTGAATTTGTAGCATATTTGTGTTGTTGATGTCTGACATGTTGTCCACCAACTATTGTGTTGTTGATGTCTAACATGTTGTCCACCAACTATTGTGTTGTCGCTGCACTGTACTACTGTTGACCCTGCCACGATAAACACTACATCCATACTACAACTCCCTCTCAAATGTTGCATTTGTTGCTAGCACTGCCACTGCAACTTAGATACTGAGAGAATAAACTGAAAAACATCCAAAAATATTAACAAGTGCTCAGGATGCATCTCAATGTTGAAACTATGACTGTTGTTAGTCCCATGTTGTCACTCTGAACCACTATGTTGTTGCTGCTCTACACTACATCCCTTTGCGTTGCAGCAACTCTGATCTACGCTACTCATATTTTGGTGTTGCTAACCACTGCATCTCTCATTTCTGCACTAACTAAAAACTCCTCCAACCTTCTACTTTGATCTTGGGAACCAGTAGCAAGGTCATGATCCAAGATGTGGACTCCTCAAGGATCCTACCCCATTGAAGTTATTGTGAACTTACAACTCAATTTTGCCCCATATCCCTCCTGGATATGCGTGGTCGCTCATGGTGTACTCACCCTCATCGATCTTTGCAGTCACGGTCTTTGGATCGTGATTCTCGTCCTTGTCCTTTTTCTTCAAAGGACACTGGGTAGCATAGTGACCAAGTTCACGACACCTGAAGCACTTAATCTTCGATATTTCTTTCTTACGTCTCAACTGCTCCTGCTACCCTTTGGATGCAAGGGCTGCATTTTCCTCCTCCTCTTTTAAATTCAACCTGCTACCACTGCTGCCATCAAGTTTTCACTTTACCAAGTCTCTCCTTAGCTCATCCTGTTGAAGAGAAGCCCACATCTCTTCCCAACCTGGCAAGTTTACTCTACCCAGGATACTTTAGACGAATACCTGCCAATCTTTAGTGACTACATTAAGATCCAGTCTCACCATATTTTTCGGAGAAGGGGTGGACCCCATGGCTGCTAGTTGATTATGGATATCCTAAATTCTAGTCAAGAATGGAATAATGTGCTCCCCTTTTTGCATCTGTGCCATCCTAAATTGTTACTCTAATTACATCTTCCACTGCTTGGAAGATCCTTCATACAATGTTGCCAAGGCTTCCCACATCTACTTAGCAGTGTCCTTGTTAGCTATATGGGACACAATATCTTTGACTCCATCAAGGAGTAGCATTTTAGCCTTCGACATGTCAGATGTGTACTTCTTCAATGGATCTGGATCTGTAGGGACAACTACTGTAATCATCACGAAGAGCTTGAGATTGTATTCATCTAGAAGGAATTGAATCCTCGTCTTCCAGATTACATAGTTGGAGGCTCCCTCCAACCGGTCCTGATCTCTAAGCCTATGAGATACCATGGCCGTCAAGAATGTCGAATCTGCTCCTCTTCTTTCCCCTTTTTGTAACACTGGATATATTTACACACTCCTAAATGGAGCTTGTATATCTGCCATATGGATCTATTTCTCAGATCTCAGAACATAGAGTTCCTTGGCTAGGAACTCCCTATGGAAGAAAATTCCCTCACTGTGTTGCTTCTTTATTTTCAGATGAATTTCCGCCCAACAAAAAAATCTTTGTGCTGAGGCTCTGTGCTTCTCCCTTTGGCTCAGAAAAATTCTGATCTAGAAGCCCTTCCTCTCTATCAACTCACTCATAGAGAGACTTACCCAAAAAATTTATCCCTCCAGGCCTAGACTGCGCAATCCCTCTAGGGATTCGAACTACTGCATTATGCAACTATTCAACCTCCTTCTTGGTGTTAGATATGCTCTTCCCATTTCACTTGCAATGCTCCACAAACTCTGATACCATGTGAAAATTCCAAGTCCTAGATCTGGAATCCTAATGCAAGAAACTAAATTCCTTCTCCTACTTGTAAATTACATTAACAAGTTATTTTTCATATCACTTCTGAAAACATTGAAGTAATTACTAAAGCAACCTTCACTTAATTAAATTTAGATGCAAAAACAAGAAACTAAGCAAAATAAAAAAACACACACAGGAAACCATTATTTTTGGAAAAATGTCCCTGGAAAAACCCAATGTGAGAAAACCGGTGCAACAGATCTGATGGTTTTATTATTAAGCAACAGTAAATCATGAATACATCTTTGAATTCCACTCCATACAAATCAGTTATAGATAATGTGACTGACATAAATATTATTGAGGTTACCTCACAATATCACTGGAAATCTTGGTTGATTCGGTTACTAAATGATGTGCCTCTGATAGGCTCTATGTTGCCTCTGTGTAGTCCTAGCGTCAACCCTTCTGGGAACTGCATCACTCAACTAGTGAATCATTCTACTCCTCATAAATTTTAATCTCTGCCTTCCGGTCACACACCTCGACTTCTGACTTCTAAAATTGATTCTTCAGCAAACCCTTCGGATTTCCTCTGGCCATCTGCGTAGCCATGTGTGGCTCTGCGTCGGCCTCTCTGGATCTATGCGGGAATTGTTGGATCTCTCTCTGCCCTTCTCTGTTGATGATTCTCTGGCTAAGAAATAATTCTCTTTGGATATTGTCTCTACCTCTCTCTACAAAAGATATTAGGATCTAAGCTTTTCTCTGAGCATTGCTCCTTCAGAAAATTTGATCACTTGATCTTCTCGGTGTATTTTCCAAATGACCCTCAAGCCTTCCTTTATAGTCTTCTCATTGAGACTTCAACGACTCATATTAGATCTCCAATCAACGACTAAGATTACATTTAGATTTGATCTGATTTTTCTATAATTTTCACCCATAGTTTAAATTAATACCGATCAATTATTTTAATTTCATAAGTTAGACTTAGGGTCCTTGATGAGCTCCATCATTAGACATATTTGGAGGGGTTAATGGTCAACTTTTTTCTTCTTAAATCTCCTTTTCTTGCATTTTTATTGTTATTTGGTTTTATGATACTAGTATAGGTGGTGATTAAGGCTAACATACTCTAAGTGCCTAATATGAGGTTGAGTGTAGAAAATCATGAGTAATTGGCATTATTTCGGAAGATTTTATCATAAAGAATTGAAGGAGACAGCAAGGAGAAAATCTAGGAGGGTTTTCCACCCTCCTTAACTCTCAAAGGCAGCCAAAGGATCCCCAAGGATTCTCTCCAACAATTCAAATTCTAGAGATAGCCAATCAACTCAAAGACCAAAGTGCACTCAATCTATGTTTACTTGGAGTCAAGTGGACTCAATCACTATTTTCAAGGGAGTTGTTCATAGATGCACCGTAGAATAAATAGAGCATATCTAGAGCTAGGAAGGATTCGATTATATTGGGAACTTTGTTGCAAGCTATTGAGCTTTTGATTATTGTACTCAGTGATTAAACTTTGAGAAATGTACGAGACTATTCTTTCAAGAAATGAGCATAATGATTTAATTTTATTGATTTAAGATTCAGAGAGCTAGACATGTTAGTTAGGGCCCAATCCATGTACCTTCACCTCTCTGTTGTACTTGTTCTTTGCTTTCTTCCATTCAGTTAGTTCTGCTTCTGATAGTTTCATCACTGCTAGTTTTTTGCTTTCAGTGTGTTGTTGTAGGTTTCATTTTCTTATGAGTAATAGAATAGAGAAGAAAACTCTAAAAGTTGTGGATCAAGACCTCCCTTCTCATCTCTGTCAATAGAGCTTGAGGAGGGTGAACCTTCCCACAGACCCAAAAATTGTTTTTTTTTCATTGTTTATAATATTAGAGTAGAGTTACATTACCATTTTCAACCTTCCTTTTGTAGTGTATTTTCATGCATTTGTCTATTTCTTTGTGCATAAGTTAGCAGGGTTGATTGTATGAATTAGTGTTAAAGCCCCAGAGCAGCTCTATGGTGCCTTCCCGCTTCATTTTCCATCTATGTCTTCACAACCTGAGCATTGTTGTTATGCCCTCCATTCCCTCCTTTTTCCGCTTATTCTAACTGTTGCACCCACCTTTTATCCCTAAAAACACTTAAAATATTCAGCCTGCCTTATTCCTTTTCTTTCATTAGTCACAGCCACCACACCCTTTTTAATGCAAAATGCTTGAAAAACCATTAAAGTTGGACCTCCACCCTTTCTCCTTGAAACTCCCGCTACCGTATCGCATTTTGCACTTCGCACTTTCCTCCCGACTGCACTATCGCTTCTCCACCAACCCTCCGATATTGTGATATTGTGATATCGCATATCGCATATCACATATCAAATAGTTCATATAACCCTTCCACCTTTCCTCTACCGATTATCACAAGAATATTTGAAAACCTTTGGAAACTGACCTTTTCCCTTTTTCCTTCAAAGACTTGCCGCAAATCGCAAATTGCAATTTCTATTGGTTTCCATTAATACTTTCTTCCTCCGAACCCTGATTGTGATATTACTATAGCACTCTACCACGTCACCCATCGCATCTCACATTTCCCAAATTCAGCATTATCGCATTTCTTTCCCGCTTCGTTAACACTTACCACTCCCAACCGCCAATTACGATATTATTGTAGCAGTCTGACGCATCATCCCAATCGCAAATCGCATTTCACAATTTCTATCCCAATCGCATATCGCATTTCGCTCCCGCTCTCGAACAACACTTCTCCTGCTCCTCTAGATTTGTGATTTTGCGATATCGCATATCGCATTGCCACCCCCCTCTTACAACTTCACCATTTCACTTTTAAAAGCCTCCCTCTCAAAAGCATTTTTGCGATATTCAAAGTTTTAATAAATTTTTAAACCCCTTTTTCACTCCCCTAAGCCTTGTTTCATATGGGTAAGCCCTCCATTAGCACCTTTACCCCTTTCTTCTTCAAACTGTAAGCAACACCTATTCAAATTAGAATTAGGTCATGAATAGCTACATAGATAGGAGCATGATAGATAGAGCAAGGTGTGTTTAGCCGATTAGACAAGTTAAGAGCAATTTAAATTACTTTCCTTTCTGCCATTTCCTTTCTGCAAATTAAATTACTTTCATTTCAGTCATTTCCTTTCTGAAAATTAAATTAGTTTCATTTCCATCATTTCCTTTCTGCAAATTAAATTAGTTTCATTTTTTCATTTCCTTTCTATCATTTCCTTCCAACAATTTACTTTCTATTTCTCATCATAGTTTAAGAAATAGCACCCTTTCGTAAAGCAGGAGAGGATGCCATTAGAAAAATGCAGTTGTTGTGTATATAGCATTGTCACCTCCAAGTTTGTATGAACCCCAGGTTGATAAAGTAAAGTAGGGCAGCCCCTGGGAGTTTTAGCACTCTTGGTGCAATACCAGGGCTCACCACTTTTTGGTGTCGTTGTCGGGGAGGTGTCTAGTAGATGTTTTCATTTTGTTTTAGCATTATTTTCTGCTTTCCTTTCTTTTCATGTTATTTCAGAAATATTGAAAAAACACAAAAAAAGATCTAATTTTCATGCCTCGTAGGAGTAGGAATACTCAAAGACAAATCTTACCTAAAACACCCACATCACCTCCTAGCCACCCTTCGGTCTTCTTCATTGGTAGTGAGATTGAACTTCCTATAGGAGATCCTTCTGAATACTCTGAGGAACCTATTGGGGAAGAATAAGAAGCCCTTCACTTATCTTAACCATGGGTGGGATCTAGATAGCCTTTCCCATAAGGGAGGTAGATGGGGAAACTGAGATGAAAAAAATTAGCCTCTCGGCTCTTCCACACTTCCATGGACTTACCTCTGAGGATTCTGACAAATTCATGTTTGAATTTTTTTTTGTCTGTAGGACTAATGACTACACCTCTGATGATCATAAGTTGAAGCTATTCCCATCCACCCTTAAGGATGCAACCTTGCGTTGGTTCATGGCTCTACCTGGGCACAACTTCACCACCTGGGCATAGATTCAAGAGACCTTCAAAAACAAGTACAGAGACTACTGTAGGTCCAAGGAAAATAAGGATGAGATATTTAGGATGACTCTAGTGCCTCATGAATCCCTAGAGGACTATGAAGAGAGGTTTCAATTGAACTATAAGAGAGCCAACTATACTCTTGATATTGCATCACTTCAAATTGTACTTATTAGAGGGATCAGAGAAGAGATGATAGAAACCTTGAATATGCTATCAAGATGAGATATATACTAAATTCCTTATGAAACACTCAAAACTCCCTTCCAGAACCATTCTAGGGAATTTAGGAAGATGGGCAGAGTTGGCCAAAACACATCCAAAACTCCTTCCTCTTCCACCTCTATAAAACATGAGATTGGAAACATGTTAGAGGAATTTAAGGGTGACGTGATGCACACCCTTGCTTTACAAATGGACACAATGCATGTCAAAAGGAAGAAAGAGGAAGCAGAGAGAGCCCTGGCCATATATTATCCTAGATGTACCCAGAAGCAACCAAGAAATTAATATCCACTGAATTTCATGGAGTTTTGCTTAGTCTGTGAGGAGAATCATGCCACAGACAAGTGTCCCTCCTTACCTATACTTAAGGTTGTATATCAAGGTGGGGAAGCAATGCCAGAGCAACTACGTTTCATCAACCAGAGAAGGTCTCAAGGCCCTCAGCCATATCAACAAGGTATGAAAGGTGCACCTTACTCTTACTATCACAACAATCAGAGTGCACCCATGCAACCTTGGTACACCCCCACTCCTCCATGTTGGTCTACACCTCCTACTTTTCCTTACAACTCTCCATATCATCCTCAGTCAGTGAATCAACCATTTCAGTAGTATGTTCCGCAAAAACCTCAGTGGAACAATCCATCCCAAGGGTGGAGGCCTCAACACAATCAACCACTTGCTCTAATGCCTCCAACCCAACCTCAACCTCAGCTTAATCATGCTGCTCCACCTAGGCTACCTCAAATACTTGCACAGTCCAATCCGAACCCGAACAACAGATAGGCACAATAGGCTCCCAATGGAGAAACATCCTGTCTAGCTTATGTTGTGTAGATACAGGAGGTTAATCTTAGTTCGGGAAGAGTACTCCGAGAAAACCGTCCTCCATCTCCACCTGTAGAGGTTGAGGAGGAAAATTAAGAAAGTAACACTCAGATCCAACAACCTCCTTTTCCAGAGCGCTTGATCCACCCTATTCAACACACCAGAGAGGAGACTGAACTCTTGGGAGAATTGGAAATTTTTTTTGTAAATATACCACTTCTCCAGGCCATTAAGGATGTCTCTATCTACAATAGGCTCATCAAAGAAAACTTCTTCGAGAAACCTAGGAGAATGAAGAGAGATACCCCCACCATCAATGTGGTAGGACAATTTTCTGACCTAATGTTGGGAAGGGTGATATTTCCAAAGTACTTGGACCCTAGTATTCCATTATTGATGTGCACATAGATGGTGTCATAGTTCCCAACACTCTGATTGATCTATGGGCTGCCATTAATGTCATGACCAAGGAAAATATGTTGAAACTTAATCTCCAAGGGACTTTAACGAAAACCACAACAGTTCTGCAACTTGCAGATCAGTCCACAGTAACTCCATAATGAATTGTTGAGGATGTTATGGTTACCATTGACTCTTGGGAGTATCCTACAGGTTTCTTTGTCCTGCAACCAAAAACCAAGTTTAATGGTTATCCTCTCATCTTAGGGAGACCTTGGTTAGGCACTGCAGATGCTTATATTAGCTGTCGAGTCGGAAACATGACTATAAAAAATGGGCCTTTTTCCAAACAGCTAGTGTTATATCCTCCAGCCCAACCTTCTATTGATCATGATCTACCTATATGGTTGGAGGATGAAGAATATGAGTTATATAAAACTACCCATATGTGTACCATAGATGTTATTCTTATAGGGGGGTAGCTTGATGAAGATGAACTCATCGACCGTGTCATTCAAAATCAGTCCTCCACTAACATTCCTCTCGAAACCTTAGTCAAAGAGACTGAAAGCCAACCTTGGATGGAAGTGCACTTAGTTGATTCAACCTATGAAACCACCAAGTCTATTCAGTTAGGCCCATTTAGATCTCTGAAAATCAACCTAGACCTCTCGAATGAAGAAGAGAAGTAGCTATGCCAAATTTTGAAAGAATATCTAGATGCATTTTCTTGGGATTACAAGGACATGAAAGGGGTGCATCCTTCAGTATGTAGTCATCATATTTACACCAAATAAGAATGCAAGATTGTGAGACAACCCTAGAGAAGGATGAACCCAGCTCTGAAGGAAATAGTCAAAGAAGAGCTACAGAAACTATTGGATGCAAGGCTCATTATCCTATATCCGACAGTGAGTGGGTATCTCCTCTTGTCCTAGTCACAAAGAAGAATGGGAAGTGGTGAATCTGTGTTTATTATCGAGAACTTAACAAAGCCACTAGGAAAGACCATTTCCATTTTCCCTTTATATACCAATTCCTAGATGGCCTTACAGGGAAGAAGTTATTTTCCTTTATAGATGGTTTCAGTGGGTAAAATCAGATTCAAATCAGCCATGAAAACTAGGATAAGACTACTTTCATCTGTGCGTGGTGTACCTTCGCTTATCGAATCCTACCCTTTGGGTTGTGCAATGCCCCAACCACCTTCCAAAGAGTTTTCCTGAGCATTTTTTCCAAGTTATTCCATGACTCTGTTGAAATCTACATGGATGATTTCACACCATATGGGGATGACTTCCAGGAAGCTCTATCCAATTTGGGTAAAGTAATAAGAAGGTGCATTGAGATGCATCTCTCCCTGAGCCTAGAAAAGTGTGAATTCCTAAAGAAATCAAGATTTGTGCTAGGACACTCCATATCCCAAGCAGGAATACAGGTAGACTCAAACAAAATCACTATCATCAAAAGGGTTCTTGCTCCTCAAAAATAGAAATATGTTAGGAGTTTCTTAGGCTTAGCAGGTTACTATAGAAGGTTCATCAAAGATTTTAGCAAGATGGATTCGCCATTGTTTGGGTTATTGGCCAAAGATTTTGAGTTTTTTTGGTCTGGTCCTTGTCAAGATAATTTTAAGCTCATTAAGGAAAATTTGACTACTGCCCCCATTCTCCGAGGTCCAAATTGGACTATTCCTTTCCACATCCACACTGATGCATCAGAAAAAGCTACAGGGGAAGCATTAGGACAATTAGAGGACAAAATCCCTTATGCCATCTATTTCATCAGCAAGAACTTGTCTAAGGACAAGCTTAATTATATTGTTACTGAGAAGGAGATGTTTGCCATTGTCCATGCTTTGAACAAATTCAGACATTATGTAACTGGATATCAGACCTTTGTTCACACTGACCATGCAGCCATCAAGTATTTAATGAACCAACCGTATGTTAATGCTAGGATAATTAGATGGTTTTTACTTTTACAACAATTTGATTTGACTATTGTTGATAAACCTGGAAAGGAGAATGTTATTGCAGATTTTTTTTCTAGGTTAGCTTTCCCTGGGGGCATCAACAAGGGGAATCCAAATATGATCTCGCATATCTACGACCCACAGAATAATTACCACATTTTCATGTTCTTGAGTAATCAAACAAAAATTGAAATGGCCCGATGACGTCTCCATTCTCTTCAAAACAAACTAGTCCCCTTCCTTTTTATCCCTGAGCTACAACGAACCTGGGCACATGGGAACTAGAAAAACAAGTAGCATTGACCAACCAGGCTTCTCTACCTTGCCAAAATCTATATCCTGATATTTGGAGTCTTAACTCATTGGTTTTGTATCAACCTATACTATTTTCATTTTAAGTCTCTTTACTTCTAAATACTTCAAAATTACTATTTATTTTCAGATCCTATTTCTTCAAATGCTTATTTATAAATTGTTAGGGTACGAAACTTTATCACTCATTTAATGTAGACAAATTCTAGCTTCTTCGTTGACACTCAGGGGACTAGATTCTAGAGGTGAAGAAGGAATGGTGGATGACTAGCTGCCAGATGAAAATCTCTTTTCTATATCAGCACTCTCACCATGGTTTGTTGTTATAGCCAACTACATGGTTGCTAGGAAACTGCCTCCTAATATTTCATTCAGGGAGAGGAGCATAATCATCAGAAAAATTGCCCCTTTCACATGGATTGGAGGAAATATTTTCAAGCTAGGCCCTAATAAAATCTTTAGGAGATGTGTGAGGGAGGAAGAATTTTTTTATATCCTCTCTGCATGTCATGACGGCCCA
This sequence comes from Pinus albicaulis, assembly GCA_034641835.2. NCBI lineage: Eukaryota > Viridiplantae > Streptophyta > Pinopsida > Pinales > Pinaceae > Pinus > Pinus albicaulis. The sequence goes on along the minus strand of CM076578.1, from coordinate 383,314,383 downwards.
TGTGGAGGCCACTTTGCTGCAAAGAGAATTTCTTACAAATCTTTGCAGGCATGATACTATTGGCATACCCTTGACCAAGATTCCAAAAGATACACCAGCAGGTGTGACCTGTGCCGAAGGATGGGGAAACCAACACAAAGGGACGAGATGCCTTTGCACCCTTAGGTGGCTCTTGAGCCATTTGACAAGTGGGGCATGGACTATGTTGGACCTATCAATCCACCATCTGGACAAAAGAAGTACTTCATAGTCTGCACTAATTACCTAACAAAGTGGGCTGAAACAAAAGCAATGAAGGTAGCAACCGAGGAGAAAATAGTAGAATTTCTAAGGGAGAATGTGTTTTACAAGTTTGGGTAGCTGAAATAAATAGTCACTGATCAAGGAGCACAATTCACTTCTCACCTCATTGAAAATATTTGAGGAGGCATAAGATTAAGCATAGAACTTCCATTTTCTATCACCCTCAAGCTAATGGACAAGTAGAAGTAACTAACAAAGCTTTAGAGATCATCCTCACCAAGGTTGTGAGCAACAGCAGAAAATATTGGGCAGACAGCTTGGTAAAATCTACTTGGGCCTACAACACTACTTGGAATACAACAATAGGATTCCCTCCCTATGAACTAGTCTATGGTAAGAAATCTCTACTTTCAGTTGAGTTTTAATTCAATACTTTAAGAATGGTAGCTGAATTAAATCTAGATCTATCAAATTCCCAAAAATAGAGGTTGTTACAACTAAATGGATTGGATGAGTTCATAATGCAACCACTTCTTCACACAGAGGTAGTTCAGGTGCAAAGGAAGGTATGGCATGACAATAACATTAAGGAGAATTCCTTCCAAGAAGGATATTGGGCGTTGTTTTATGATTCAAGGTTTAAATAATTTAAGGGAAAATTGATGACAAGATGATTGGGACCATACACAATGGAAAAATGTTTTGAAAATGGTGCAATTCACATCAGGACCATAGATGAGAAAGGAATCCCCTTGCTTGTCATGGTCACAGACTTAAAATTTACAATAAGCCCTTATCAGGGCAGAGTTCATAAATTCAATAAGTAGAGATGTGCATGTAATGGGAAACTCCATAGTTTCTAGCACCTCCTAACAAAAATAAAATAAAAAGAATAAAAGAATAAAGATCCATGGGTGAAAACCTCTCTGAGGCACTCAAGGCAAGCTCATGGGTTGAAAACCTCAATGGAGGTAGCCCACTTGCTTTTAAAAGAAAAAACAAAAATACATCTGCATCTCTATGTTTTATGTGTTTGTTGTTTTGCAGGTTATTAATGGTTTCTAGAAACACAGGGAAGAAATCATCTTCTTCTCTCCCCTTCTATTTTACCATCCATCCCATCATTCACTCTATTCATTTCCATAACTCTTTTCATCACCTCCATACACCATATTCCTCCCTTCCTGAGCACAATGTAGAAAAATAAAGCAAGCCAAAAACTGCTACAAACATCAGGAAGTTCCTTCAAAAACAAAGTTTTTCATGGACTGCAAAGAAAAACAAGAAGGAAAGCTACATAACAGACTCCAAGAGAACGATAATGCCACCCATGGCATCTCAAGATCCCCACGCAACATCTACAACAAGAATAAACAGCAATAAAATATCAACATCTCACTCATAGAATTGCTCATTCAACAAGCTGCTCACTTAGAAAACAGGAAAGTAGTGAATGACACAACATCTAAAAATCTTGTCTCCCCAACCCAACTCCTGCAAACACCTTGACAACAACAGGTAATCTCAGGTATAGCCTTTCACCCCTCATTATGCATTCATAATAGCTATAAATAATTAAATGCAAATATTTGGAATTTAAAAGGTAGAAAGGTGGCCAGTTAGCTTGGCCACCATCATGAAGTATGACTGGGGAGAATTGCAAGTTCATACCATCTAGGCATGAAAAAAAATTAAATCAATGGAGTAGAGGAGAATGAGAGGAGGAAACATCCAGTCCATCATGAATTAACAGAGAGAAGGAAACAACGGTCTTTAACAGAAACTAGAGTTGAACCCGAGTTACATAAGCACTCCAAAATTTGCTGCGCAATCTAATAAAAAGAGATCCTCTATAATCCAAACCAGTCAATTGAGAATGTTTTAGGGAAAGAGACCAAAGGGAGCTCGCAACACAGCAGTATCGAGTTTGGGTTGTGTATTTGAACATCGTACAACATCATAACAACATCACCAGCAGTCAGGATAGCTTCCAAAGTATACTGCATATCAAACACAGTAGCAAGGGACCAAGGGAAACTTTTATAGCAACCCAAACAAGGCAGAATTCTACTCTTAGCCTTAGAAAAGAAGGAGAATAAGAGCTAGAAGAAGAACCAGAAGAGAAATGGAAGAAATGGAAATGGAGACAGAAGTCATAAAGCTAGAAGAAAGTGATCAAGAAGAAGACTCACAGCACAGGCCAACATCCCTTAAAACCAAGAGGAATTTGCCACCTTAACTTCTTTGAACACAAAGAGAAAAAGGTAGACCACTATGTATTTTAGAACTAAAAAGAGTAAGATAGCAAGTCAGAAAGAGCCAGAAACTCCTCCAAAGAGCCCCATCATCATTGAAGAATTACCAAGGGAGGAGGAAATAATCAAAGAGACAGTTTTGAAGGAGCAGCTGCAGATGGCACAGGCAGAGAATATAGCACTAAAGGAGAAATTGCAGAAAAAAGGGAAACAAGTAGCCACCATGGCAGACTTGTGCATAGAAGCCCTTCAACACAGATTCCCTGTTGACTCATATGTTGTGTACCTCAAGGAGAAATGGATCCTATTTCAAATCAAAACTCTAGCCTCCCATGGATCCCTACCTTTCCAAGATTGTAGGAAATTCATGGATTTCTACAAGAAAGATAACATGGTTGATCATGCAAAGATGGCAGAGTTTTATGTGCATAACCTCGTGCTGAAAAACCTGGATACTTAGTGTTATCACAAAATTTCACTTGATTGGCTGCTAATCAGACAAATTCATGTAACTTTTTCAAACCAACTTGTAACTAAAGCTTAGCCTCTTCAGTCTGAGAGGGCTCTCTCAAAGGGTTTAATGATATTTGATAACGACGAAATTAGATGGTTAACACTACTTGAAAAATAACTTGCTTGTGATGTGTGTAGGTTGAAAGAGTACAATTTTGCAATCATTGGGCTTATGGAGTCAACAAATCAGTAGTTCGGCGGTAAGGTCTCTTGACATGGAAGCTGAGGCAAGTAAAAGTTTTTAGAAGAGGTAAATCACACATGGAACATGAAATAACACAACCAATTCATCAATAAAGGAAGTCAGAGCATACACTTACGAATTTTGAGTATTAAATATGAAAACCATTGCAAATGGTACACATAGAAAATATAGATCATATAAGCACTAAAAACTCCATGAGAATCTCGGGTTGGTCAAGAAAAAGTCCTCTATATTACTGATATCAATCAAATTACATAAAGCTGCAGTATTGCAAAAAATCTCCAACCCTTTATAATTTCGAATATCTGCCCTTTAATAGACCTTGTTACATGAAAGATGAACTGCCTCTTGCCTAGATTCATCAAATATTTTCCTAATGACACCTTTCATAACAATAAAACATGTGCTTTAATGAGAAAATGACAGCTATTCTATTAAACAATCCTTTTCCTAATAGGACTCAAACTGCTAATTATTACATTAACTACCTTATCTCTTAAAACAGTTATACATATGAAAACTAATGATTCACATGTTTGAATGAGCTATTACAAAACTCATCACTACTTGACATCTTAATTACCCTCCTCAAAATATGGAAACAAACCCTATTTTTCAGGAAAACAGGTCCTTATCTTCAATGAATGATTTAGGTAATGGATTGTCTACATTTCATGGTCTTCAAGTCATGGATGATTGCTGGAAAACTCCCTTGACCCTTTGAAATTTTCCACCTATCCAAAACTTCCCATAAACCTGCTCGAAAACCTTAAAAACAACTTGCTATGAAAGTATGGCAGTTTCGTAGCGTACTTTCATAACATACAAAAAATGACCTTTGCAATCAAGATGTATGCTTCTTTCCTCTTGCATTGTGTTCATCATGCCCTAACACATCTTCCCTATCATTTTCTCTTCTTAGAAGCTACAAAAAGTGGTTTTATAATAAAAAAGACAGCTACAAGTGGTCTCGTAGCGTTTTCTTGGCTTCAAGCCTAGGAAACGCTACGAAACTGTGGAAAACTATGTAAATTCCAGATTTTTGCCTAGTTTCAAAAATGCACCTTCCAGCTGTAATAATTTGGTTTTCAACATGCCATTTACCTTTCAAAATATAGACCAACTCATACTAGGAGTCTTGAGGTGTTTCTTCTTCATTGATGATGAGTTGCACTATTGGCTCCTCAACTACTATCATTTTTAGACCCTTCTTCTCCAACTCCTCATAAATCAATTCTAGTTGTTCCTGGAGGTATTTAACCTGGTCCCTCAGCTTTCTGTTGGTATATTTCAAGTGCAGGTTCCTTCTTCTGACATGTTTCACCTCTTTCCTCAATGGCATAGTCCATTTGATTAATTGGTGTATGTTATCTAGGGTCTTTGATACACTGTCAACCTGCTCTTCCCAAACCTCTTTCATCTTCTCAAACTAAATATTCTAAGCATTATTTTTCCTTGCCTCATTTTTCATGACTACTATTTCATGATTAGCTAACCTCAACTGTTCTTCAAGGAGTTCAAACTCTATTTTTTCAATGACTTTCTCCTTTCCTTTCTTTTGCTTGTTGACTGGATCTTCTTCTACAGGAGATGAAAGGTCAATAATGTTTTGTGGTCGCTGGACAGTGTCAGTGGTTGGATGAACTTCTCTAATTATTTCCAAAAGTTTTCTAGCATGTCTTGTCATGGGCTTTCTAGATGAAAAACATAAAACCTGCATCCTAACCTTCAAACTCTAACTTCTTTGCTGATTTAGCTTTCTTGATCTTCTTTCCACCTTCATCTATATCCTTAGCCTGTACTATAGGAGTCTCTTCTATATCAATAGCATGTAGTATGTCTTCTAAATTTCCTTTAGACACTGTTTGGCTCCTTTTAATCCTTTTTTTGCCATGTTTACTCACATTTGGCTCTTGTTTTGCAGGTTTGCTCATTATTGACTTTTGTTTTGCAGGTGGAACAATGGGTGTATTAAATCTCTGCAACTGCTATGTTTCCATCATAACTGGTTCATTCTGCTCTACCCCTAATGATTCACTTTGTTCTACCACTAAAGGTGATGGTATGCCTCTAGGTTTAGGAGTTCTTTTAGGGGTAATGGTATCCATTTCAAAACCACCAACAAACAGAAAAGAAGACCAGTATCTACCTAGCCTTTGTAACTCATCTAAACCTAGCAATTTTATTAAGCTGTGATGAAAAAGTGAGGCTTCACTTCGCTCAGATTTAGCTTGAGTTTTATCTACCATTTCTAAGCTTCTGTGTAAATAGAAAGGTAGATCAAGAAATATCTTACCAACAAAGTGTAGGAAAATATTGAAATGGTAAGAATAGACTTTATGATATCTCCCTTCACAAGTGAAATATTTCTGGATGATAAGCAGTAGCTTTGAGAAATTATCCTTCATGCAGCTCCTTGGAATGGCATTTGTAAGGTCAAATTCACTATTTTGTGGCTTGATAAACTCTTTACATTCCTCCATGTTGAATTTGAACCCTTTGAACCATTTTTCTTGTCCTCTTGGAATCCCTGTTGCTGCTGCAATGATCTCTGATGTTATAGTGAGATTCAGCATTCCCACTTTTGTAGCTATTCCATTGAAGTTTAGGGAAAATCCCTTGGAAACATGTACATGGAATCCTTGTAATATTAAACAAAATTGTAAACATCTTGTTATTTTGAAGACTTCTATAGCTGTTGGGTCTTCATTTATCAAGTTCATATCTGATGGCTCATATCTAAGATAGTGACCACCTTTGTTGGTGTTCCTCTTTGCAACCATGGTTCTTTAATGTCTTATCTTCCTTGCTTGATCAGTTATACCTGAAAACCTTTGAAAATAACAACCACAACTTGGACTCAGTGGAATAACTCTCCAGAGCTCAATAACACGCAAAGAGGGAATGGAGAATGGCAAATGACTCAATTTGGAAAGATTTGGAAGTTCGATGACAGCTCATAGCATAATGATAACTCAAACATGCTTAAAATGGTAATGATGACTTCAGCCCTGACCATGTACCTTGATCTTCACCCTAACTGACTTGAATGGCATCTAACTTATCCTTTTCAATCATTTTCTGACACCTAACAGCTATTTTGACAAGACAAACAGGAATCCTTACTTTCGTAGCATTCCTAGTGTATTTCTGGGCATTTTCGCTATGAAATCATTAGCAGTTTCGTAGCGAAAAGTGCATTTTCTCTATTTATTTCGCTATGAAAGTGTGGTTTCTTGGCTAAAATGTCTCTTTGGGTGCTATAAACTTGGGAAATGAGAAATGTCAGAAAATCATGACTAATGTGACATGAGAGGATTTGAATGAGGTTGTGTTTAGACTTTAGGATAGGCTAAATAAGAAAAATTAAAAAAAATTCCTTGACCAAGTAATGAAAAATGAATTCTATGGCCTTATCTTTGACACATGAACCTCTAGGACTTTGTCAAATGATGCTTCATTTTTTCTGAGTGATAACACTTGGGACCCCAATTATACAAATGGGGATATGTAGTTGATGGCTCTAGTATCTTGGATGATGAATGAGGACACTAGAGAAAAAGAGATATGGAGGGTCATGAGAAGAAGAAATAGAGAACCCTTATATATTTGACCAGAATTTTTCAGCCCAAGAGGATTCATCCTTAACTGTCGAGAGATTGAAAGGGGCCCTGCACTAGTTTAAAGCTACCTCCAGAGTCAAACACAGGTAATAGTCCACTTTGATGATGTTTCTAGGAAGATAGGAGACAAGTGCATTATGGCCAGCTAGAGGAGATGAAACAACCTCCCTCATAGCCTCAAGAAAAGGGAGTACCATACTCCAAAAAGACTGAGGGGTGCCTTGGAAAGGGAACCATTATACAAGAGGGTCATGTAGGCCAAGAAGATCCAATGGCTTGGTCTCAAGCTCAGTCCACCTTTGTTGTTGGGGTTGAATGATGAAAGGGAAACAGATGCATAAGATATAAAATGGGAGAATGCATAAAACAGTAATGGGTTTTACCCCCCTGAGGGGGCTCCCACACTTCTTCCTCAAGAAGTCAAGGGGGTTGTCAATGCCTTGAAAAATTCAGGAGGAGGATTAGTTTCTCAGAGGATGAGAAAACATCAGTAGGGGGTGATGTTGAGCTCTATCATTAGACATATTTGGAGGGGTTAATGGTCACCCTTTTTTCCTTATTAAATCTCTTTTTCTTGCATTTTTACTGTTATTTTATTTTATGATGCTATTATAGGTGGTGATTAAGGCTAACATAATCTGAGTGCCTAATTTGAGGTTGAGTGTAGAAAATCATGAGTAATTGGAATTATTTCTAAAGATTTTGTCATAAATAATTGAAGGAGATAGCAAGGATAAATTATAGGAGGGTTTTCCACCCTCCTTAACTCTCTAAGGCAGCCAAAGGATCCCCAAGTATTCTCTCCAAAAATTTGAATTCCAGAGGAAGCCAAGCAACTCAAAGACCAAAGCGCAATCAATCTATGTTTACTTGGAGTCAAGTGGACTCAATCACTATTTTCAAGGGAGTTGTTGGTAGCCACCCTGTAGAATAAATAAAGCAAAGCTAGCGCTAGGAAGGATTTTATTCTATTGGGAACTTTGTTGCAAGGTATTGAGCTTTTGATTATTGTACTCGGTGATTAAACTTTGAGAAATGTACGAGACTACTCTTTCATGAAATGAGCAGACTGTTTTCATTTTACTGATTTAAGTTTCAAAGAGTTAGGTGTGTATGTTAGGGCCCGATCCATGTGCCTTAGCCTCTCTGTTGTACTTGTTCTTTTCTTTCTTCCATTTAGTTAGTTCTACTTCTGATAGTTTCATCGCTACTTAGTTTTTTGCTTTCAGTGTGTTGTTGTAGGTTTCATTTGCTTATGAGTAATATAATAGAGGAGAAAACTGTAAAATTTGTGGATCAAGACCTCCCTTCTCATCTCTTTCAATAGAGCTCGAGGAGGGTGAACCTTTGCATAAACCAAAAAATTGATTTTTTTCACTATTTCTGAGATTAGAGTAGAGTTGCATTACCATTTTCAACCTTCCTTTTGACTGTATTTTCACACATTTGTCTGTTTATTTGTGCATAAGTTAGCAAGGTTGATTGCAAGAATTAGTGTTAAACCCCTAGAGCAGCTCCATGGTGCCTTCCTGCTTCATTTTCCATCTCTTTCTTCACAACCTGAGCATTGTTGTTACGCCCTCCATTCCCTTCTTTTTCTGCTTATTCTAACTGTTGCACCGACCTTTTATCCCTAAAAACACTTAAAATATTCAGCCCCACCTTATTCCTTTGCTTTCATTAGTCACAGCCACCGCACCCTTTTTAACGCAAAATGCTTGAAAAACAATCAAAGTTGGACCTCTGCCCTTGCTCCTCGAAACTCCCACTACCATATCGCATTTCACACTTCGCACTTTCCTCCTGATTGCACTACCACTTCTCTACCAACCCTGCGATATTGCGATATTGCATATCACATATCACATAGTTCATATAACCCTTCCACCTTGCCTCTGTCAACTATCACAAGAATATTCAAAAAAATTTGGAAACCGACCTTTTCCCTTTTTCCTTTAAAGAGTTGCCGCAAATCGTAAATCACATTTTCCATTGGTTTATTTTAAAACTTTCTGCCTCTGAACCCTAATTGCGAAATTATTGTAGCACTATTCCACGTCACCCATCGCATATTGCATTTCACGAATCCGACATTATCTCATTTCACATTTCGCTCTTGCTTCATTAACACTTACTGCTCCCAATCGTCGATTGAGATATTATTGTAGCACTCTACCACGTGATCCCTATCGCAACTTGCATTTCGTATCTTCTATCCCCATCGCATATCGCAATTCACTTCTACTACTCCTCCAACTTTGTGATATTGCGATATCACATATCGCATATTACATTGCCACCCCCCTCTTACAACTCTGTCGTCACACTTTTAAAATCCTCACTCTCCAAAGAATTTTTGTGATATCAAAAGTTTTAATAAAGTTTTAAACCCCTTTTTCACTCCCCTAAGCCTTATTTCATATGGTTAAGCCCTCCATTAGCACCTTTACCCATTTATTCTTCAAACTGCAAGCAACACCTCTTCAAATTAGAATTAGGTCATGAATAAGTGAATAGATAGGAGCATGATAGATAGATCAAGGTGTCTTTAGCCGATTGGCCAAGTTAAGTGCAATTTAAATTTGTTTCCCTTCTGCCATTTCCTTTCTGCAAATTAAATTAGTTTCATTTATGTCATTTCCTGTCTGGAAATTAAATTAGTTTAATTTCTGTCATTTCCTTTCTACATGTCAAATTATTATCATTTTTGTCATTTCCTTTTTGCAATTTAAGTTAGTTTCCTTTCTGTCATTTCCTTCCAGCAATTTACTTTCCAGTTCTCATCATAGTTTTAGAAATAGCACCCTTTTGTAAAGAAGAAGAGGATGACATGAGAAAAATGCATCTGTTGTGTATATATCACTGTCACCTCAAATTTTTTACGAACCTCGGGTTGGTAAAGTAAAGTAGGGCAGCCCCTGGGAGTTGCAGCACTCTTGGTGCAATACCAGGGCTCACCAATCCTCATTAAAAATAATTAATTTATCAAATAAAATTGTTTCCGTGTGGAATTTCCCAAAACAATATATGTGTTATCTATAATGCATGTGTCTAAGCCTTTCCACAAAATTTGAGACTTACATCACATACACTGCTACCCAAAAATCAACAGATGGTAGGTGACTCGGACCATTTCCCCATTCTCCTGGAGCTGAGAGGGAGTAGTGGGAAGCCATGTAGCCCTTTTAAATTTAATCCAAGCTTGCTCCAAGAGGAAAGTTATAATTAGAGGGTGAAGGCTAACTGGATTCCATACTCCTCTAACCAGGGCACACCCATAGCTCACCATTTCATGGAAAATATCAAAAGAACGAAACAAGACAAAATCATCTGGGAAAAAGAAAAAAAGATAAGGGAAGATGCAAAACTCAAAATTATTGAAGAAACCCTAGAAATATTGAATATTCTGGAGGAATATGGTTATGATACAAAATAATCCAAGGAAAGTATAAAAAAATTGGAAAGTATAAAAGGAAATATTTTAAAATACCAAGAAGAACAATGGAGACAAAAAATCAGAGCCATTTAGCTTGCTTCAAGGGATGGAAATTAAATTTTTTTCCCATTTATTATGCTAGGGGAAGAAAGAACATAAACGCTATATGATAAATGTAGAAAAACGATGGAAGTAGTGCAAATTTTTTTTCTAAATTAGCGTCAATGAATAGATATCACTTCAAAGTGTTATTCAAATCCCCAAAACAAGAAACCACCACAAAAGTAATACAGGTCACCCAAATATTTCTTAGAGATGCAGAGGGGAAGAAAGTGAGAAACTCTTGGCTTTAGTCATGAAAGGAGAAGTAGAAGGAGTTATCAAATCTATGTAGAAAGATAAAATCTTGGGACCAGATAAATGAACGGTTGAATTCTTCCAACATTTTTTTGAGTTGTTAGGAGATGATCTTAATTGGGTGGTGGAGGACTCAAGGATCTAAGGACAAATTTATGAGCCCTTCAATTCTACTTTCTTGGCCTAAATTCCCAAAAATTTTGATCTGAGGACCTTTGAAGAATTTAGACTGATATTTCTTTGCAACTACCTCTATAAGATTATAGCCAAGATCATAGATATCTGGTTGAGGCCCCTTTTATCTATAAATGTCTCCAGGGAACAATTTGGCTTCCTAGATGGTCGATAGATTCATGAAGCCATATGTGTGGCTCTAGAAAATATGCACAACATTAAGAGAAAAAAAAGGCCTAATAGCAAAAATTGACCTTTAAAAGGCCTATGACAGAATTAGCTGGATCTATTTGAGACTGTTACTCACACATCTAGGATTTGGCATTTCTTTCATCGACTAGATCATGGGGTGCACCAAAAATGTTAGCTTGATCTGAAATGATTGCTATTTATTGTTGTGCTAGTATCATTTCCGGATATAAAATTCTCTTTGCTTTGGTTTGCTTATTCATCAAGAGTTTGTCCATGAGCATGTGATTGTCAATTCAATTTACTTGGTGAAATTTAGTGTCTCTCATAAACTTATAAGCATAATTTTAAATGACTGAACAATAACGAATATAAACACAAATAACAGAGCTCAATACACATAATTTTGTTGAAGGAGTTCACCCCTCTTGGGTTACATCTCCTTGGTCCAACTTCATAGTGTGGGCCTTTGTATTAGTTTCAAGTGTGCTCAAATTGTTGTTACAAGCTTCAAATTCTATTGGAACCTATTCCAATGAGTTTAAAATATCAAAATCTACCAGAATGACTGTTTTTTTTCTTAATTTGGATTATGGATGCTCTGGAAATGCCTCCAACACCTGATGGCCTTGGGCTTAAAAAATATTCAAATGCAAAAAAATACCTATAGATGACCTCTTCTGTGTCTGCAAGTTTTTCTAATGACTTCCTAGCATTTCAATTAGCCAATAATACCTCTTTCTGAGCTCTGTTTGGGAGAAAATTGCCTCAGTTATGGCAAAAATTGTATTTCCCCCAATTTCTCTACTATTCCTGGAAGAATCCCAGTTAAAATTCTAAAATTATCCATTCCGCCAGGTTTGTGGTGCTCTGCTAAAATCCGGCCAAATTAAACTGCACTTAATTAAGTGATAAGTGTAGTTAATGATAAGATAAGTGTGATTTAGTTTTAAGCGCATTTATTGCTAATCGACAAATTAATGTGGCTTTAGTTGTGGATTAGTGTCTAATTAATGTCATTAAAATTCCTGCTGGAATTTATTATCGGAGTCCCTAGTTCTGAGCGTGTGAGCACATGGGATATGGGGTTGGCCCCCTCCTCCTTTCGTTTTGTGCCTTCAGAAATTTCAAATACACGTGCGTTGGCTTGCATTTCAAATTACAACAGAGTGGTGTATTGGTAGGAGGGGTGCGGTGATGAGGAAGAGGTCGCGGGGTCAAACCTCAGCCTTCGCCCTTCGCGCGTATTTTTTGCTTCATTTTAAACTAACGCACCATGATATACATGACCCTTGCATAATGAATAAATCGAACCATGAACCTTGGCATTCAGACCTTTGGGTTATAATTCATATGGGTTAATTCAGATTGGTATTTATATTTAATTAAAGTTTTAATTATAATATAATCAATACAATATATATAAATATATATAACATGCTTTATAACATATAATATATTATATTATATATATATATATATATATATATATAATCATAATTAAATTAAATTAAATATAATACAATTCCACCTTAGAAACATTACGAAATTTACCCCCACATACACCAAACTGGCGAATCCAAAAATGCCACTTGTCACAGGCTCATTGGAAGAAACCTGAAGAATATTCCAGAAGATTCATTTTTGCTGACTGGGCTACCACATCATCCCTGTATATGTTCTGCCCATTTTTTACCTGTTTTGGAAAGCGAACAACACACCATAACTCACTCATACGAACTTGGATTTTGATGAAATGATTTGCGCCAGAATCATGGCAATGAACTCTATCTGGTCGCTCAGGTCTAAAGCATTTCTGGGCACTTTGAATTTTTAGCTAAAATACTGATCTTTGATCATAAATTTTCAGTCTTAATAAATGGTGCAACATCCCCTTTTTTTCACTCTGAGAAAGGACTCAAGCAGGGGTTCACTTTGTCACCACTTCTTTTGATCTGAATGGAAAATGGCATCAACTCATGGTATTCATCTACCCATGTTATCCATCTACCCATGGAATTTACCCATGGTATTGTAAATGGAATTGACCCATGGTATTCATCCACCCATGATATTTATTCACCCATGGTATTATAAGTATTATGGTATGCACATCACCATATTCATCCACATAAGTTTACCCATGGTATTGTAAGTGGTATCTACCCATGGTATTGTGGTATCCCACCTATGGTATTGTATCTCCAAAAAAGGCTTAAATAACAGCCTCACTTTGTAAAGAATGATTTATGCACTTACAAGTAGCTTCTACGAGTTATTCTCTATTTTAATAAAAAAAATTCTTTGTGGTTTTATTTTCTTTGTGTTCTCTTTTTAAACGTTCTTATTTTGCGGTCTTGTCTAAGCAATTTAAAAATTTTTAGATCTTGAAGGCCTCCCCCCAAAGATGCGGATCGACAGTATCGGTTCGGGTTACGCCTCCATGGGGTAAGGGGTTTGAAACATATTTCAGTTTCAATGTTTTGTAGCAATCTTCAACAAACTCCATGAATTTCTTGGGCGGCGAGTTTTCAGATCAGATCTGAAATTTTTGGTGAAAAATTTACAAAAATAAATACCATATCTGGATTCCTTGCGAAAAAATACTCAAATTCAAAAAAAAAAATCGGCCTAATTGGAGTTCGGATGAGGGAGATATCGTTGATTCAAAATTAGCAATGTTGAAGACAATTTTTCTGACGACAATTCATGGATGGCGGCTCTCCTGTAATTTTTCGCAATTTTCAGTGCAAAATTTCAAAAGAATGGATATAGATCTGAGCTCCTCTTGAAAAATCAACCAATTTCAAAAAAAAAAATCGGTCGAATCGGAGTCCGGATGTGGGAGTTATCATTGATTTAAAATCAACTATTTTTTTAGAAATTTTGTGACGGCGAAATAGTTCCAACGCGAATATGCGGGTCTAGAGTCTCCAGATAGTGGTTTCAAACACATGAGAAGATGCATAATAATCATTCCATTTCCAAAAACATGTTATAATAAATATTCTGAGTTATATTGACCGAGTTATGCTCATTTTAAATCTGGAGCAGCATTCGGAGCGGGTTCCCTTTGGAGACGTGCCCTCCCACCCTGCTTTAGTAGGCACCTGCTTCACATTCATCAGTTTGATCATAGCAGAATTCGGCTTGGGTTATTTGGAGACGTGCCCTCCCACCCCAAGCTATGTAGGCACCTGCTACTTCATCAACAATCGACGTCACAGTTATGGGTCAAAAGCACAAAATCATTTTCATCGAAGTCCATTTGCTAGGTCGCACACTGTTAGTCACACAGTTGGTCACAAGCATTACAGGGTATCTCTATCATCGGATCTTCATTTTTCATGGTTTTGGTTCATCCACAAACCCACACTTCATCGAAGTCCATTTGCTAGGCCGCACACTGTCAATATCACAGTTGGTCACAAGCATTACAGGGTATCTTTATCCTTGGATCTTCGTTCATCACGGTTATGGGTTAACTACACCAAACCCTTCTCTTCAGTGGCTCTTCATATTCAACAAAGGTTTCTCAAGAGGGAACTTCACGCAATGGGGACCATTGCTTCTAAAGGAGGGAGGAATGATCCGAATGGAAAATGGCATCAACTCATGGTATTCATCTACCCATGTTATCCATCTACCCATGGAATTTACCCATGGTATTGTAAATGGCATCGACCCGTGGTATTCATCCACCCATGATATTTATTCACCCATAGTATTATAAGTGACCCATGGTATGTATCCACCCATGGTATTCATCCACACATGGGATTTACCCATGGTATTGTAAGTGGTATCTACCCATGGTATTGGCCCATGGTATCCACCTATGGTATTGTATCTCAAAAAAAGGCTATAAATGTATTAGCACTTTTGTAAAGACGATTTTTGCTGTACAATGCTTCTACGATTTATTCTCTATTTTAATAAAAAAAAAATCTTTGTGGTTTTATTTTCTTTGTGTTCTCTCTTTTTTCTAGCATTCTTATTTTGCAGATTTTGTTAGATCCATTTAAAATTTTTAGATCTTGGGGGCCTCCCCCCCAAGATCTGGATCATATTTTTTTATAAGTTTCTGAAGGGTTGATTCAATTGATCCTTACAACAAAATGTAGAGGAGATGTAAAAGGGATCGAGGTTTCCACAAATATCTTTCTTACCCACCTATTATTCGTCGATGATATTCTTCTTTTCAGTGATGGGTCTAGAGGGGATCTTCAACATCTAAAAGAATCATTCAACCTGTTTCTAAAAGTTAAATTGTGTTAACAATAATAGAACATGTCAGTCCTCAGTTCTGAAGAGTTGTTCTAAGTATTAGAAATCATAAAAGCTAGGTACTGCTGTTTAAAAGAAAAACCAACGGAATAATCTTAAATAAGGCTTCCTCAAACCATGTTCTGGCTAAAGTGGATATTAAATTTACTAGCCAAGATACGAAAAACCGTGTAAAACACTAAACTTCTTGGAAAATGGCTATGTAAAGAAGAGTTGGGTATGGCAAAATCAGACACAGCAACAATCCATGGTATTTCATGGATTCTAGGGTTCTTTCTGATTAGAAAATATATTAACAGAAGAATTGTATGGTGAACGAGGAAGGAAGAGTTCTCCTTGAGTTGTCATGAACGTATAATCTTCAATCGCATGGGGAGGTTGGGGAATAAAGGATCTACCAATTGTTGCATCATCGCTGGCAGAAAATTCTGGATGGTGTATCCTTTTTACAGATAATCTCTGGATGATTGTAATCAAAAGGAAATATATTTATCTCCTCCCCATTGATTATTGGTTGAGAAATCAGGACAAAAAAATCCCAAATGCATCTGTGATTTGGAAAGCCATAGTGAAATCATTCAGGATTATTAAAGAAGGTCTTACATGGCATATAGGGAATGGGGAAAACTCGGAATTGGTATTGATCCCTAGGTTGGATGTTGAGAAGGATTTGAACTCCCAATGGATTTAACACTAGCCCTAAATGATCTAGGCATTATTTTATTAATTCAAGTGGAATATGTCGAGGGCTCTTCAAATTAGCATCAAGGATTGAAAATAGGGGCAGATTTGCAGTTATATCCAAAGTAGGATGAAGGCTGGCAAAAATATATTAGGGAATTACAAAGATCTCATGTGAGGAAAAGGGATCGCATTGATGAACTAAGATGATTCCATGTGCCAACTGGTCTTTATAATCCAAAATTGGGATACATTCTTCAAATGGACAGAAGAGAGCATGGGGTCTAAACATGGTGGTGGAAATCTTTATGGAAACTGAAATTCCCTGAAAAGACAAGATTATTCCTTTGGTGTCTCCTCAGAAATAAAGTGACGACATGGGATAACCTTCAAAAAATAAATAAGCATGGACCTAGTTGGTGTGTTCTCTGTAAAAATTCAGAAGAGACGATAAATCACCTTTTTATAAGCTGGCCTTTAACTTTGAAAATTTGGGAAACAGGGTTGAGGCTTATGGGAATCAGAGAAAACTGGAGAGGTTTAAACATTGAAGAAGCCAAGAAAAATTGGTGGAACGCAATACATGATGATAATTTTAGGAATGTTCCACTTATAATATTTTGGGGCATATGGTTGGCCAGAAACAAAGGCATATTGTGGGACATCTCAACAACCCCTTCCATAATAGTTATTTAATCTATTGCAATTTTCTCCATACTTCTAGTACCTCTGACGATTTCGACTCCTATAATTATCAGAGAGGAACTAATTAACCCTCAACTCATGTGGGATTACTTTGATGGAGCTTCGGATGCTCAAAATAGATGTGGGGTTGGTTTGGTCATTCATATAAATTACTAGAAAATCTTAAAATATTAAGTGAGCATTAGACTAGGATCAAATAAATATACAGAGCTCTTCTCATTGAAACTTCTTCTATGTTGGGTTCATGAAATTGGTTTAGCCTGAGTACAAGTTTTTGGTGATTCTTTAAATGTTGTAAATTAGTTTAATGTAGTTTAGAGATGTCAAAATCATACACTGATCCCACTCTAGAAGAAATATTTACTTTAAATGGGATTTTGACTTCATATATGTTTTCCACATATACAGGGAGCGAAACTTAGAGATAGAAATCTTATCTAAAGAGGGTCTTCAATAGGTTATGGGCAGATGGAACATCCAAGAGTCCATAGATGAGCTAACTCGAGTTTCAGAGATACCTCCTTTCAACATTTGAGAGACCTTATGGCAGTTCACAGGCAGCGAAACATATCATCTTATTTTGTTTTAATACAGTTCTATATCAATACAATGACTATGCATTCTTACTATAATAATGTCCCTTTTATTTCTGAAACCATTTTTCAGTTTTTATTAGTGGAAGTATGACATATAATGACATTTGACTTATATGCAGGCTATTTTCTCTATTTATGGAGAGGCCCTGGTTACTATTTTTGGTTTTTTGGTTCTTGCATCTTCATATGGTTTTGTCATAGATTACTTAGTATGTTTTTTGTGTCTTCTGGTGAACTCGCAGAAACACCAATGCTTATGCATCTCCAGATGTAACTTTTTATTTACCTAATAAAAATTTTGATTTTTTTGTGGAAAAGAAGTATTCAATTTTGAATTTAATAAATTTCAATATTTATTTATTTAATTCTTCGATATACACTCTTTCTAACACATAGTATTTTTCACAATTATAATGCTTTTAAGTATGAGTAAACCTTATGTACTAACTAGTAGTGTATTTAAGGTTGTTAATATGATTTATAAATTAATAGCATCATTATTGTGTATATTAGTTATTTTGGGAATAAATGAAAGCAGTATTGGATAAGCGCAATATATTTAGATAACTGTGCTTTTAAAGTGTGTCTTTTTTGTTTGGTACCAAAGGAATGGAAAACTAGGCTGTGTTTTCACTTGCGTGACATGGGGTTGATTATGAATGCTACTACTATATCTCTGGGGCTTACGAAAACTCTCCTCTTCATAGTCCAAGTTACTTGTGGGGGATTTCAACCTTGGGTCTAGGTCAAGCTCATAATCTCATGACACAGGTTCAATTCCGGTCGCTACCACTATACCTCAAGGGCCTATGATAGTCCTCCTCTTTGTAGACCAGGGTACTTAGTGATCACCAACAATTGAGCTACCCCCCCTAGGATAGGGCATGTCTATTTTGAAAGAATAGGGTTTTCAAAATTTTAATTTAACTATCAACATTTATTAGCTGGATGGTATGGATTTAACTTCCATGGAATATTCTAAAATATTCTTATTAGTGTTATAAATCAAAGGTTAAGATTTATCTCAAAAGTAGTTATACTTTTTCTGTCATTTTAATTAAATTGATTAATTAAAAAAATGTCATATGAACATGAGTTATGATTTTTTAGGCATGTGGTATTAGTAATCCATGGTATTAACCAAGCCTATTAATAGGTTAATAATTTCCATATTAAAGTGGTTGATTCCTATTATATATATGTGTGTGTGTGTGTATGTATGTTTGACTCATATATTAATTCCTTTATTTTATAGGTTAATTTTGCATTACCTAAACCCATGTGGTGTAGAGTAGTCAATGATGGGGTGCACTGTTAAGGCACTCTGTCTGCAAGGTCACCGGTTCGAAACCCGTGGGTGATTAGGATTAGTCTAAACTAGCAAAAAAAAAAATTTGCATTACCTTAAAATTTTAAAACACACCATCCCATACATCATAGTTCATATTATAACTGGTCTCAATCTGCCTCAAGGGAAACCAAACCTGTTGATCGGTAATCTAAGAGTAATCATATCAAAATAAAGAAACTGTTGTTGAAAACTATAAGAAATGTTTGAGATTGAGTTACATATAGAATCAAAATAAATACATATAGACATATCATGAGGTCAAGAATCAGAAGAAGTCACTGGAGCAGGATCTTGTGCACTTGTACCAGTTAGAACAAATCAGGACTTAAGCTTGCATTATAGGTGGCTTTCGAGGTGAGTGAGAAAAACATCCAAACTTTCCAAACATGAGCATTGATATTGCTGCATTCACTTGATCTTGTTCAAGGAAGAAATTATGTCATTAGGATTTTCATGCTTCTCTTTCAGAACTCTTCTAAAAAGAGTTTGCATCTATCAATGGGGGATGATGGAGTTCAGGTATTGGCTTCGTCTTCCCATGGCATGACCAAGGTTAGAAACCCAATTGGGTACCTCCTCCAAAATTATAGAGTCGTAATATGCTTGGTGGTCATTAGTGGTGAGAGTTTCAAGGTGGTGAATTTGTTCACGAATGCAAGGAGGTGTAGCCGAATGGAAGATAAGAAAGACTTCCTAGGCCTGGGCTTAGGCACATGATCGCCCTTGCAATCCTCTACCACCAACTCCCCTACAACTAAGCATATGTTGCTGAGAAATTTCGCACCAACATTAAAGAATTTAGACGAGGTTATTGAGCCCCAATAAACCCAAATTGAGGGGATTGAAACTAAATAGGTTGAGATAGATGAAAGGCCAAAAGATACAAGGGATATGGGCTAGCTTCAGCCAACACAAATAAAAATACCAATAAAGCATAGGTGTAGAAGACCCCATCTAGGCAGAAATGCCCATTCGTTAGGAAACCCCAAGGCATAGGACACAGTGAACCCCCGTAAAAATTAATAGGAAATACCCAAACTTGAGCCACACAAACTCAGAGTAATAACAACAAATAACAAGGTTCAAGAGAAAATCCCATAACTTGAAAGTGCTAGCACATTTTGTTGAAGCTGATAGGGTTTCAACAAATTGTAAGGTGGTGATGCAAACAACTTCCCCCTTAAGCTCCAGTGAAATTCACAGAGTTTTGAGGCACAAAGTCTCTGTAAGCCCAATTCCTGGCTCTGATCCATAATCCAACATCCCAAGCAAGCAATTGTTCCTACCAAACTCACAAGTTGAATTGGCTTTCATGCAATCCCAAGTCACTGCCATTACATTACAAGATGCAAGTGACCACACTACTACATTTGGGGGGAATTCTGACACTTGGTTTCGATGCTTTTGACCAAATGTCGGAAATTTCCCCAAATTTTTTCAATCCCGCCCGAAATCGTCGCTATATCGACGTTTATAGAAAAGTGTCGCAATACCGAAACTTATACAAAGTGTCGCAATTGCAACGTTTGGAGGAAGACGTTGCAATTGCGACACTATGCCCCAAAGCGTCGCTATTGCGACGATTGCCTCCAAACGTCGCAAGTGCGACACAATGTCTAAGTGTCGCAATTGCGACGTTTGGAGGCATCCATTGCAATAGCGACGCTTTTTCCATCATCGGTATAATGACACTTATATGCGCGCTACATAAAAATGATTTTATTAAAAATACGAAACTTATATCCATCGCAATAGCTACATTAACGTCTGATATCACGCGAGCATTCGCCCTCCGCTCTTGCAGAACAGCATTCGCCCTCAGCATTCACCCTCAGCTCTTGCAGAACAACATTTTCCCTCAGCATTCGCCCTCAGCTCTTGCAGAATAGCATTCGCCCTCAGCATTCGCCCTCAGCTCTTGCATAACAGCGTTTGCCCTCAGCATTCGCCCTCAGCTCTTGCAAAACATCATTTTCCCTCAGCTCTTGCAGAACAGCATTCGCCCTCAGCATTCGCCCTGAGCTCTTGCATAACAGCATTTGCCCTGCATTCGCCCTCAACGTTCGCCCTCAGCTCTTGCAGAACAGCATTCACCCTCATCTCTTGCAAAATGGTAAGTTCTTACTGCAGGCCCTTCCTCCTATAGTAGGGTTGACTCTATTTGGGTTTTTTTGGTCAATTCCATTGGATTGTGTTAGGCTGTAGGGTTCTCTGTAGATGTCAAGAATCAAGATTCAATACCCTCTATTATCTTCATCACCCAATACAAGATTTAAATTTTTCCCAAAGAAAAGCTTATTAATTTGGCAGCCATTATTTCTCCCTGCTTTAAAAACCCTACATTTAAATGAAAACAAGCATTGCATTTCAACTACAAAAATATATATAGTGTTCTCCCTCAGCATTTGCCCTCAGCTCTTGCAAAACATCATTTTCCCTCAGCATTCGCCCTCAGCTCTTGCAGAATAGCATTCGCCCTCAGCATTCACCCTCAACTCTTGCAGAACAGCATTCGCCCTCAGCATTCGCCCTTAGCTCTTGCAGAACAGCATTCACCCTCAGCATTCACCCTAAGCTCTTGCAGAACAACATTCACCCTACATTCGCCCTCAGCATTTTCCCTCAGCTCTTGTAGAACAGCATTCGCCCTCAGCTCTTGCAAAATGGTAAGTTCTTACTGCAGGCCCTTCCTCCTATAGTAGGGTTGACTCTATTTGGGTTTTTTTGGTCAATTCCATTGAATTGTGTTAGGCTGTAGGGTTCTCTGTAGATGTCAAGAGTCAAGATTCAATACCCTCTATTATCTTCATCACCCAATACAAGATTTAAATTTTTCCCAAAGAAACGCTTATTAATTTGGCAGCCATTATTTCTCCCTGCTTTAAAACCCTACATTTAAATGAAAACAAGCATTGCATTTCAACTACAAAAATCTATTAGTGTTCAAATGTACATGTGTGCATCACTTGTGTAGGGTATTCCTTTTCCACTTTCACATTATCCAAGAATGTGTGCAGTATAGTTCATATTTTTGTGATTTAGATTATCTTGAAAAAGGAAAGGTAAATTATTTCCCATGGAAAAAGAAGGTTTTCCCTTTTTACTACTGGAAATAGTACAACAAAGTTCCATTTCTACCCGAAACTCCTATGAAACAGGAACCAAATAAAGGCCATGTCCTCAATGGACATCATTTGGCTTTGAAAATGGCCATTGCACCGTGTTGTTTCTTATATTACATCACGATAGTTTCTTAGGTCATTTATTGTTTCTTGAGATGAAAAACAACCAAAGAAATCATGAAGATCCTTTCAAGAAATAAATGACAATTTCTCAATCATATCTCAACTATTTTTTATTTTATTCAGTGGTTGCTTACTTTGAGAGAAATTTGACACTTTTATAAGGAATATAACATAAAAACACAAAATGGGAAGGAATTGATGAGGTAGATGTCCTTTAGTTGTTGTCAATTAAGAATTGATAATACACGATGCATGTTCTGTACTACAAACTAGATTCCTTCCTGGAGTTAGGACACAGAGTATTGAATCAAAGTTGTAGTTTCTAACTTCTTGTATTGGTTCATCAATCTTGAAATTCAGACATTGCATGTCTTCATTGCTTCATGTTTGAATAATTTGCATCATATCGTACAATAGGAAATTAGGAATTATGATTATTATTACTTTATGGATCTGTTAAGTTACTTCTAATTTTGCATGATTTAGTGTGAAATTATTCTAGTGTGCCCCTAGGCCCAGGTGAAGGAATGCCAAGGACTGAGAACCCTAGTTTTTAAATGGTATTGTTTCTTATACCCAAAAACCCCTCAACATCACTTTTTATTAGTTCTTAACAATAGTGTTGTAAACAATTTGAGAATTGATATAGCAAATCTCGCACTTCTCAAGATAAATTCCTAAAGCTAAAGTGTGATACCATGTGTAATTCAATAGCCCCATTGTCACCTCACCAACCTCTTTTCACTTCGGGCTAGCTCTCCTCCAACTCAAGGGGGGTTCTCCCTAGTAGATTTTAGGGATCTAATGGCCCAACCAAACCAAGTCAAGAGCTCCCTAACTCTTTATGTTTACTACTATCAATCAAAATATTGAACAATAGGGTCGGACATGCATCCTGAAGATAAAATTGCCAGGGTATTTTTGGGTAATTTCAAAGGGAAAGTCCCCAAACACATATAATCAAGGAATTATAACATGATTTCAAACATTAAATATCAACAAAATCGTTTAAAGGATATTGAAAGGAGAAAGGTGATGGAAGATAGAAAGTGCCTTACTTAAATGCTCGAAGGATTTTTCAATAGTTGCTCCAAAAGCTTCACTTCAAGGCCCTTCAAGATCGTCTCCAACAATGCTATACCATTGGCTTCAACAATGTTGCTCCAAAAATGTCCTCAAGGTCTTCACAACAAGTTTACTAGAAGTTGCTTTAACAATATATTCAATAAGGTCTTCATTGTCAACTCGTCTCTTGTTTGGGTGCCTTAATGTGCAATGACATGTTTCTAGGAATGAATTCAATGCAAGGCATATTTGAAACTCTAACTCTGTCTTCCGGTGTCTTATTAGAAATTATTTCAGTTTTCATTTTGTGTTTTCAAGTTAGATATTGTTTTCAAGTTTTTACATTTATAATGTTATTGCAATGTGGTAGACTGATCAGAGCAGTACAGGAACAACCCCGATACGGGATGATCGCGGAAAGAGGCCTGTAGAAGAACATGTAAAGTGCCAACATTACTCTATCTTCAGGTATTTTAGTTATTTACAGAATTGAAATAATATTAATTTTGTTCAAATATGCAGACACCTAGCCATGGTACGCCTGATGATTCCCTCTTTGAGGAAGAGCTTTCTTCATCCCTATCTCCAGTGTTCTTGTTGCGAAAAAAGGCACGAGATGCAAGGTCGGAATTTAATACTTTGATAGATGCGCCTGAAACAGAAGAGAGGATAAAAAAACTTATGATCCAGCTAGAAACATATCAGGTAATAATAAAAATTCAAAAGGATATTTTTTTTGTTCTGCATGAGATGAATTGTGATAGTTTGATTTTTAATTTTTACATTGACTAAACTAACAAAAAGTTCTTTTGTATGTAGCGTTTTATGGCATTTGCTGAACCCGGTGTTGGTGGTAGTGGGACACAAGGGCAAGAGATTGCCCAAAAAACCTCTCGTACACCTTCTACTCCTTTAGGTGCTAGCCAAGAAACACACCCTGCCCAAGCTGACACCCAGCCAACTGCTGAACGTGTTGGCAATGATGAGGCTGATATGGCCAGCTACATTATTGCGTTTCTTGGAGCTACACGTGTCAGCTCCATAGGGACCATTAATGGCACGTTGTTGGTGAACGATGAGGGTGTCCCTATAAAGCATGTACAACTCCCAGGTAAATTTTAATATTTTAACTATTTCATGTACTTTATCTAAAACATATTTATCATGATTTTATTTTTAAATTAATGATAATATCTTCTTTTTCTTTTGGTTTTATTCTGTGTAGGAAACAATGAGTTCTACAGGATTCTGGAGAGCCATGCGTTGGTAATTTTTGGCCCAACCATACGTACAGGGTGGAATTCCCAGAATTCCAACCTAAAAAAAGAACTTCTAGATTATCTAGAAGCCCTTTTTGGGGTCGGCACATTTGACAGAAAAGCGGTGGCTCAGGTAGCCGGAAAATATTTGAAATATACCGGGGACACCTATAGGACGCAATTGCAATTTAACCCTAGATATGAGCGTCCTCTCGCAGTTTCAGAGAGTGAGTGGAGAGCACTCATCCATGACGGAAAAGAGAAAAGGGCAAAGAAAGAAGGAAAAATGCCAACTGGACCCGCAAGGTAAATTACAACTTTAATTTAATAGCTTTAATTTTCTTTATGTCTAAAATAAAAGTGTGCTACGTCATATCTGACTTCAATCTTTTGATGCTAGGTTGCCTGACACCTCAAAGGCAACCAAAGCTAGGATTGAGAAAAAGGGCCATCACAAGCTTGGCCAGGGTGGCTACTTGAAATTAGCTGCAAGAATTGTAATTAAGTAGCTAAACATCTTATAATTAATTGTATCGCCTTCCAACGTTTTTGTAATCCTATCAAATATGATTAAAAATACACAATAATATGTAATGTAGGGTGATGACTTTGGAACATAAACTACAAAGGAAGATAAAAATATCGCTTTCCATTTCAGCTATCAAGCCATAGTTGAACGTCGCAGAAGCTTGGGGCAGGTCCCAAGATCCAGAATGCCTGATAAGGTAAAACATTAACCTTTCAATATGTTTGTTTTCATCCATAAATTTAATGTCTAACAACTTTGTTTAAATTAGGGGAGCAACACTACCGACGAGGCAAATAACCTAGTTTTAGAGCCAGATGTAGATGATCCTCACGTGCAACCTTATCATTGTAGTGGGGACCAGGCCGACAATGCTACTATCAATGAGGGCCGTGACGGTAATTAATTTCCACTTATAATTTTTTCTAAGTATACCTTGATGGTTGTCCTTATAAAGTTTTTGTTTAAATGACAGAGAATGTTTCTCTTGAGGATCTTACCACCAGAGAGGAAGACAGGGCAACAGTCCCAACGGCGACAACTGGTGCACCAGGTAAATAATCTCGTTGCAATTTTTTTTATTAATATTACCGAACTAGTTCAATGATATTTAAAAACTGACAATTAAAATTTAATATTATCTGTTTTTGTAGGCGATGCCCCGTCACTGGATGAGACCAGACATCGTGACTACGCAACTAGGTCAGCGGTGACAACTGGTGCACCAGGTAAATAATCTTATTGCAATTTTTTTTATTAATATTACCGAACTAGTTCAATGATATTTAAAAACTGACAATTAAAATTTAATATTATCTATTTTTGTAGGCGATGCCCCGTCACTGGATGAGACCAGACATCGTGACTACGCAACTAGGTCAGCGGCGACAACTGGTGCACCGGGTAAATAATCTCATTGCAATTTTTTTTATTAATATTACCGAACTAGTTCAATGATATTTAAAAAATGACAATTAAAATTTAATATTATCTGTTTTTGTAGGCGATGCCACGTCACTGGATGAGACCAGACATCGTGACTACGCAACTAGGTCAGCGCCGACAACTGGTGCACCAGGTAAATAATCTCATTGCAATTTTTTTTATTAATATTACCGAACTAGTTCAATGATATTTAAAAACTGACAATTAAAATTTAATATTATCTGTTTTGTAGGTGATGCCCCGTCACTGGATGAGACCAGACATCGTGACTACGCAACTAGGTCAGCAGTGCGGGTCGAAAGGCACGAAACAGGACCAGAGCACGATGATATTGATGATGTAATTAGGAGCTTTAGAAATAGGAAGAAGAAAAAGAAAATTTGATAATGTAAAATATTGTATTATTATAAGACAAAACGTTACCATACTTGGAACGTTTTTTGCGTTATATAAAAAAATCATTTATCATACTATTTTTATGTCAAGCATTAATTGCAATGTTTCCTTGCGTACTTTTTGTTGAATTGTTTTTTTATTAGTTATTGAATATTTTTTTTTATGCTCATGAAAGTAAAAAATGAAATCTAGATTGGGTATTGGAGAATTGAGAATGATGTGAGTGGGGGGAGGGGCCATAAGAGCTTCCACCTTCACGTGGTTGGCCCTGTTTAGTAGAGAATAATTTATTGGAGCGATTTAATCTTGGAGCAAACCTCCCTCGATCTAGCGTAGCAACAAAAAAGTCACTGTTGAATTAGTTGCTACTCTTTCAGATCGTGGGAGGCTTGTTCCAAGTTCATGCGATTCCAATAAATTGTTCTTGAAACGAAGAGGAGCTTATTCAGGTATGTTTTGAAATTTTCAACATATGTTATAACATTATCATAGGAATGCATCTTAAAGTAAAAAATACTACATCAATTACTTGTATTTATTGTATAGAGAATGATGGATTTTGATTGACTTGGCAGTGTAGGTACAAATCCTCTTGCATCATGAGAAATACAACTTGTCAATCAGGGTCATGTCCATGATATTTTTGCTTGTGCACTTGACCAGGTTCGTAATGTCACATTTTGTAAGTTCCTTTACATTTCATAATTCAATATTAAGCTTGTTCATGATTATTATCTAGGTTTTTTGTATGTGTTTTTTCATCTATTTGATTGTAAGCAACTCTGCATGTTTCCTGTTGTTCACTATGATTTCTCCCATTACCACTCCCAGGATGAATCCAAATTTATTTTTACATAGGTTAATTTATTGTTACTATGATTTATCCATTTACGATTTCATAGGTTACATCATGTAAAGTTGTCAATCTCAGGTTGGTGATGAGCTTTAGTTCTCCAGATTTGGGGCTTTTCTGATATTTTCTCCCTCATGTCATTCCTGCATCACCTCGTTGTTTGAGCATGCCAATCGTCTACCACTTGTACCAATTGGCACATGTCAATCTCTGAGTGGTGCCACATTTCACCTATTTTCAGTGAGAGTTTAGGGTTTCTCTAACATAGCTTCATAAATCCGATTCAGTGCCTGCTTGAATATTGTCACATAATACTCATGGTTTGGATTGATGAGCATGTTCTGAATGGTTGGTTGATTCATAAGAACCACCCATATAGTCATCTTGAGATATTTCAGAAGTTTTCTCGGGTTTCCTTTTTCACCATTTCTAGTGGGTGGGATGTTGTGGGGTGATCCATCAATATTGGTGCTCTTGTAGTAGGGAATTTGTTTTTGGGGATATAAAGGAACATTTGATGTAGATATCCCATTGGATGCATTCATAGATGGGCACGAGAGGTCAAGAATTTAAATTAAAATATGCAACCTCTAGCATGGTAACCTGAAGGCCGCGAGAGACACTGGTTAAAGATTGTTTTGTGCTGGCCTTAATATAGTCGTGATTTCTTTCTATTATCTTAATGCAAATATATAGTCTCGTCTCATTAAAATGAGGATTGTGGTTGTATTTCTCTTTGGTTGTTTCTCTCTTAATGCTCCAGAAGTTGCCAAAAGTTGTGATAGTTGTTTAGTTTGCCTGTTACAACTTAAAAGTGGTTTTTAGCAATGGGAGTCATGTTTTTTAAGGTTCATACTAATATGAAGATCTTGTAATTCTATATTCAAGATAAGAGAAGATGGCCTCTGCTTTGGGCAGTATGACAACAATTGCCACATCTACCTAATTGGGTAACAATGGAAAGGGGAAGAAGTTGGGTGCAATGTTTGATAATTATGGTAGACAATTGTCTTCTCTTTTAGTTTTTTCACTCATTTCCTTTAATCGCTCAAGCAGAAGAGGGACTCTGAGATTATGCGACAGAGAGAAGGTAGTTAATACAAGAGCTATGGAAAAGGAGTTGTACTTCAACAAGGATGGCTTAGTGAAAAAAAAATTGCAGGTCAGAGAAAAAATTATGTTTAAAGGAAGGTCACCTGCACGTGAAACTTCACTGCGGTGGATCTTTCCTTGTCCACTTATATTCGATTTTAATGTGTTATTTTAATTTTTCATGGAGGGTTGTTTTGGCATATGGTCTGGCATTCAATTGCACACTTACTAAAAGTATTGTCAATTTGTCTTGCAGGCGGTGTGAACAAACTTGCTGATCTTGTTGGAGTCACCCTTGGGGCGAAGGGAAAAATGTTGTCTTGGAGAGCAAGCATGGTTCTCCGAAATAGTTAATGATGGTGTGACAGTAGCTAAGGAGGTAATTTGTAGATGTGTGCTCTGGTTTTCTTTTTAACGTTGTATTAGTTCCCCCTCTTAAATGTCTTATATTTGGTAGGCATAATTTGAAAACTCAAAGGTGAAAGGAAACATATTTGTTACCCAGTGGTCTACCTGGCCTATGGACTAGCCACATTAGAGTAATGCATAAATATTTTCACAACAATAAAAGGAAAGGGTTATGGCTGAGTCAAATTTTATTGTTATTGACAGTGTAATGAAATGTATTTCAATGCTATGGTTTTGGCCTTTTTATTGGTTGAATTAGAGGACCCAGTTGAAAATATTGGGGCCAAGTTGGTAAGGCAAGCTGTGGCAAAGACAAATGATTTAGCTGGGGATGGAACCACAACATTCGTTTTTCTTGCACATGTTGGAATATTGAAAAATTCCAAAACAATGAATGGAGAATTGTTGTGGAGGTAAATCCCCTCTGCAGACAGAGGCGATCCCTACTAGCCTAGACCAGGTCTAGCAACAATCGTTCACGCTATAGTGCAGGTTCCTAATTGCAAATAAACCAACTAGCGATGAAGGCTTACCTGGAATCCAACGCTGTCGCTTGTAGAGAAAGTAGCACTCCCGTTCCTTAGCTCCGGCTGATCACAATCCTCGCGATCTCCGTGATCGGAGACCTGCACACGCAAGAAACAAAACAAACGCAAGCGTAAAATCCGGTATATGCAACTATATGTCAGTCAGAGAAGACATAACTCAACATCATAATCAACAACAAGAGTGGAACCATAACCAATAGTCACTTATCATTAATCAATCAAAGAAGAATACAACCATAGCCCTGACGCTGAATTCTCCTTCGGAGGGTCGCCAGCGAAACACGTCTCGAAGAAGCCTGTCGGGGATGGGACAAACCTCTCTCTCCAGATGTCTCAACAATAATATCCTTGCTTGGATTTTGCCTTAAGGGAATGAATCAAGGCTCTTGCAGCATAAGGCTCCGATGGTTCTTGGGAACTTGGAGACTCAACCATTCAGCCCTTCAGCCCCTTCATCAATGGATGAAGGCTATATTTATAGAGGAAAGGAGGAGGTTCGGATCCCTACAATAATGGAAGGGAGGCCTTATCCCTTGGGAGGTTCCCCATAAGGTGGAAACAAGAGGCCAAAGGAGGAAGGCCGTGGTTATTCAGTCGAAACCACTCCTGATGACTCATCCACGAAGTTGTTGTAATCGAAACTCGCCTCTTTTTTTAAAAAATTTCCAAAAGCATATTGGCGTGGGTGCTTAACTGGGATAGAGCGCCAATTGGTGCGGGCTCAGTGTTAATTTTCCTCATTGGCGTGAGTACATAACGGGCTACCAGCGCCAAGGCAAAAACAGGGGTTTTTAGGGGTCTGCTCAGGAAATGATCAACAGAAGAAATGTTGTCCTGATGGAAAGAGATGCAATGATGGTATTTGCAAGGCATGACACTGATTATTAGTCACAGAAACGACCCTCAAATGGGCGATATGGGGATTGCAGGGACGGTAAGAAATTACTGTGTAACAAGAATAAATCTCCCTTCCTCTAACACAGAGAAAATAAAAATTTCTTTGACAGGAGACAGAGTTTCAATACTTTGAAAACAAACTTCTCTTCCCTTCAATAACTCAAAAAAAAACTATTACACTTCTTCCTCACTGAGAGGGATTACAAAATTATGACTGCTACAAAACGCAGTGCATAAAACCAACTCACTGTTTGTTCAAAACAAGCATACTCTGTCTCTAAAACACTCTGTTGTGTTTTTCACTTTCGCACTGCTGTGCATACACACTTAAAAAGTTACACTCAGTCTTTCACTTTTTACACACTGCTGTGTAATAAAAAATTTACCTACTGTCTATAAAAAAAACTACCAAGCTTTTTTGTCCTTTTTATTTTTATATGTCGTAACATATAAAACATATTATGATAAACCCTCTTTTTAAAATAATAAAATTAAAACTAAATTCTATGGCCCACCTTTCATTTCGCATATGATATATATATAACATATGTTTAAAACATATGTATATATTAAAGCATATATAAAATTAAACTATCAAAACATTAAAGAACCCTTTCCGTCAGACTTCAAAAGTCTGAATAGATTGAATTTCAAACCAAATTCACGTTCCAAAATGGGATGCTGACGTCTGCCTAATTTGTAACGCGAATTCTCAATCCAATGTGCCTTATAAAAAAATTGGGTCCGGTTTTCAGGTTTTCAGATTCCCTTTAATTTCATGTGATCCAATATTAATGCTCCACGTGTCCTCCTTTTGAATTTACAAAACTCGGGGGTAAATTTTTGTTTGTTTAATTTTTCTTTGGTGAATTGCGTTAATGCTAGTTGTTGTGTTTAAATACAATCCTGTACAGAAATATGGCTGCGGCCATCTACAAAAAAAACTTGCAGGAATTTTAAATGTTGAATTAAATTTCTGGATGGCGTGCAAGAAACCTCCAAAAAAAAATGTTGTTGCTGCATCCATCCTTCTGCTGCAGTAGTTGAAGTTAAAATTCAACAGCACAGGGTTTAATAAGTGAGGGTGTAAAGGTAACTTTTTGTCGATGGTACTGGATTAAGATCATCTATTCATTTTTGTAGGGTCTTATGGTGTTTGTTTTTTAGTTTTGGGTTGGGTTTATTGAGTCTAAGATAGTTTTTGAGTGAAAAAATTGCTATCAGGTATTAAAAAATTTTGGTTCTTTTGTCAAAATTTATGAGCTTGTTAGGAAATACAAAACTGACAATGGTTGTATCTTAAATTTGTGGAAAATAATTTGAAATGAAACTTTTTTTTTTAGGTTGTTGCAGCAGGTGCAAACCCCATTCAAATTACTAGGGGCATTGACAAGACAATAAAGGCCCTTGTTTCGGAACTCAAAATTTTGTCAAAGGAGGTAAATGCTTGCCTTTTGAGTAGGTTGGTTTTCCTTTTTGCTGATGGTTTGGTGTATCTAATTGAATTAGTTGCCTAAGGTATTTTTGGTTGCAAACTCCTTTTCATTTTTCATACAGTATTGGCCTTGTGAAATACATTTGATTGTGTGGTCTTGTTAGATCTACAACATTTGTAGTTGTTTAGTCTTATGGCCGAGGTGCACTTTTATTATGGAAATAGTTGATTCAATATTGTCATTTAATCCTTACTGCAGGGTAGCATGTTGAGAAGTTTCTTGTGAAACATTTGGTATTCAAAATGACACTTGATCCTATACAGCATCATGCACTTGACTTCAAAATTCATATTCAAAGTGTGCCAAACAATTCTTGCAAAATTTAAAATATTTATGTTGTTTTAAACCATTATCTTTTTCATGTATTGGATGCTGAAAATGTGAAAAAGACTTTGGTATGAAACCAACTGGTGAATAATTTCCAGCAAAACAACCACTTCCAAGACATGATTTAGAAGTATAACATATGTACTTATGAAGCATAGAAAGACATCCTTGATGCATTGTCAATGTTTGGCTAGGGTTATTTTTGGAGAAAATAACTCCTTATTCCTAGAATAGTGATCTTCAATACAAGTAAATGCCAGAGAAGAGAGATCATCGTGTGACATAAACCTATTAACAAAATTGAACATGGAATGATTATTAATTATGGCATACTAAGTTGTCAGTGATTTTGACTATTTGTCTTTAACATGTAAAAATGTTAAATTCCAAACTTACATCATCATGGTTTGGCATCATGAGCTTGACTAATTGTCCACCATGCTCATAATTTAATTGTTGTATTCATATCTATAAACAACGCTTCAAATAATAATAAAAAATTTCTATAAGAAAAATCCAGACCTCCATGCTGTTGCTCCTCTTATATAATAGTGTTTTCAAGACTTATGTTGACATTTCCAATGAGATATTTAAGCAATGAAAGATGGAGCCTTCTTCATTGTTGTATATGTAACAGTCTTTTATTAATATAAAGATTGATGGTTTTGTCTTTTTAAAAATGAAATGTAAAAATAATTTATTGTGGTCAATTGAAAAGTTTTTTTTTTAAAGCTTTTCATTATGGAAGGGCGACATAGATATATGCCCTTCCAATTGAAATTCGGACCTGCCCTTCAAATTTGATCATTGTGTGGGACCTTAACAAACAATAAAACTATTTTGTCGCGCGTTATATAAAACATATAACAAAACCTTTGTCAAAACTTCAAACGAACCCTTTAGCTGTGGGTATTTCATCACGAATTGATCATTTTAACATGTACCTTCTTCTAGAGGAATATTCTTCCACTTGATTAGGTACTTCATAATGGTTATATGTCAAAGAGATACAAAATGTTTATCTATAACTTTTTTTAGTTCAAGAATCAACTTTCATTCTTCATCTAATTTTGGAAGTTCTATTTACATTGGCATATTTTTTTCCAAAACCTTTTTTAGGCAAGATACATGAAAAACCTTATGAATGCAAGAAGAAGGAAAATATAACTTCTATACCACTTGTGCAATCCTATGAATAATTATTTAGGGCCATAACATTTTTGAGCTAATTCTTTATTCTTCTTTTTTCTTGAATGAAGATTGCTTATAATGCTATAATCTAAAAAATACCCAATTACCCTCCTCAAATTATCTTTCACTTCAATGTTGTTCCCCTTGTTGTTTTATCATGTTTTATGTCATTTGAAGGTTTTCCATAATAATTTTCAAATTTTCTTTAGTATTTTCCATATGTGACTCTGTTTCCTATACTTTGGACTTATCTTGCAAAAAGTATGAGATACTAGGAGTTTGATATCCATAAAGGGCCTTAAATGGGGAAATTTTAGTAGATGTGTGATAGGTAGTATGATAGTATCATATTACCATTCTTCCTTGAGGAACCCACTTCATCCATTAAGATTGCTTTTCTAAAGAGTAATATTGTAGATAACCTTAAAAACATTTGTTAACTATTTTTGTTTGACCATTTGATTGTGTTTGATATGTAGAACTCATGGCAGCTAGTGTTTCTCCACTCATATTAAATAATTATTTCCAAAAGTTTCTTGTTACTATTACTTTAGGAAAACCATGAAGACTATGAATTTCTTTCACGGACACTTCCGCCACTTGGCTTGTTCTTTATGTACTTTGAGCTCTACCAAAAAAATCTACAAAATTTGTCTACATAAATGACAACAAAAATGTAATACTTACCTTTATATTTCAGTAACCCTGTAATAAAGTCTATTGATATATCTTCTAGTATTTGAATATGTATGTGGAATGGTTGAAGTAACCCTAAAGATTTTACTATCTCTCTTTTATTTATTATGCAAACCTGACCTTCTCTTACAAAATTTTGAATATCTTTCTTCATTCCTTCCAAAAATATATTTTTTGATCCTTTGAGATGCTTTAAGGAACCCTGCGTCCTACCATCAGAGAGACATGGGACTCCCTTAATATTTATTTATTCAAATATGCTTGCGTGCATAAAAATATTCTACATTTGCACCAAAGTATATCTCTTTTTCACTCCCAATGCTCCATAGAGTTCATCCCATCCTTTATAAATTTTAGTTTTTGTTTAGTACTATTGTCATTTTTCCATTATGGCAAGCTTTTTCTAGGCACCTAGGAATAGAAAATGTAATTGGATATAAATTTGAGGCCTCTTCTATTTTAGAAAGAGCATCATGTACTAAATTTTCCTTACCCTTTTTGCAAATTATCTCAAAATTAAAACTTCGCATTTTTCTCCTCATTTTTGTTAATCTTCTAATGAAAATCATAGCTTCAAAAAATACTTTATGCTATCATGGTATATCTTGACTTTAAAGTACCTCCCAATGATATACTATCCCCATTTTTTATTGCATGTAATATTGCTTCCATTTATTTTTCATATGTATATTTCACGAAATATTTTTTTTGAATTCCTTGCTTTTAAAAGCCAATGACATCCCTTATTGTGTTAATGTTACGCAAATTCCTTGTCCTAGTGCCTCACACTCTACTATGAATGTTTTACCAAAAGTAGGTGCAACCGATGTTGGTGTAGAAGACATGGCATCCATTAAAAGAGAGAATGCCAAAGTAGCCTCATCATTCCATATAAATGATATTTTCTTCAAGAGATATGAGTGGACTTGAAATGCACGCATAATTCTTAACAAATGATCAATAATATCATGTAAGTCTAAAAAATCTTCTAAGAACCTTGATTTTCTTAGGAATAGGTCATTTTGTGATAGCTTGCATCTTTTGAGGCTCCAACTTCACTCCTTCCTTAAAAACAATATGAACCAAATACTCGAATTCTTATTTCCCAAAAGCACATTTGGATATTTTTACACAAAAATTATTGTTGTCAATAATTTATATAATTTTTCCACATGTTTAGTGTGGTATTCTCATGATTTATTATAAATATGTGTATTATCAAAGAAAACCAACACAAATTGTATAAGATGGGATCAAACAAAATTGTTCTTAAGTCGAGTCCTCCAGACTTCAAACGACGATAAACCATAATTCAAACCAAATGAATTCCGCCCTAATATTTTTCGGGTCCGAAGTTGGGCTGGCGTACGGAGGGAGAGTTGTGACACGAATTTCTTATCAAATTCGCCCTAATATTTTTCGGGTCCAGATTTCCACTGCGTGAGCAGCCCAAACAATGATCCGATCCAATCAATTTCTTCCACGTGTCCTCAATCAAAACTTGCCCTGCTCCCGGCTGCGGGTGCATTCAATGGCGTTTAAGGCGATGGGTCATGGATGTGGCGATTTCATATCAATCGCATTAAGTTTTAACGCTGTTCAATTAAGTTCCAAGGTTTTCACATCAAATCCGCATTAATTAAGTTTTAACACTATTCAAGATCGGACCTCCACTCCTATTAGCGATTCTGCATTCTCCAATATGATCCGGCCTTCGGCTCTCATTAATGATCAGAGATTAATTATGATGGGCATCCTTCGATTGAATTGTAGTCAGGTCGATAAAATGGTGTTTCGCTATGGTTTTTTAGACGAGCCGGTTGCTGGGTTACACTGCCTGCTCACTGTGACGAGAAGGAGAAGTGGCCAGCTGAACTGCTGCTTAGACCTTGCTGCATATCTGCATTTCTCTCGGTCTCGTCTGTGTCTGTCTTCCTCTGTTTCTTGGAATTCTGCTTCTCCTTCTCCTCTTGTGCCCACCGCTGAGACTACACTCATGCCTTGCCTGCGTCAAAGGATGCGTTGCCGCAGGGGGAGCACTAGAGGTCAACCCCTGCGTGCTCCCTCCATCCCCTCAACCGAGTCGTCTTCCGGCCAGTCCAGTGATTATTACGTAGGTCGCTATCCAAATACTAGGAGTGGGCGGGGTCGGGTCGTAGGATCTGGCCACCGTATGGATTCCCTTGCTCCTCGTTTCCCCACCGCTAGTTCACCTTCTCCCACGACGCGCACTGCGCAATTTTCCTTTAATTGCGCTCTCAACTGCCCACGAATCACAGCTTCAGTCACTGTGGTTTTCCGCGAGGAGGCCCAAACGGAGGAAGAATGCACCCGTCTGGCGAGTCTGAGCTCGGAAAAAGCCGGCCAGCATTCGGGCCTTCAGGAGGGGAGTCGTGGCATGAATGTGGAGATAGCACCTAGCGATCCTGGACCTTCCGAAGGATGGTGCCGAATCGTGGAGGAACCACCGGAGGAGTAGTTTGGTTAATTTATTTTTCTTGCTTCGCGGCCCACTTAATTGGGCTGCTTTTAGATTATATTACTGTGCTGGACCTATGTAATATTTTTGAATTCTGTAAACGTTCAAGACTGGTTTCCCCGTATGAGGGTAGTCTTCTTAATTTTTTGATTTTTTGATGACAAATTTGCCATGAGTCTGGGCAATGTTTTTGTGTGAGGCGTATATCAACAGTACATGTCTCGGCACATTTCCTGTATCCGCTTTATGATACTATTTTCATGGACGATTTTACTTCATATAATATATTCAAAACAACGTTTTTTCTCTTGTGAAAAAAAATGATTAATTTTTATCACTCTGCCTTCAAAACTAGCGATGCTGGTTTATTAATATGGTCTGATGGTCTTTTTATATTTTGGACATATCACACTCCTCACATGATTAGCGTTTTTCTTTGTTCAAGGATTTTGGGTACTTTAATTTGCATTTGCAAGAACAATGGACGTCGGTACTCTATCTGTTGCTTTACTATTCTACATACTGCTATTTCACTTTCTTATAGATGCCTCGGGCATATTTGGATGCTTTCTCAGATTGTCAATAAACTCCATGTGGACCGTTACTGGGTTTTATATCATGCCCCTGTATGTGACATGGGGTATTTTTCTATCATTGTCTGGGGTGGGACTTCCACTTTTCTGGATGGATATTTGGGTTCCAATCTTCAGATGTGAAAATGTAATGACTTCATGGACTGTTTTACTTCATATAATATATTCAAAACAACGTTATTTCTCTTGTGAAAAAAAAATGATTAATGTTTATCACTCTGCCTTCAAAACTAGCGATGCTGGTCTATGTTGTTGGTTTATTGATATGGTCTGATGGTCTTTTTATATTTTGGACATATCACACTCCTCACATGATTAGTGTTTTTCTCTATTCAAGGATTTTGGGTACTTTAATTTATATTTGGAACAATGGACGTTGGTACTCTATCTGTTGCTTTACTATTCTACATACTGCTATTTCACTTTCTTATAGATGCCTCGGGCATATTTAGATGCTTTCTCAGATTGTTGATAATCTCCATGTGGACCGTTACTGGGTTTTATATCATGTCCCTGTATGTGACATGGGGTATTTTTCTATCATTGTCTGGGGTGGGACTTCCACTTTTCTGGATGGATATTTGGGTTCCAATCTTAAGATGTGAAAATGTAATGAATTCATGGACTGTTTTACTTCATACAATATATTGAAAACATCGTTTTTTCTCTTGTGAAAAAAAAAATGATTAATGTTTATCACTCTGCCTTCAAAACTAGCGATGCTGGTCTATGTTGCTGGTTTATTGATATGGTCCGATGGTCTTTTTATATTTTGGACATATCACACTCCTCACATGATTAGCGTTTTTCTCTGTTGCAGGATTTTGGGTACTTTAATTTGTATTTGGAACAATGGACGTCGATACTTTATCTGTTGCTTTACTATTCTACATACTGCTATTTCACTTTCTTATAGATGCCTCGGGCATATTTGGATGCTTTCTCAGATTGTCGATAATCTCCATGTGGACCGTTACTGGGTTTTATATCAAGTCCCTGCATGTGACATGGGGTATTTTTCTATCACTGTCTGGGGTGGGACTTCCACTTTTCTGGATGGATATTTGGGTTCCAATCTTCAGATGTGAAAATGTAATGACTTCATGGACTCTTTTACTTCATATAATATATTCAAAACAACGTTTTTTCTCTTGTGAAAAAAAAATGATTAATGTTTATCACTCTGCCTTCAAAACTAGCGATGCTGGTCTATGTTGCTGGTTTATTGATATGGTCTGATGGTCTTTTTATATTTTGGACATATCACACTCCTCACATGATTAGCATTTTTCTCTGTTCAAGGATTTTGGGTACTTTAATTTGTATTTGGAACAATGGACGTCGGTATGTACTCTATCTGTTGCTTTACTATTCTACATACTGTTATTTCACTTTCTTATAGATGCCTCGGGCATATTTGGATGCTTTCTCAGATTTGTCGATAATCTCCATGTGGACCGTTACTGGGTTTTATATCATGTCCCTGTATGTGACATGGGGTATTTTTCTATCATTGTCTAGGGTGGGACTTCCACTTTTCTAGATGGATATTTGGGTTCCAATCTTCAGATGCGAAAATGTAATGACTTCATAGACTGTTTTACTTCATATAATATATTCAAAATAACGTTTTTCCTCTTTTAAAGTTTCATTTTTTTTGTTTAATTGAACCCGCCGTCAATATACCGACGCCTTGTAAGCGTCAGAAGAGCGAAAATATATAAACGTCGGACGAGTGACGTTCAAAATGTCGGACCACATTTCGTCAGAATTGTGACAGCTTACAAACGTCATAAGAGCGACGTTCAAAACGTCGGACCACATTTCGTCGGAATTGCGACAGTTTACAAACATCGGAAGAGCGACGTCCAAAACGTCGGACCACATTGCATCGGAATTGCGACAGTTTACAAACTTCGGAAGAGCGACGTTCAAAACGTTGGACCACATTTCGTCGGAATTGCAACAGTTTACAAACGTCGGAAGAGCAACGTTCAAAACGTCGGACCACATTTCATCGGAAGTGCGACAGTTTAAAAACGTCGGAAGCGTGACGGTTTGGAAAACGTCGGAAGAGCGACGCTTGTTTGGAAGCGACGGAAAAAGTGTCGATAGTGCGACACTTTTTAAGTGCGTCGAAACTGCGACAGTATGGAAAACCACATTTTGCCCGCCCTC
Organism: Pinus albicaulis; assembly: GCA_034641835.2. Classification (NCBI taxonomy): domain Eukaryota; kingdom Viridiplantae; phylum Streptophyta; class Pinopsida; order Pinales; family Pinaceae; genus Pinus; species Pinus albicaulis. The sequence continues at coordinate 383,275,574 of CM076578.1, read as the reverse complement.
GAACTGTCGCTCTTGCGACGACTATGTGTCGGAATAGCGACGAATTGGCCGTCGGAAATTCCGCCAAATTTTCTAGTGCCGCGACCTCCCCCACACTACGTACAAGTTTTTCAACACACCACAACCGAAGTCCTTACCATACATTGCAAACGAATTATATTTGTTTTAACACAATTTCAATGGCGGGGGTAAAGTGGGGCCAACGCCACTCCATAGAACCAGTCCACATGACCATCCCGAACCACTGACGAGGCCAAAGACCAATATTAGAGTTAATGTGCTTAATTAAGCACTAAACCACGTTTAAAATGCATTAATCCAATCTTAATGTGGATTTGTTTAAACGTGCCATTAGCGCGCTAAACCACCACTTATCTACCACTTGACTGGACTTATCCACTAATTAATCCAAGTTTAACATGGCAATGAAGTTGGCGGAGTTCGCCATTTTCAGCGGAACTCCAGTTCCAACAGAGTTAATTAGAGTTGCTCCAGATTTAGAGGAGTTTTCCTAGGAAAATTTGATTGAGCCATAACTTGAGCATATTTCAACCAAATTGGGCTAAGAAAGAGTCTATCCTAAAATTTTTGGATATGCTGAGCAGTTTGGTACAGGTTTCAGAGGCAAAGGAGCACTTCTGGAAGTGATTTTTCCAATTTGAATATTAAAGATGCCCAGGGCCGCCAGGAGAGGAGGCCACATCTGCTTCACCTAAAGACCATTTGCAGAGCCAAAAGAGGCTACTTATGGGTTTTTGGGTTTTCTGAATCCATTGGAGCACTGTAGGTGCATGTAATCAGAGAATTGACCATTACTCCAAAGAGGGCCAAGCCATTAAATCAGGTCCAAGGAGACGTAGCCAAGGAGGGGTGAACTCCTTTATCAGTTCTGTGTAATGTGTTGGCTGTGTATTACATTCTATGTAATTTACTTGTTGTTTATGTGTATTTAAAGCTAATTTACTTCATGAATTGCTCATAAAAGACACACTAATTTGACACATAAACCCTCTCATAGACTTTCTATTTGACACAATCCTTAAGCACACTTTATTTTATACTGATGAGGAAGCTAGCACATCAAAACTAGTTTGTCCATATTCAGATCAAGTTGGTGTCAGAGCTGCATGTTGATTGTTAGCTTGTGTTGCTCGTGTAAAGAGGGTGAAAATGCTTACAAGGTTAAAGCTCTAGAGAGGAAAATGAAAAATTGTTGGTGCAGATTCCCAAGTGGGAACAAGGAGAAGGTGGCCAGAGTTTCCACAAGCTCCACCTTGAGTTTCACCTCCAGAGATTCCTGAGGCTTCAGTAAGCATGTCTCAAGGAGGAGAGCCTACAAGCCTGGAAAAAGATGAAAGCTTCAAAAAGGATATTTGGGACATGTTAGAGATGGTGAAGGTCCTCTATGAAGAGAGGAGATCACAACTGTAAGGTGAATGCTCTAGATCTTCAAGAGGAGAAGGTTCTCCAATGAAGGAAGAAGGTAAAAAGGATGGTGATAAGTCACCATCTTCTCCACAAACTTCATATTTTTCTACAACTTTGATGCAAAATGCTAATGTAGAAAGTCCTTCGAAGATGGAAGATGGACATGTTTGTGCCTTTTTTCCACATGATGTGGAGGATGAGGTTCAATCAACACCTCATGTTAAGGAGCTGAAAGAAGAGAGAAAAAGAGTCTAAGAGGACACATTCAGAATCAGAAAGGAGTATGAAACCATATTTGCACCTCAATCAAAAGATGAGACAAATGGTGAGCATGCATATGATCCTTATTTACATGCATATGTTAATGTAAATTCTTTTGCAGCCTTTGAAAGATACAATAGAGGCATTGGGTCTAAGCTCTTGGAAAAGATGGGTTACAAGGAAGGCTTAGGTCTTGGTGTGAATCAACAAGGCATCAAGAACCCAATAGAGGTAAAAGAGAGACCTAAGTATGAAGAATTGGGTTATGTTTCACCAGAAGAATGGTATTTTGATGATAGCTATTGTGTATCATGTACCTTCTGCCACACAAGAGGACATGAGAAGGCAAGGTGTTGGAGTTTGCATCCGGAACTAATACCTGCTTGGTTCTCTAAATATAAATGAGACTTGAAGGTATCTCCAGAGAGAGATGAAAAAGTTGAAGAATAAGTTGATTCAAGTTCTTATTGTCATGCAAGTTCATCATCTAGGAAGCATAAGCCAAAGGATGCTAAGAAAAGGTATACTCATCCTGTTCATTTAAATGCTTCTCCTAAAGGAAAACAACATGTTGATTTGAGTGACATGTTGAGGAGAATGTCTCCATGCACTTTTTTCATTTCTTCTAACCATTGTGTAGCTGAGTGCGACAAAAGAAAAACCATCATCAAGAAGATGTTTATGTCTCCTGAGATTGAGAACGAGAAGAGGAAAACTCAATCAAAGAAAAATGCATGTGAGCTAAGAAGGGCTCAAAGGAACTTTTGCACTTACTACAATATCAATGGGCATTGGGTCGAGAAGTGTTGGATATTGTTTCCACAACTTCATCCTGATAAGGGAAAGAAAGTCATGCAAGCACCGGAAAAGTAAGCAACAGAAGCAAAAGTGGCGCAAGATGCGACCACCCATGAAGCAACTTCAAAAGAAGGAAAAGTTCAAATAGAGGGTTCAAATACCATGTTGGGTAAGATCTGTTCGAACTATTTGTCCAGTTGAATATTGTATGTCTTTGTTTGCACTAGTTTCAAATCCCCATAGACTTGGGTAATTTGTAAAAGTGATATTTCATGAGTAAATCACTTACATGCAACAATGTTTTCTTTAGCATGTTTATGCTAGTTTGGCTTGGTTGTTAGTCAATTGAAATGGAAAATTTGGGTGTCAAGTTCTCCATGTTGTAAAATGAATTTATCTTTGATTATGTCGGAAATAATTTTGAAAATTGTTGTATGAGTAGTGGCAACATATTTTGTTTGTACAAATGTGTTCATCACTAAATTTATACAAGTATTTGCCATGTGCAGCTTGTATTGGTTTATGTCAAATTATTTTGGATTTTATCCTCGGTAAGGATTTTTGCAGATAAACGCCATTGAATTCTTCTTGGGAAGGATGTTGTTATGCATGGTCATAGTGACATGGAAAAGTCGAGAAGAACAATCAACTTGAAACCTTTGGTCAAGTGACAATTCAAGTTCAACATGAAAAAGAGTCGTTAGGGCACTTCAAACTTTGATTGGGTCGAATTTAGAAGAATGAACTCACTCTACCTTCAATTGCTAAACATATGCAAATGAACTTTTGGAGATCAAAAGTATTTCAGTGGGGAGATATGATCAGGAGCTCAAATTTTGTTGAGATTCAATAGGTATATTTAGCACCCATGCCTAGTGAATTAAGCACCTGGTTGCATTAATCACCCAGACTAGGGTGGGGCCCACAGTGCTATTTTTGGGTGCATGTCTATTTGTATTATCCCTTAAGTAAGATGGACATTAAAATGTAATCTATTCTCAATGTGGACTTGAATGAGTTAACTGAAAGTGATAAATTCAGTTAGCTAGTGGATTTTGAGTTAGAGGTTGTTGGTGAGGCATGCAGAGTAATTCTAGTTGTAACAGAGTTTGAAGTGCAGTGGTGCATGAGTTGGTGTAAGTTGTAAATCAATTTAACTCAGTTAAGTAATTTAAACTCAGTTGTGCTAGTTGTAACTGAAGATGCACTAGTGAGAGATCAAGTGAATTAAATAGTAATTAATTTAGAATCAGTGATCTCACATGCAACTGAGGATTTACTATTATTAGTTGCATGCATGTCAGATCCAGTGGAGACCCAGTTGATTTCTAGGTGAAAGGGAAGTTGATTATCAGTTGTAGGATTATATTCTTGCACACATGCAGGAAAACACCCATTGGAGTACCCATGATACTCGCGAAGTCAAGGCAGGCAAGAATTCCTATCTTTTAGGGATCTTTACCTTCAGGGATTGTGCAAGCAAGGCAAGTTGTCTGGAGTCTGAGAATTGGCTATGTGTTAGTCAGTTTTGATTATGACAGTGTGAGATAGATAGCTGAATTTTGGAGGCTCTTATGAGAAGAGAAATACATTGTATTTGTTTCATGATCCATGCTTAATATACAATAGAATATAGTGGGGTTTTTATTTGTAAGCTTTCCCTGGGAAATTATCTGTGTTATGTGTGATTGATATTTCTTCATGTTCATGTGATTAGCGATTGTGTTTTCAATTCTGCAAAATATTTATAGAAACGATTCATTATTTAAGTTTAGTACATTGTTATATTGGGTGAATCCAAGATATACATGCATATTGTATAATTTCTACAAATTTAAGCTCAAAAATCAAAGTTCTCGAAATCGCTCGAAACCTGAACGACTGGATAGGTCTCATCACCCTGATTCCGGCACACTTCATTTCATTGCAAACCGACTTCGTATGTGAAAGTTAGAGCCTGCTGTCCATTTTATCAAACATTAAAATTTGTGTAGAATTGACATAATGATGACTGGGCAGCCTAGTCAACAAAAATAATATTCCTATGAATATTCTTGGAATATTCTTCTAGTTGGTCGAATCAGGTGCTGACAAGTGTCAGCTGGTGGTTGGTTGGCATTTTGGTTCGTTGTCAACATTTTATTGGTTTATTTGGGCATTGACACGTGGCAAGCCCGGAGGTCGCCATGTGCCCCCCCTCATATTAGATGGTGGTTCAAAATTTTATGTCGGAGGTCGGGCAGAGGTTGGGTTCCACCCCGCGACCTCCACTGGACTACGCGCAAGTTTTACCAGCACACCACAACTGAAGTCCTTACCATGCATTGCAAATGAATTATATTTGTTTTAACACAATTATAATGGCGGGGGTAAAGTGGGGCCAACCCCACTCCATAGAACTAGTCCACATGACCAGCCTGAACCATCGGTAGGGCCAAAGACCAATGGCGGATTTAATGTGTTAATTAAGCACTAAACCACGTTTAAAATGTGCTAATCCAATCTTAATGTGGATTTGTTTAAACACACCATTAGTGCGCTAAAACACCACTTATTTACCACTTAACTGTGCTTATCCGCTATTTAATCCAAGTTTAACATGGCGGTGAAGTTGGCAAAGTCTACCATTTTCGGCGAAACTCCAGTTCTGGCGGAGTTAACTGGAGTTGCTCCAGATGTAGAGGAGTTTTCCTAGGAAAAATTGATTGAGCCATAACTTGAGAAAATTTCGACCAAAGTGGGCTAAAAAAGAGTCTATCCTAGAATTTTTGGATATGTTGAGCAATTTGGCGCAGGTTTCAAAGGTAGAGGATCACTTCTGGAAGTTATTTTCTAGTTTGAAGATTAAATATGCCTACTGCCACCAAGAGAGGAGGCCACATCTACTTCACCTAAAGACCATTTGCAGAGCCATAAGAGGCTACTTAGAAGTTTTAGGGTCTTTTGAATCCATTGGAGCAGGTTGGAGAGCCATTAGAGCACTGTAGGTGCATGTAATCAGAGAATTTACCATTAAAATCCAAAGAGGTCCAAGACATTGAAGCAGGTCCAAGGAGACGTAGCCCAAGAGGGGTGAACTCCTTTATTAGCGTTGTGTAATGTGTTGGTTGTGTATTACATTCGCTGTAATTTAATTGTTGTTTATGTGTTTTTAAAGCTAATTTACTTCATGAATTGCTCATAAAAGACACACAAATTTGACACATAAACCCTCTCATAGACTTTCTATTTGACACAATCCTTAAGCACACTTTTCTTTTATACTGATGAGGAAGCTAGCATAACAAAACTAGTTTTTCCATATTTAGATGTTATTCATATCAAGAACACAACCAAGAGGAGTGGCAACCTAGGTTGTTGAAGGAGCGTAGTCTTTGGAGGAAGAACGCTCAGGTAGTGGTAGCGTGGGTTGCTGTGAGCTGAACGCATGAGTTTGCCTTCTTTGCAATGAACATTGATGTTTAATTAACACAAATTCCATTAATTTACCAAATGTTTTAATCATATGCTATGCCACACACACACACACACACACATATATAGGAATATTATATATTATATATTATCATTTACATAGTATTCTTGCTTTATTAGACGTGCATCTTATGAATGATGTTGAAATACAATATTAAAATATGTTTTTATCTTGTTACTATTACATTCAAAAGTTGCAATGATAATTGTTAATTTTTAGAAGATAAGTTAATTCCTTAACTTGTTTTTATGAATTTGCAAGGTCAGAAATGAGTTCATGAGTTTTGATGATAAGGATTGATAATTATTTATTACATCATCTTGTCCTGAAGATGAACCACACTGGTTGGTTCGAAACGCGTCGGCAATGTTCTATCTCATGTGATTTTTATCGAAAGATTTCTGTTAAATTACTACGGATCACAAAAGCCTCAATTCATTTTTTATTTATTTATCGTTATCAATTCTTCTAATATCATCTTGCATCGAGTTGAGAAGATAATTCTCTCAACTTATGTTAAAATTATAATGAGCTCGTTTTATAATTTATCTTAGGTATGTGAATAGAATTATCTTGATAGTTTTTCTAACATGATCACTTTATTTGCATTTGTACTAAAGACCCTTGTATATCTTCAAATTATTTTGGGATTGGCAAGGAAATCTTCATCCTAAGATCAAACAAAATTCTCCCTCGTCCATTTAGAATATTTTTAGCTCTTGATTAAGGATGAGACTATCTTGTGCTTATTTAGGATAGGTTTTATTTTATGTTCATTTGCATACATGCATTTATTTTTCAAGACTCTTTACGAAGGAGCGAACCTCATAGCGACTTGATTGAGACCTGGTTTCAGTCACGTTTAAGAGGTCATGTTTTATAAATTTATATCATACAGATGATTATCTAATATTCAGTTCGTTAATCATAAACATCGTCACTCTTAAACAACCTAAATATCATTCTTCTGCATATTGTATATATTTGTTTAGGTAGCTTGGACTAGGTTAATATAGGGTAGTTCTAGGACACGTGTAACTGGAAACCCATTCAAACCAGTGAGAATTTCAATTACAACAGAAAATATTCTAATCGGGACTATAACCGAGCAATTTTCTCACAGGTTGAGCGAGGACATTTCTTGGCATAAACACCACCCCCAAGCAAAATTTAGACATTGATAAGTTACTTACTTAGGGGTATTTCACACCAAGATTCATTCAAATAAACAAGAGGAGGAGTCCATTTTACAGGTGTTTTATCAACTAATCTTTGGCAGTAAGCACCACAATGACTCTCCGCCTCACTAAAATCAATCATAGGGACTCAACCAAGGCTCAATTGAAGTACTTCTAAGTTCTAGGAGATTGAATACAATATATAGGTGGTTTATTAACTAGATTTTCAAGGCAAGCACTGTAAGAGTCTATAGCCCACTGTCTTGATGGTTTATCAACTTACTTAGCAAGCACTAAGTGGTTTATCAACTTCCTCAACAAGCAGTTATTGGTTTATCATCTCTTTTCAGCAAGCACCAAAATGGATCAACTCACTTGCCTAATGGTTTATCAGCCTTCCAAAAAGCACCCTAGTAGTTTATTAGCCCATTCATAAAGTTTTGAATGGTTTATCAACTTATTCAGTAAGCACTTAGAGGTTCACTAATCTGGTGGATCAATTTAATGCTCAAAATTTGAAGTGCTCGGATCGGCTCGAAACTAGCGCCAAAGCGAAGATCTCATTGCCCTGAATCCATTACAACTCATTTCACTCAAAACTAACATCGGATGCTCCCGATATAAAATTCTGATCGATTGGGACAACAACTAAAAATTTTGAAAAATGGGTTGCAGGTACACCTAGTCAATAGTCCATACACTGACTAGGTAGGTGATGTGTTTTCATAGACCAACCATTGACTACCACTTGTCTCGTTTTGGTTAGTAGAATTTTGGTGAGTTTTTTTTGGTTAGTGGGTTTATGAAGTGGCCCAATGAGGGAATGCCACATGGGCCAATTGGTGGCTGTCACGTGGCATCCACTCATTTTGAAAAAAAATTGTATGAGGTCGAGCTCCCTCCACGGGGTTCGAACACGAGACCTAATTCCTGCCAGCCAAGCCTTCGATTGGCCCGCCTATGGTGATTCTTATTATACTATGGGCACAAAGCGTATTTAAAGTTTTAATTTTTTTGTATGGTGGGTCAGGACAAGGGTTAACCTTGGACCCCGGTCCACCCAACCAAGTGGCAGGCGAACAGGGCCCGGGGTTAACCCCGAACCCAACTAAATTTTATGTGTCAGACCATATAATATAACGTTATACCAAAGTTCCGGTTGGATGGTGTTCAAACCAGGTATCAAAATACATATACTATAGTTTAAACCATATATATATCACAGGTGGATATATTAAATACAAACCATATGTTATAAGTGTTAACCCAAAGTTCAAGGCAAAGTTTCTTATCACGGTTACAGTAAACCTCTGACGGTTAGGGTTATCACTCCAGTGCACATGGTGACGATAATGTGCCATGGGTTATATGCTCAATGATTATGAAACCATGGTATCGACATTCAATAGTTATACTATCGATGATTTACACAGAGGACATTTCACATGGAATGGTTTGGGAGACAATGAATTTTTATGTTGGTGGGAACATCAAACACCGACAATTAGGGCTATCACATATACATAGCACACGTGCGGTCTTCAACAGTTTATGCTATGGTTAGAGCGACGGGGGATCAGAACTTTCCCACTAACCCAAACCACAACGCAAATTAACCAATCCAGTTCAACCGGAATCCCAATTTCAGCGGGAAATGGTTGTTTTAAACCCTTGAGGGTGTTTAGGCCACTTGTAAAAATTTTAATGGGTTTAAGGGCAACATAGGAAATTTAAGGAGGCGACAATTTTCACCCGGTGCAATAGGAATCTCATCGACACAGGGTGAATTTTTTGCTCCATGTGGCTGCAAAAAGCGGAATTTGTAGACCAATTTGAAGGAGAGTGCGAATTGTAGGACAATTAGTAGAAAAAACTTCTATGGAACATAACTCACTCAATGTTTAACATTTTTTAGTGCAGAAAGAACCCAGCTAGGGTGTTTTTACTGTTCTAGAGCCATTGGAGACATTTTTTTAGCATTCTAAGCACTGTAACCTGATGTAAACACATATTTTTGAGCATAATGAAAGAGGCCCAACATAGAAGTTGGACTGAGAGATGCAGCCTAGGAGGGGTGAACTCCTTCATCATTTTTTGGCTTGTGTATGCTGTTATGGTTTATTGATGTCTTATTTATTTTCTGCAAAACTAAATTTTAAAGCATGTTAATGTGTTAATGAAATTGACGTAATTGACTAAAAACCCTATTCATTTCACTTGTAATTTTCACCATAAACTCTCAAGTTTCCATATACAGATAAGTTTGGTATTAGAGCTTTGGTTCTTAGTTTTCTTTGAGGGTTGAATTATATTACAAGTGTTTCTGATGCTTACAAGGTTGAAGCTCAAAAGAGGAGAAGGAAAGCTTGTGGTTGCTAGTCCTCAAGTTAGGTGAAGCACAAGAAAGGCACATTTTCCACAATTTCCACCACAAATTTTACCTCAAGTTGCACCAGAAGCTTCACCATCCATGGAACATGAAGGAGATCCCAACAATATGTCATAGGATGAGAAGGCTTTTAGAAAATGATTCTTTGACATGACACAAATGGTGAAATTTCTCTATGAAGAGAGAAATACAAGGTTGCAAGGCGAGAGCTCCAATCCTCCAAAGGGAAATGGAGATAAACCTCCAAAAGGAGATGGAGACAAGCCTCCAAAAGGGAATGATGATAAAACACCTGTAACTCCACCATTCTCTTCACCTACCTTTCTTTTATGAATTTCACAGTTCTTATAGGGGTTGTTTGAACTCTTTCTTAGACTATATGAGGCCACCTTTATTTCCCTAATTTACCATCCGGATAGGTCCGAGAGGTATCTTGCATATGCCACCACCTTCCTCGCCTCCATATTCACCATCATCATCTTCTACTTCAACCCCTTCACAAACACGTCCACATTCTCCAAAGGGACATGGTAAAACTCCAATTTTGAAACTTGGCATAAAGTTTGAATTGCCTATGTATAATGGAGAGATAAATTTTGAGAGATTAGATAATTGGGTTCATTACTTTGAAGTGTATTGCAAGATACAAAGGATCAAGGATGATGAGACCAAGATTCAACTTGCTTAATTAAGGTTGGAAAGTGGAACACTTATTTGGTGGGAAGCCAAAACTCAAAAGGACATGAAGAAACATGGTAAGGTTCTATATTCTTGGAATTATTTTGTTGTTGCATTAAGAAGACAATCTTATCCATTAGCATACATGCAAAAAGCTATTAAGGATTGGAAAAAAATTAGGAAATTAAAGGGTCAAAGTGTGCAAAGTTATACCCAAGAGTTTATAAGGAGAGCATTGATATTGGGTGTAGATTTTTCATCTCAAGATACTTTGCTGAAATACATTGGAGGTTTGCATAGCTATTTGAGACACACTATTATCATGTTTAACCCTACAAGTTTAGATGAAGTTTGTGTACATTCCACACATCTAGAAGCAAGAGGGAAACATGTTTATGATGAAACAAGTGAGAATACCTTTGAGTTTGGAGAAAAGGGAAAGGGTAAGTTCAAAGGAAAAGGAAAGAAGAATTCTTCCATAAATATGGAGAAATAAAAACTCACATGCAAACACTGTTCCAAAGAGGGCCATGATGAATAATTGTTGGAAACTTCATCCAGAGATGAGACCCAAAAATTTTAAAAACAAGGAGAAAGAGAAGACAAGTACAACTACACAACATGATTTAGGTTATGATTCCGGAGATGAAATAAATATCACAAATATGGGTTTGAAAGGTTGTCTTTATCACAAACATTGTAAGTAATCTTTCTTCAAGTTGTCTCAATGATACTCTTGAAAAAAAAATGAGTTTTTCCATATTAGAGTTATTTCAAAACATACCAATATAGACACATTGTTTGATAATGGTTCACAAGAAAATATTATCTCTGAAGACATTGTCAAGAAGTTGAATTTAGAGACCATTCCTCATCCTAAACCTTATCCTTTAGGTTGGGTAAGTGAGAATGCAAAATTGCAGGCGACAAGGAAGTGCATATTTAGATTTGCAATCACTGCAAACTTTCTTGATGAAGTAGAACTTGATGTAGTTCCGCTTGATATATGCGATATAGTTTTGGGAAGCCCATATATTTATGATAGGAGAGCCATTTTACATCACCATGAGAATAAATATCACTTGTTCAAGAATGGTATTGAGTACATTATTAGAGTGCATAGCAAGAAATTGAGTTTGTCTCTTGTTAATGCTAGACAAATGAAGAGAATTGTCAATGCTAGTCAAACTTTTTCATTGTTAATGTTCAAGCACAATGTTGTTGATATTGAAGCCTTTCAAGGATATGAATCAATTTTGAAATCTAATTTCATTGAGGTTTCTAATGCATGTGATAAGATGTTCCATGAGTCTAACATGTTTCCTCCTAAAAGAGGTAAACAACATGAAGTGAATTTGTTGCGGGATGTATCATTGTTGAACATTGGTGTGAACAAGGTGCCAACGTTAGAGAATGCAAAATAAATTTGACAAAGAGGACATTGGTTCCAAAACTTCTTCTTGTGGGTTTCATAATATTTTGGCTTTGAAAAAGGATGGTGCATGGCGATGATGATCACGTTTGGTAAAGAGTCAAGCCAAGTGCAAGGCTAGACATGGTAGGCATCGTCATGACGACAATGTTCAAAGTGAAGTAAATTTGGTTTTTTTAAAGTTTCCTTTGATTGAAAACCAAGGAGGGAGTGTGCATATCCCTTCAAAGGAAGTTTTTTGTTCTACATTTTTAGGAAATTGCAGTAAGATGTCATTGTTGACAACAAGGCAAGGACTCCAAAATCAAAGAAAGTGATATACTTTCATGAAAAGCTCAAAATGAGAAATTCAAGTAGAGTTCAATGGATTAAAACTTGAAGGGTGACGAAGTTGTACCCTCATCTATTTTTTGATTGATACTGAGATTTTGGAGGTCCAAATGCTTCCAATGGGGAGGAACGATCTGGTGGATCAATTTAATTCTCAAAATTCAAAGTTCTTGAATTGGCTCAAAACTAGCGCCAAAGCAAAGATCTCGTCACCATGAATCCAACAAAACTCTTTTCAATCAAAATAGACATCGGATGCTTCTGATATCGCGTTCTGATCGATTGGGAAAACAACTAATTTTTTTGAGAAACTAGTTGTAGTATACCTAGTCAACAATCCATACATTGACTGGGGATTTGACTAGGCAAGTGACATGTTTTCATGGACTAGTCGTTGACTACCACTTGTCTCATTTTGGTTGGTCGAAATTCAGTGATTTTTTATTGGTTAGCGGGTTTATGAAGTAGCCCAGTGAGGGAGTGCCACATGAGGCAATCAGTGTCTACCACGTGGCCTCCACTCATTCACGCAAAATTTTGTATGAGGCCGAGCTTCCTCCACGGGGTTCGAACATGAGACCTCATGCATGCTAGCCAAGCCTTCCACTGGCCCGCCTATGGTGATTCTTAAATGTGCAAAGCGTATTTAAAGTTTTAAAGTTTTTGTATGGGGGGCAAGGACTGAGGTTAACCCTGGACCCCGGTCCACCCAACCAAGTCGCAAGCGAACATGGCCCAGGGTTAACCCCGACCCAAACTAAACGCTATGTGCCAGACCATATAATATAACATTATACCAAAGTTCTAGTTGGATGGCGTTCAATCCATGTATCAAAATACATATACCGAATTTTAAACAATATATATCAGCAGTGGATATATTAAATACAAATAATATGTTATAAGTGTTAACCCAAAGTTCTGGGCGGAAGTTTCATAACACAGTTACAGTCAACCTCCAACGGTTAGGGTTATCACTCCAGTTCACATGTCGACGACAGTGTGCCATGGGTTATATGTTCAAGGGTTATGAAACCATGGTATTATCGTTCAACAATTATACAACCGATGGTTTACACAAAGGACAAGTCACGTGACACAGTTTGGGAGGCAGTCAATTTTTATGTTGGCGAGAATGTCAACCACCGACTATTAGGGCTATCACATATACATAAGACATGCACAATCTTCAACAGTTTATGCAATGGTTAGAGTGGCAGGGGAGCGGAACTTGCATAGGGTAGAGTTCTGCTAACCCAAACCACAACACAACCTAACCAATCCAGTTCAATCAAAGTCCTAGTTTCGGCGGGAAATCATTGTTTTAAACCCAGATTCCGATGGTGGTAGTTAATCCACTTGCACAATTTTAACGGGTTTAAGGCCGACATAGGAAATTTAAGGATGCGACAATTCGCATCCAGTGCGACGAGAATCTCGCTGGTGCAGGGCGAATTTGTTGATCCACGTGGTCGCAAAAGGCAGAATTTGTAGGAGAGTGAAAATTGTAGGACAGTTAGTAGAAAAACTAGATTGGAGGTTTCTGTGGTGTAGTTTTTCAGATGTAAGACTCAGAATGTCCACAGTAGTCATTTTTAGTCTACATTTCGAGTCTAGATCAAGACTCATCGTCAGGACAACCTGCTAAGAAGAGAGAAGATCAAGGTTAATAAATAGAGGTGAAAAAGAAGAATAAGAAAAGGCTGACTAGCTCTTAATAATTGTAAATTAATTAATGTATTATTTATTATTTTATTTATATTTATTACCTTAATTTTTTTTATAATTTATGTTTATTAAACAACTTTAATAAAATAATGAGAATTAGACCCCTATAATCAATTATTATAATCTATGAGCCTATAACAATATTTAGATAACATATAATTCTGATTTTATTTTAAGGACTTAATGAAACCATAAATTGAATAAATTTTTTTAATATCACTACTTTATAAATAACTATAAATCAAAATACTAAATATTATTAAATAAAAATAAATGCAATTTACCCCTATTATAATATATATTAGTATTATCCTCTATACTTTAATCTAATCAACCCTTTTATAATATATATTAGCATTATCCTCTAAATTTTAAATACTAACAGGGTTAAAAACTATAAATATTTTAATAAACATAAATTATAAATTTTTTAAAGGTAATAAATATAAATAAAATAAGAGATAATACATTAATTAATTTACAATTATTAAGAGTTGGTCGGCCTTTTCTTATTCTTCATTTTCACCTCTATTCTTCTCTCTTCTTAGCAGGTCGTCCTGATGATGAGTCTTGATCTAGACTCAAAACGTAGACTAAAAATGACTACTGTGGACATTCCGAGTCTTACATCTAGTATAAAAACTTTTATGGAGCATAACTCAGTAAGTATTTGAACTTTTTGAGTGCAAAAAGAACCCAGTTAGGGGATTTTGACTGTTTCGAAGCCATTGGAGATATTGTTTTATAATTTTGAGCACTGTAACTTGATGTGAATACACATTTTTGGCCATAATTAAAGAGGCCCAACAATGGAAGCTAGACCAGGAGATGTAGCTTTGGAGGGGTGAACTCCTTCATCATTTGTTGTCTTGTGTATACTGTTATAGTATTAACGTCTTCTTTATTTTCTGCAAAACTGAGTTTTAAAGCACGTTATTGTGTTAATGAAATTGACATAATTGAATAAAAACCATAATAATTTCACTTGCAATTTTCACCATAAACTCGTAAGTTTTCATATACAGATCATTTACCAACTTAATCAACAAGCACTAAGTGATTCAAATCTCCATCGAGCCTTCATTGGAAAATCGACAAAGGAACACAGTTTGGGTTTCAATATCACAAGGAAATGTCTTCCCAACCAAAAACCACCAACTTAGGGATATTTTTCTTCTTCTCCTACTGTTGTTGCTCGAGCACTTCCTCTCCTACGCATTTTTCACTCGTCTGCGTCTCTTTTTTTCTTCGCACTCCCCTTGTGTTCTCTCTACGCATTATTTTTCCCCATCCCTTCTTTTGTGTGTTGACATCTTTCCTCTACTAGACAATCATCCTCTTTTCCTCACATCCCACGAGGAGGGAGACTATGGGCGTCGTCCTTCACTCATGCGGCCCATACCAAAACTTCACTGCCTATTGTGTAGGCCATTCAATTTTTTCAGGAAGATAGGTAAAGGGAAGTAAATGAGGTGGGTGTGAGGCTAGGTTTAATATATCATATGCAACCTCTCCTCCTCATATCTTTAAATTTGTGTTTTCTCCTTCAGCTCAGTCATAAATTGCATTTTTACATAAATTAGTACATAAACAAATTCACATAGTGATATTTACATGGGGTGTAACAAAAAGGGTTTTTACACTAACATTGAATCCTTATTCATCCACAAATTTAGAAAATGAAATGGTGATATACTACAACTAAAGTTAATAGCTCTACCACATTAAAGAATAAAAAACATCGATGATGCAAAAAAATGGTTGGAAAATACCAATTAATCTACCAATAAAACTTTAATAGCCCATCCTTCTTCATGAATGTAATACAAATGAATAACATAATGTTTCCATTAGCAAATCTCATTAAACCTTATATCAAACACAAGACCACATTGAACAACATATAAGTCTCCACTAACCAATGTTGTTAAGTGTGCTAAGGGATTTCAAGGTTCAAATCATTGAAATCTCTTCAACAATTCTAGGACAAATGCTTCTATCTCCACTATTTGATCCAAGCTTCCCAATGACAGATTATGGCATAGATTTCAATAGTTTCTTTAACACCTATGGAGCCACCTTTTATATTGCAATCTAATCCACTTTATCATAGCAAGGCTGGGATTTATTTAAATTAATGCTACCTATCTCAAATAACAAAGCTTATAGTAATTTTGAAGATAATTGTAAGTAATATAGCCTTGAAAGATTGATATGGTTAGGGATTCCTTGTAAATCTCTATCGACCCTAGTGATATGGAGGCCTCTCAAGTGGGCCACATATACTATGTTCACCATTAAAACTATCATTTGAGGCCATTCATAAGTAGGACCTTTGAAGACATAACATCTTGATGATCTCTAAGTTCAAAGCTATTACACTTTATACTCTAAGACTAGAGAGTTTGTTCATTACAACAAGGAGACCATAATAAAATTCTTTCAACATGTTGACGATGGTGAATAACACATTATTAGTCATCAAATAATCATATATCCTCTTTCAATACCCAAAAATATTAGTTAACAATTTCAACAACAGAATATGTCCTTTAGTTGTAAAACACAAACCCATTCAAAGTATACTTTAAACAATTCAATTTTCCCAACTACACAACAACTACCACAATACAATAGCAGAAGCATTACAATCTACCACAATACAATAATAGAAGTATTACAATCTTATCCCTATTTAGACCAGAAATGTTCACAACATGGAGGAAATGGACACTATTAAGATAAGGCAAAGAAAATGATTTAAAGTGAATTTTATGAATAAGTTAGGTGTTATTCACTTATTCCTTCAAACTCATACTTATTAAGATGCAAAAGAGTCTCTCACGGTTTAAATAAAAAAATCCTTAACTTCTGAAAATAAAAATAAAAAAATCCTTAAATTAAAAGCAACTTCAATTAAAATATTCTAAAAACATTCATAGTATGATATCTTTTTGTAAGAAGGTATAAATGGAGATCTCCCAATTCCACACTAATAAAACTGAAGTAATGGTAAGGTTTTTATTTACATGAATAAACTTAATTTGAAAGATTAAACCAAATATTGATAAACTAAGTTTGCAAGATTAAATCTAATATTTTTCATAACAACTTAATAAAAAGTACCAAGGTCTTCAATTTTTTATTCCTAAAAAAAATCATTTAACTTAAAAGACAATTCATAATTCTTAATATTTTCTAATAAAAATAATTATATTTTTACAATATAAAACACTGAAATTTGATACAATTAACAAGTAAAAAAATTAACATAATTATAAATAATAGATAAACACTAAGAGATACTTTAAACTTAATATAAAAGAGATGTTGTAATGTAATGTTTAACATTTTAATTAAATCAAATTACATAAAAATAAAATTAATTAAATAAATAAAAAATTAATGTGATGTAATGTGAATATCTTAATTAAATAAAAATAAAAATAAAAATAAAAATAAAAATGATTTATGCTATTAAGAATCTATGGTATTAATGTGGAATATAATCTACTTAAAGAAGTCATAGTATTTATGTGGAATATAGCTTATTTAAAAGGGGAAATTAAATGAGTCTAAATCCTTCTTAACTTCCGATAGAAATGCATTCATGTGAAATATAGCCTATTTAAAGAGGGAGATTAAATTTGAAATATAACCTATTTAAAGGGGGAAATTAAACAAGCTTAGATCCATCTTAACTCTGGATAGAAGATGTTAAAGATATCAAATCTCTTGATATGCAAACCTTTAAGCATTCATGTGAAATATAGCCTAAGTAAAACGGAAAATTAAATGAGCCTATATCCATTTTAACAAGAGAAGCTCATAAAAACATCAAATCTCTTGATAAACAAACTTCCAAAAAAAATTTGATTTTTTTAGACTTGATAATTAATAGATTAGAAAAGAAAGAAATTTTATCTTTTGCATTTGGTAAATCCAACTTTAAAATAAATATAGAATAATGTAATAAATCAATTAAATTAAGTGATAAATAAGTTATAAAGTTAATAAACAAAATAATTAGAAACATCAATCTAAAGTAGAAATCAAGAGAAGAGAACCTTTGCAGTAAAATTGATCCAGAGAACCTTCTATAACAAAGCAAATTTGAAACCATCCATCGTACTCCGCTTTCCGTGAACTGGGGCAAGGTCGAGATCACAGTAATGATATACAAAATGTTCTTAACCCTTCACAGTAAAACAAAAGCAAATTTGAAAAGGAGTCGTCTAACGAGCCGGAGGAATTGCCCCATCGTACTTCGCTTGCACTGAACTGTGGAAAGGTTGAGATCACAGTCATGATATAGAAAAGGTTTTTAACCAGTTACACGCACTTGAATGAGACAGCCAAATATGTTATCGCCCGAGGCCGAGAAAGGGAATTGATAATTAAACAGGTAAGGGAATTGATGGATGAATGCATGATTTAGCGTGTCCTCGCTTAAACAACAGGTTTCAGGTTTCAACAAGCGGATGTGACAGCAAGCAATCTCAATCTCACCCTCCCTCAAATTCTGGTTACCCAACACAGGGCGATGGCGGTGAATGCAAGGAGGAAAACAATGCTTTCCGTGTGGATGAAGAATTCAGCTGCCCATACTATTCCTCAACATCCCTTCCATGCTTTCAATGCTTCTGCAGACATGCGCATCAAAAAACTCTGCCACGCCAACAGGCTTCAAGAGGCGGTGGACACCTTCAAGCACCTGCTTTCAGCTGAATCTAAATCCATCGCCTCTCTCATGACCTGCAACCTTTTGTTAAGTACCCTAGTCCGACAAAGTCGACATGAATCAGCGCTGTCCGTTTACAGACTTATGGGCGAAAAAGAGATTGTTCCAGATCTGATAACTTTGAACATTATCATCAATTCTCACTGTCAAACAGGTAGACTGGATCACGCATTCAAAGTGTTTGAAGGAATAAAAACACATGGTTATATTCCGGATGTCATAACCTTCAGTACCCTCATTAAAGGGCTTTGCAGGAAGGGCAAGATGGAGGACGCTGTCAAACTTTTCAAAGAAATGGTGGGCAAACGGCAGGTTCCCGATCTTTTTACATATAGTACCCTAATAGACGGGCTCTGCAAGATCGGGAAAACCTACGAGACGTTCGGGTTGTTAGCTGTGGTGCTGCAGAATGGTTATGAGCCGGACATAATCACATTTACCGCCCTTATGGATCGACTGTGCAAAGAAGGGAAGCTTCGAGAGGCCAAGAAACTGCTGTATCAGATGTTAAATGAAGGACATAACCCTGATGTTATTACATTTACTGCTCTGATGGACGGTCTTTGCAAAGAAGGCAAGTTGGACGAGGGTATGGAGCTCTTCTATAAAATGTCCAACAAAAATATATGCCCTGATGTTGCCATATACAGTGCACTTATTGACGGTTTGTGTAAGGAAGGCAAGCTCCGCGAGGTTAGGAAGCTCTTCTATGAAATGCCCAACAAAAACATATGCCCTGATGTTGTCACATGCACTGCTCTTAGTCATGGCCTTTGCAAAGAGAGCAAGCTTCAAGAAGCTATGGGGTTATTAGATGTTATGGTGCAAATAGGCCACCAGCCTAATGAAATTACATACAATACACTTATAAATGGGTTTTGCAAAGTGGGTAATCTGGAGAAGGCCAAGGAGCTCCTTCAAGAGATGTCATTGAAATGCTGTAAGACTGACCTAGTTAGCTATAACACATTAATAAATGGGCTCTGCAAGCATAATAGGATAGATGAAGCACAACTGATCTTCTATGCGATGCGAGAGCAAGGTCTAACACCAAATGTTGTTACATATAACACACTGATGGGTGGACTCTGCAGAGTCCGTAATCTTAAAGAGGCAATAAAATTATTTAAACAAATGGGAGAAAACGGACAGGTCCCTGATAGGGTTACATATACCACTCTAAGAGATGGACTATGCAAGGAAGTCACACCCCAAGAGGTTAAAAGACTGTTGCATGAAATCTTGAAAAAGGTTTGAGGCTGGAGATGTGACGTATTTAGAAGCGAATAACAACCCGTGTAAAGATATTGTTGAAATGCATTTGACAAGATTCAGTAATAGGGAGTGAGTACCAATTGATGAAGTACAGGTTGACTATGGTAACAATGTACCAGGCAAGCTATCCGAAACTGGTAAAGATAATTGCATGTTTGTAAATATACTTGCATCGCTGTGCTCTATGAAATGGACTAACCCAATTTTATGTCCTCAACTGAAATTTGTTTGCAGCCTTCTTTGGCATGCGTTCTTTTAGTTGTGATTCTCTCAGGGCTGTGATAAATTATTGGTTGCGTATTCTGCAATTCCCAGATATTAGATATATTAGGTAGTGCTTTGTATCTATCTAGAATATGCAATGAGTAGTAAAAATTGCCATGGCATGTATTA
Organism: Pinus albicaulis; assembly: GCA_034641835.2. Classification (NCBI taxonomy): domain Eukaryota; kingdom Viridiplantae; phylum Streptophyta; class Pinopsida; order Pinales; family Pinaceae; genus Pinus; species Pinus albicaulis. Next base: position 383,255,468 of record CM076578.1, on the reverse strand, counting down.
GTGACATTGCTTTCTTAATTAGACATCTAAATATATTAGTCTCTGCTGTCCAAATTGTAACAGTTAAGACCGTTGAAATGCCTTTTTCATATATTATTTCAATCACTTGATTTACGAGCTGTCACAGGTACTTGTCCTAATTGGAGATTATATTGTTTATAAACCATTGCATTTTCCAAAATATAGTTTTTTCATTTGTTCAAAAGCAGTTGGGTTCCATTTCATCTACAGATAGTCAGCAACGAGCAATAGGAGTTGGTTTAATCTACCGGTGTACGCCCCAATGGCCACTGTATTAGGATCGGGAACAGACTAATGAAGAAAGAAATGCAAATAACTAAATGGAAACTGAAACAAACACACAAAAGTAAATACACAATTATTTACATGGTAAAACCTTGACAGGGTGTCAAGGAAACCTCCACGGGGTGAAGGATTGGAAGCTCTTATTAATCAAGAATGGTTCTCCATGGTTACAAACCTCTTGGACCATCCCAATTAATTATGGGCTATTTTGTTACAATAACTCCTCGTTATACAACCGACTGACCGGTAATAACTAAATTCTGCCCATAATTACATTAATTACTTTTGTTGTCATATTTCAACAAACTCCACCTTGAAAACAATTTTCTTAATCCCTTACCCATGCCCATTCATCATCTCTTCAGCAGGCCAAGAGAAGCCAAACACCATTGCAACTTCTCTACTGTAATTGGATTTGTGAATATACTGCGGATTTCTCTTGTGTACGGACCTTCTTGAGAGCCACCTTGCCGCCATCGATCACATGTCTCACAAAGTGATACCTTACATCAATGTGCATCTTGCTGTGATAAGCTGGATTTGTTGCCAAATGAATAACACTCTTACTGTCACAGAACACATTCACTTTGTCTTGCGTCCTTCCAATCTCATCACGCAAACCTTTTAACCAGATTGCCTCTTTACAGGCATCTGAAGCAACTATATATTCTGCTTTAGTGGTGGACAAAACAACTGTCTCTTGAAGCTTTGACATCCAACTGATTGCTCCACCTGCAAGAGTAAAAACATAACCTATAGTAGACCTCCTTTTGTCCAAATCACTTGCATAATCAACATCCACATATTCACAGACTGATCCTTCACGACCATCAAAGATGATGCAATGGTCACTTGTGCCTCTCAAATACTGAAGCACCCATTTCACTGCTCGCCAATGTTCTTCCCTGGATTTGCCATGAACCTGCTGACAACTCCAACTACATGTGAAATGTCAGGTCTTGTCGATACCATCGCATACATTAAGTTGCCTACCGCATTTGCATATGGTACACGAGACATATACTTTTTTTCTTCATTATTTCTAGGACTCAAAACCGAAGAAAGCTTAAAATAGGAAGCTAATGGAACATTAACAGGTTTCACATTGTTCATATCGAACTTTTCAAGTGCTTTCTCCACATACTTCTGCTATGATAACCAAAGCTTACCATTCTTCCTGTCTCTGTGTATCTCCATGCCCAAGATATGTTTCGCAGCTCCAAGATCCTTCATATCAAAAGTCCTAGAGATTTGAGCCTTTAACCTCTTGATTTCTTCCATGCTTTTGCTTGCAATAAGCATATCGTCAACATACAAAACCAAGATAATGAATATGCCATTGAAACTTTTGAAGTATACACAATGATCATACTCACTTCTGATAAAATTCTGGCTCACCATGAAGGAGTCAAACTTCTTGTACCATTGCTTGGGCAACTGCCTCAGGCCATACAATGATTTCCTAAGCTTGCAAACTAAGCTTGCAAACTAATCTTCTACTACGACCTTGTACAAAACCTTCTAGTTGTTCCAGATATATCTTTTCATCCAAATCACCATGAAGAAAAGCTGTTTTAACATCTAACTGTTCTAACTCGAGGTCAAGTAATGCAGTTAGTGCTGACACAATACAAATAGAAACAAGTTTTACAACTAGTGAAAAGATCTCATGAAAGTCAATACCTTCAACCTGAGAGTATCTTTTTGCAACCGGCCTCTCCTTATACCTATCGATACTTCCATCAACTTTTCTTTTCAACTTGAAGACCCATTTGCACCCAACAACACTTTTCCCTTTAGGAAGTTCTACAAGATTCCAGGTTTTGTTCTTGGCTAAGGAATCCATTTCTTCATCCATAGCCCTTTTCCATTTCTCGCTATTTGCATCATCCACTGCTTCCTGATAACAAGAAGGTTCCCCATCTTTAGTAATCAACGCAAAAGATGAAGCAGAATCTTCATACCTTTTGGGTGTTCTTCTTTCCCTTGTAGACCTTTTTAGAGTGACTGGTTGCTGAATTGGTTCTGGAACCTCTACAGTTTCCTTTGCTTCTTCACCTTTTTCTTCAGAAGTCTCTCCTTCCTTTCGACTTTCTGGAAAAAGTTTAGTCTCCAATAGAATTTTCTGATTTGGCAATAAATGTTCCTGTTCAACTTTTTCAACATCTGATTTTAGAAGAGAAGATTCATCAAATGTTACATCTCTACTAGTGATTATCTTTCGTGAAGAAGGATCCCACAACCTATATCCTTTCACTGCATAATCATACCCAACAAAGACATAACATTTCAATTGTGGATCTAACTTTGAGCGTTGATTCCTAGGAATAAGAGCATAGGCATCACAACCAAAGATCTTCATATGTGAATAATCACAAGGCTGACCCGACCAAACTTCTTTTGGAATTTTGCAATTTATGGGAACAAAAGGTGATTTGTTAACTAAATAACAAATAGTAGATATTGTTTCTGTCCACAACTCCTTTTGCAGGTTAGCATTGCTATAAATTTATGTAGATGTTCTATGCTTGATGCAACTTTACTTTTCACTACAACAATCACACAAACAATCAAGTAAAATGCTGATAGAACATACCAGTGGATCTACAGAAGACAAACCAGAAACAGAAAAAATGTGGTGGTGCGTTACGGTGGTCAACAGGATGCTTCAACCAACAAAGTCTCCTTGGTCAGCCAACCTAGCATGTGTCACAACAACCCTCAAAACAGCCACATGGTCAACTTTTTTCAACCCCAGAAAAGTCAACGCTGCCTAGAAAAGTCAATGCAGAACAGCAGCAAGAAAGTCAATGCAGCTCGGTCTTCGGTCATCCTTTTGACTTCGGTTCTTGTGCCAATATGTACGGCCTTCCAAAATCGAAGTTTCCACCAAAATTCAGCCTCTTTGGACCATGCTTTGACCAAAGTCAACGCTGGTCAAACTTGCGTGGAAACCCTAGCTGCAGCAGAATTCATCCTCCTTTCCCACGTGTGAACTGAAACTGCTTCCAAGGAGCTTGTACTAAATCAGAAGAGGAGAGATGTTGTGTGAGGATGAGATGAGTGAAAAAGTCCTCCAATGTTGACTCTATTTATATCAATCACTGAGGGTGTGTGACACATCTGCTGGGGGTGTAAAACCTTAAGGCCGACCTGCACATATTTGAAATTATTAAAAATAAATGTTCTTCTCATCGGATTAAGATCAATTTTAGATCGATCTTACACCTCTCCGAAAGAGGAACCTAATAAAAATATTAGTATCTTCATCTGAGCATCACAACATGGAGTTTGGACCTAGTTGTCCAATTTTAACACTCCCTCTCAACTAGGGAGAACTCCGTCCACCTGTGCAATCAAACATCGTGCATCATCCTGCCGTAACTTGCTTTGCTGGCCTCTTTATTTCAGAACCAAAGTGGGTCAGTCACAAAGATATCATTCTCGACTGATAGATTCAGCTCAAAGGTCTGAAACCTCTATTGGACTCACAAAGAGTCTCATACCAACCCGAAGTTGGTTTACTTGACCCGAAGTCAGTTGGAGGTCCGAAACCTCACTATGCTTGATCCCTGATCAAGTGGTTGGATCGTGCTATCCTAGATAGAGAGTACGACAATCTCTGATGCGTCCATCAGTATTTGCTACTAGTCTCTAGCTTTTCTCGCCTCATTGGCCAAATGAGAGGTACTTCCCATGAGCCCTGAACTCAATGGGTAGGATGCATATGGGGCACAGGTCATGAGAGGTGAACCAACTCAATAATCACAATGGTGGGGCCCACGCACACCAACAAGGTTCGGCAAGCCTAGCCCAGTGGTTGCTTATAGCTCCGAGAAGCTATCCCCAAAGCTCCCAAGAGTTCCCAGAGCTCATCGTCCAACAAGACCCACATCATAGGATCGTTCCACGATACCAAGACTCTCACGGAAGGTTAGGAACTTGACCTTCCCCAGGGGATTTGTGAGAATATTTGCAACATACTTGTCAGTTCCTATATGATCGAGCCTTACGACACCTCGCTGTACCATATCTCAGATAAAGTGGTATTTGATATCAATATGCTTGGATCGATCATGGAACACTGGATTCTCGAACAAGCGAATCCCACTCTGGTTATCACAGAGTATCACGATGGTAGCTAGCACATGTCCGAATAACTCACTAAAGAGCTTTCACAACCAAATTGCTTCACAACACGCCATACTCTGTGCAATGTATTCGGCCTCTGCGGTGCTCAAAGCCACCAACTTCTGCTTCCTGCTCATCCATGAGATCGAAGCAGAACCAAGATTGAAGCAACATCCTGATGTGCTCTTACGATCCACCACACTGCCAGCCCAATCGGCATCAATGTATCCCGAGGTGTCAAAGTGTAACGATTGTATCTACATTGGTTTATCGTGCCTAGAAGATATCTCGGAGGAATTCTTGCTTTCCTTCGATCGAAAGTGATGAGGCTCAACCATATGTTGATTGAAAGTCTTCACTGCAAAACATACCTCCGGACGAGTGTTCACTAAGAACATCATGGCCCCTACGAGTTGACGATACTCGGTAGGATTTGCTAGCACGGGCCCAGCAGCGCTGCCACTCAAGTTCTTAAAGTTGAGCCCCATCGGTGTCGACACGGACTTACAATCCACCATTCCAAATCTTTCCAGAAGCTTCACGCGTTGTATTTTCCTTTCTCAGGAAAAATCTCATTAAGAGTCTCGCACCCGGACCTCCAGGCCTAGGAATTAGTGCATCAGTCCTAGGTCCTTCATTTCGAACTCAGTAGCTCCCTCCCTCTTGCACTGATGAATGAGAGGGTCAACACCTGTCAGGAGGAGGTCATCCACATATAGCACTAGGATGAGAGGTTTTCCCTTGACAACCTTGAAGTAAAGGTTCGGATCAACATTACTTCGAGTGAAGCCCAGCTTAATCAAGTAGCTATCTATCCTCTCGTACCAAGCTCTAGGTGCTTGCTTCAGCCCATACTACATAGAGGGCCTTCTTCAACCTGCAGACATGGGTGTCCCGATCCTGGACTTCGAACCCCAGAGGTTGCTCCACATATACCTCTTCCTTTATTGCACCATGCAGAAATGCGGTCTTCACATCCATCTGATGAAGACTCCATCCTTGCGTAGCAGCAAGGGCTATAATAGATCGAATGGTGGTATATCGGGCCACAGGTGCAAATATGTCATCATAATCTATGCCTTCCTTTTGAGAGAAGCCACGGGCAATGAATCTTGCCTTGAACTTTTCAGCACTTCCATCAGATCCATGCTTGATCTTGTAGAGCCATTTCGAGGTGACAACTGCTTTGTCCTTTGGTCTTGGAACCACATCCCAGACATCATTCTTCATAATGGACTCATACTCTTCGTGCATAGCATCCTTCCAGACTTGATGCTTTACGGCTTCCTCAAAGGATCCAGGCTTGGATTGTACAATAGTACTCATGGCTACTAGATACCCTTGGTATCTACTCGGCTTCTTGCTTTCACGGAATGTCCCCCTTGGGGCAGCATGTCCCTCAGCATCCTCGAGAGTGTCCTTGAGCCATGATGGTCTCTTTCCCAGTGAAGGAGGTGGATCAATCGGGTCCATTGGTCCTTCAACATCAGGCATCGTTCATCCTTCGATTCCTCTTGATTTCCGGGCCTTGCTTCATTATCTTCCTCAGATCTCGGAAGATTGACTACTTTCCTCAGGGAAGTATCTTCGTCAAAGGTGACATCGTGGCATATCTCCATTTCCCTTTGACCAGGCACATAGACTTTATAGGCCTTCGAAGTTTAACTATAGCCCACAAACATTCCTTTCTTCCCAGAAGCATCCAACTTGCTCCTCTTTTCTTTCGGCACGTGAAAGTAGACAGTACATCCAAAAACTCTAAAATGTGAGACGTCAGGTTTCTTACCAGAGAAAACCTCTTCAGGAGTTTTGGAGTCTAGAGCGGAATGCGGGCATCGGTTTTGTATGTACACAGCAACATTTGCAGCTTTTCCCCACAGAAACTTCGGTAGACCTTGGTCACATAGCATGGCACGAGCAACTTCCACAATGGTCCTGTTCTTTCGTTCAACAACACCATTTTGCTCAGGAGTATAGACAGTTGTGGTTTCGCTCTTGATGCCAGCTTCTCTGCAAAAATCCTTGAACTCGTTTGTCTCATATTCAGTGCCATTATCGGTTCTCAAAATCTTGATCTTCTTCCCTGTCATATTTTCCACCAAGGCTTTGAAGGTACGGAACCACATGAAAGCCTCATCCTTCTTCTTTAAGAAGTATATCCAGGTTTTGCGAGAGAAGTCATCTATGAACGTCATATAATATGAACATCCTCCCAAGGATGTCACGGGCAACATACCAGATAGATCAGAATGGATCAATTGCAAGACATCAGATGTCTTTGTGACACTAGAGGGGAAAGGTCCCCTTGTATGCTTTCCTTCGGCACAACCCTTACATACACCTTCATGATTATTTGGAAACTCGGGCATCCCTGTCACCACCCTCCTTGCTTTGGGAAGGGCTTTGTAGTGAAGGTGTCCAAACCTTCGGTGCCATAGTTTAATTTGTCGAATAGTATCACATGTCATTGCTCCCAGCGGACTTCCTCCAACCTGGTAGAGTGTATCAACTCTAAACCCAATCGAGATAGCTTCCTTGAAGCTCTTCTTCCACATGAGCACCTTTCCATCAGTGAATGCCACATTGAAACCTTTGTCTTCCATGGTCGATATAGACACAAGGTTCTTCTTCAAATTTGGTACATAGAGTACATCCTGCAAGTGAAGGACTTGACCTTGAGACAAGTGGAGGGTCACAGTCTCTATCCCTTTCATAGGATATGTGGCATTATCTCCAAGGATAATTTCCAGATTAGTATCCTTCTCAATCATATCAGAAAGTGCTTCCTTGAACCCAGTGATATGCCTTGAGGCACCACTATCTATCAACCAGACATCCATAGTGTTGGGTGGGGATGTAACAGAGAGGGCAGATACAAGAATGTATTCATTTCTTTTATCAACAACATGTGATTCCTCATACCTAGAGTTTCTTGACCTTTTGAAAGGTTGATCATTTCCGTCGGAGGAAGCCTTCCTTTTTCCCTTGAACCTGTTGTTCCTTTGATTGCCATTCCTCCAGTTGTTGTTGTTGTCATCACCATCGGGAGAATCCTTCTTGAAAGGACATTCTCTAGCATAATGACCAGGCTTATGGCAAGTGAAACACTTGCCCTTCTTTCCTTGGGCCCTTGCTTTTCCCTTATTCTTCGGACCACCAGAATTCTTCTTTCTAGAATGAGCAGCGTATGCAACATTTCCTTCATTTCCATACTCCTTCATTCTTGATTCTTCTTGAGCGCATCTTGACAGTTCTTCGTCAAAGTCAGGTATCACATTATTATTTAGAATGGTAGTGTTGAACACATGCCATTTGGATGAGAGCCCTCCAAGTGCGGTGAGTACCATCTCTCGATCAGCTATTGTCTCCCCAATAGCCAGCAAATTGTTCCTGATCTCGGTCAGCTTCAGAAAGTATGATTGGACAGACTCATCCCTGCCTTTCTTCAGATTCTTCAATTGATTCTTGAAGAATAGTACTTGATTCGCATTGTTGGCCTTGAACATGAGGATCAATTTATCATACATCTCTTTGGATGTGCCCAACTCAGAGATGTAGGCCACCAGGCTTTTATGAATGGATTCCCTTATTATCAACTTTGCTTTGATCTCCCCCTTCTTGTACTTTGTTTTGGCAGCAGCAGTAGCAGTGGATGGAGGTTCTTGGATTTTACCCTGCACATAGTCCATGACATCTTGGTCTTCCAATTTGAGATCCAATATCATCTTCCAAGCATGGAAGTCATCCTTCCCAGTCAATTTGTCATCCTCCTTGAAGCCATAGTTTGTGGAACCCATTTTCCTCTTCGGTGATTGCTACAAATAGGGCTTGTCTTCACCTCAGCTCCGATACCATGTAAATTTATGTAGATGTTCTATGCTTGATGCAACTTTACTTTTCACTACAACAATCACACAAACAATTAAGTAAAACGCTGATAGAACATATCAGTGGATCTACAAGAGACAAACCAGAAATAGAAAAAATGTGGTGGTGCACTACGACGGTCAACAGGATGCTTCAACTAGCAAAGTCTCCTTGGTCAGTCAACCCAGCATGTGTCACAAAAACCCTCAAAACAGCGACACGGTCAACTTAAATTCAACGCTGCCTAGAAAAGTCAACGCAGAACAACAGCAAGAAAGTCAACGCAGCTCGGTCTTCCATCAACCTTTTGACCTCGGTTCTTGTGCCAATATGTATGGCCTTCCAAAATCGAAGTCTCCACCAAAATTCAGCCTCTTTGGATCATGCATTGACCAAAATCAACGCTGGTCAAACTTGCGTGGAAACCCTAGCTGCAGCAGAAATTGTCCTTCTTTCCCACATGTGAACTGAAACTGCTTCCAAGGAGCTCGTATTAAATCAGAAGAGGAGAGATGTTGTGTGAGGATGAGATGAGTGAAAAAGTCCTCCAATGTTGACTCTATTTATATCAATCACTGAGGGTGTGTGACACATCTGCTGGGGGTGTAAAACCTTAAGGCCGACCTACACATATTTGAAATTATTAAAAATAAATTCAAAATAAATGTTCTGCTCATTGGATTAAGATCAATTTTAGATCGATCTTACACCTCCCCGAAAGAGGAACCCAATAAAAATATTGGTATCTTCATCTGAGCATCACAACATGGAGTTTGGACCTAGTTGTCCAATTTTAACAATTGCTAATCATGCTTTTGGATCTTTCCATAAGAGATTCATATGCTCAACAACGCCATTTTGCTGAGGAGTATACACAACAATTTTATGTCTAACAATCCCTTCATCCTTACAATATTGTTCAAATTCCGAAGAAGTAAATTCACCGCCATTGTCAGTTCTTAAACATTTAATTGATTTTCCTGTTTTCTTTTCCACCATAGCTTTAAATTGTTTAAAAATATTAAATACATCAGCTTTATTTTTCAACATATAGACCCAAACTTTCTAGGAGAAATCATCAATAAATGTTAAGAAATATAATGCACCTTCATAAGCAACAGTAGGAGATGATCCCCAAAGATCAGAATGAATATAGTCCAAAATTTATTTACTATTATCACTTCTAGTTTTAAATCCAACTTCAAGGATTTCAAATCAGGAAGCAACTTGCGGTTCATTTGTACCTGAAGACCTTTCTCGCTCATGTGACCCAACTGCTTATGCCATAGATGAGTACCTTCTTCTACTTTTTCTGATACAATTGCTACCTCACTGATCTGAGTACTTCCTTTTAGTTTGTAAAGATTTCAGACCTTTTCTGCCTTCATAACAACGAGGGTGCCTTTTGAGACTTTCAACACTCCATTCTGACTTGTAAACTTATAACCATCTAAGTCCAAAACTCCCAAAGAAATCAAGTTTTTCTTCAATTCAGGTACATGCCTAACATCAGTTAATGTTCTAAATGTATCATCATACATTTTAATTTTTACATTTCCCATCCCAACAATTTGACAAGATGCATTATTTCCCATAAACACAGAACTACCATTTACAACTTCATATGAAGTAAACCAATTCCTGTGCGGACTCATGTGATGAGAAGCACCAGAGTCTAACAACCAATTTTCAACATTCTGAGAGACATTACAAACAGGTAAAGCTTCATCTACTATTCCTACTTCAGCAGATAAAACTTCATCAATCATACCTAAATCAACTTGATTTGCTTCCTTATTCTAGTTTCAGACTCCTTCTGTTTCCAACAGTCTTTCTTGAGGTGTCCAATTTTGTTGCAGTACCAACATTTGGATTTACACTTCTTTCCCTTTGATTTTGATCTAGAAGAGCCCCTTGCTTTCTCCCCTCTTTCCTTTGACCAACCTTTGGCTACCATGGCTTTTGGTGCAGATGTTTCAATACTGGATTTCCTTCGTACTTCTTCAAATAACAGAGCTCCCACAACTGATTCAAATTTTAAAGAATCAACAGTTCTCAAACTAATTGAAGTTATGAAATTGTCCCATGACTCGGGCAGAGAACACAACAAAGTTATAGCCTTGTCTTCATCCTGAATTTTAACTTCCATATCTGACAACTAGCAAATAAGTGTATTAAAAACATTTAAATGTTTTTGCAACTTTTGTACCCTCCTTCATTAAAGACTGTACAATTGTCTTTTCAAATAAATTCTCTTGGTCAATGATTTGGTTATATACAAAGTTTCCAGTTTTTCCCACAAACCTGCAGCTGTACTCTCTTCAATGATATTGAAGAGAACTTCATCTGCTAGGAATAACCTAATCGTACTGAGAGCTCGAGCATCCAAGTCCTCCCAGTTTGAATTTGTCATGCTTGCAGGTTTTTTCTTCACACTGTCTAATGCTTTTTGCAACCCTTGTTGCACCAACAAGTCCCTAACTTTCAATTTCCACAATGCGAAATTGTTCTTCCCGGTGAATTTCTCCACCTCGAACTTTGCATTCTCCATTTTGGCCATTTCTTCCCAAATCTTCCTACTATGGTTTTCTGGTTTCCCTTCTTTCAGCTAGCTAGGGTTTTAATAAATTTCTAATTTCTACTTTTGGTTTCTGATTTCTCTTCTTCAGTTACGGTTAAAAAAAAAAAAAACTAATTTCCTTGTTTTAAATTTCCAAAATTAAAAATTTCAATCTTTTGTTCAAACCTTCCCAGTTCAGAATTTAAAAAAAGTTCTCCTTTTTAGAAAACTTCTCCAGAAAACCTCTTAAAAAATTTTGTGACCCTCTTCAATTCTTTAATCCTTCTTCAGAAAACATTTTTTTATTTTTATTTTTAAATTTTTCTCTTTTAAAAAATTTCTATTTTTTTTTTAACCGAATTTGCGCTTAAACCCTCTACGGCTTCTTGGCTTTCTGTGATTCCTCGGAGGCAGAGCTTCCTTACTGCTCCTCTTTTCAGTGATTGCACCTCCTGCATTGATGGCTTGCGTTCACTTCCTCAAAGGTCGCAGTCTTTGGTTTCTCCTCTCCAGCAACGGGTAGCAACGTTGAACTGGAAGCAACCTATCTTTGTCGGCTTCTTTTCTCCAGTAGTGGGCAGGATCTTATGATCAGATGGTGATTCTATCCTTCGCTCGGTAGGCACCTTTGTCTGTTTTACTGGCCGGTTCACATCGCGTTTTTCTCCGAGCACCTTCTTCATTCACCATACATCGACCCCTCCTCCCTGGCGACTTTCTTCAACTTCAGTGACGGGCAAATTTGGCCTTCTCTTAGCCCTCTTCCTCTTCTCGACGACAGTCCCGATTCATCTACTTCTCTGACAATCAGTGGCGGTCCCGACAGCTCACAATATTTCACAACATGTAATATTCCTAATTAGCGACAGCTAATTGGAATATTCGATTTTGTATAGTTTTGCCGTCTAAAGTTTGTAAATAAATAAAAAGTGAGTAGAGAGGGTCTAACTCACTTAAGTGAAATAAAACATCCTCCTAGTAGCACAACGTTATGACTTAAGGGGAGCCAAGGGGGGCCAAACACCACATAGAGGAGGGACCCACATACACTCTAGAAGCTTCTGCGCAAATGAGGATGAACACGTGGAGGAGAGAGAGGCTACGTTGGGGTTTTGGAGGGAAACCAACGTTATAAAAGATGGAGAAGCTTCCTCATTTGATTCATTCTGGAGTTGATGATTTTGAGCTAGACGTTTGTCTTCTTGAGCATGCTGGCTGTTTAGCTTGTCTGCAACACTGTTTAGTGCATTGAGTGTCTTTGGTCGGAGATCTCGCCCTTAGCCCCGGGGGGCTTCGAGTGCTTGCTCGGGCAAGGTTAGTTCTTCAGTGTTTTGTGAGTAGTTTTGTTGTTTGGGTTTGTTGCGGAGCTGGAGCTTATAGAGACTGCGCAGTCACTGGGAGAGAGGACGCAGTCCCTTTTTGGAGGTGCTTCGGATCGGAGTTTCTGCAGGAGATTCAGCCGAGATTTTGAGCAGAGGCTCAGCCTTTGCCCACAGGAGGATTTTGGCGGAGTTTGAGGCGGTGTTTCAGCTATTTCCATTTAGCCTTTGCGCAGAGCCTTAGAGGCCAGCGTAATTCCATGAGGAGGCATTTTCTGGTGATTTTCGGGGGTTGGCCATTTTTGATATGGTTTCTGGGTTTGGTCCGGGTTGGTGAGTAGAGGAGGTTTGCAGATTTTCATCTCATTTCGGCAAGGGGATCAGCCCCTAGTCTTCAATCCATTCCAGCAGTAGTAACTACACGATAGTTTTCCAGCAGCTGGGACGCAGTTCATAGAGCAGCCATTTCCTGTATTTTCTGAGAGTGTTTTGTCACTTGCCTTGAGCAAGACTAGGTGCCATCACTCTGATCACCTATTGTACTTCATTATATTTCTCAAATTAATAAAATGTCTCAACATTTCCTCTCTATGTTTTCTGGATGAGTTGCCGTAATTTCTCTCTGTTATTATATGTCTGCTGCACTGTTATTTATTTATATTTCTGAGCATTCTAGTTCTATACCACTTGGTGTGTTTATCTTTCACTCTTAGACAGAGTCTGGAAAGGGCCAGGTAGCCTCCAGATCTTGTACTCTCTCAGAGGCGGAATATCCGGTAATTGCCCTCCCAATCCATCTCTAGTTGGAGTTTGCCGTGTTTTAGAGATATCCTCGAAACGGGATATTACACAACAACAATGCGGTTTGCAATGTGGCTTCAAGATGGGTTTCTGTGGCTGCTCGAGACTTCTAAACGGTGACGGCAAGGTTTTGACAGTCCACGATTCAAAGCGGCTACAACGTTTTTCTTCAGTCAGCAGAAGGTCTACAAGAATGCGGCAGCAGTTTGGCTTCTATACGGCCCTCAACAGTTTGGCTTCTATACAGCCTTCACAACATCACCAAAGCTCTGATACCACTTATTAGGGTCGGGAACAAATTAGTGAAGAAAGAAATGCAAATAACTAAATGGAAACTGAAACAAATACACACAAATAAATACACAATTATTTACGTGGTAAAACTTTGACAGGGTGTCATGGAAACCTCTACGGGGCAAAGGATTGGAAGCTCTTATTAATCAAGAATGATTCTCCATGGTTACAAGCCTCTCGGGCCATCCCAATTAATTATGGGCTACTTCGTTACATTAATTCCTTCTCGTTATACAACCGACTGACCGGTAATAACTAAATTTTGCCCATAATTACATTAATTACTTTTGTTGTCATATTGCAACACACTGGAGTTTTTCTCCACCTTCTCTGAATCCGCTTGCATGTGGTCTCCAATGTTGCAAGTACCATCAAACAGTACCCAGAGGGAAAGTAATCTTGAAAAGCATGGTCAACCAAAATGCCAATTCAACATGAAGACAGGTGACTGTAAATTTGATAATGATATTTACAAGATCATACTCAAGAGATGACCATTCCCACAACAAACCGAGTCGTCAATCCTTTTCGTCTACCACTATGAACTGTAAGATTTTGCTTTTTTCTTTTGCCCTGCTCTGTTTTAATGTTTCTTTATAAAAATGGAAGTAGATATCTGTGCCTGATCTTGCTTTGATGTTGATAATGTTTAATGTGTTTTTCTAATGTGTTTTAATTGTCTACTTTTGTTTCATGGCATCCTATATCTCTATGCATTTTCCGTGGACGATGTCTAATAGTTTTTGTTCCTTTTTCCTTAGATATTCCCGCGTTTGTGAAAGAGTCTCATTCACAGTAGCACATTGCAGAACTATTTTCGTATGAACTCTTGTAACATGTCTAAGATATAAAATGCACAGTGCATCTTTTTTGTCTTTCACTTGTTCTAACATGTGACACACAGTCACTTTCTTCTGAATGTTCTATATACATGTCCCATTAATTTTCAAATCAAATAATGAAAACGATGCTTTACCTTAAATTTGTAGTTGTAAATGATTCATGTTTCCCTTGATAAGGAAGCATAGCTTACTATCAGCAGGAAGATGCTTTCTGGAGGTACCTTAATTCGGAATAGGTTAACTTCACGTTCCAAGGAACAGTGACTCCTGGAGCAGTATAAGGGTTTGGGTGTCTCAATTGAAGATACCCATTTGAGACAGAATTTGGAGGTGAAACAGAAAATTGACTTATCTTGTTACATAAGTTTTATATCATTAACCTCACTTACAGTACACTGGACAACTGATGTGCTTGCTCAATTTCCGAAATATACCCAGCAGATTTGCATTGCAATTTATGTGGGTGCATTCAACATTCACGTCTTCTATATATCATTTGTTGCCTAGAAACATTCTATTATTCTCGTCTTTTACTGTATCATTCTGAATTTCTGTCTGGATCATCTAATTAAGCAGGGCCCCAGCATGCACCATCTTCACTCATTATGCTATATGAGGGATTGTCCAAACAAGCATAACAACAAGAGAAATGAAAGAAATGAAGCTCACATAACTGAAGAAGTGGGAGAAGCTGATAAGAAGCTGAAGAAAGAAGATGTCAAATATCTTTACTATTGAAGAAGGCATCCTCTCTGTCAGGTTCTTTATAAAATTGGTCTTTCCTTTTTAGGATAGCATGCATTGTTGTTTATTCTAGAATATTTTTTGTTTGATATCACATCATAGATAGAAGCATGGGATAGTAGAATATTAGAGTCTACGGTAAGTTGCTTAAGTAGGAATCATCTAGTCTTTCAAGAATGACAAGCTTGGGACCATTTTGAATAATGTTAATCCATACATTGTCTAACATTATGTTAGATGTAGTCATTTTGCTAAAAAGGATCATTAAGATCATATAAGAGCCATCACTTAGAAGGATCTTGGAAGAAGCATTATGACAAGGTTACTATATATTCCATACAGTATATAAAAAATATTGAAGGATGAAGGAATGCAGTTGGTCAGGTTGCAGTCTCTTAAGAAAATAAATCTATTTTTTTAAAGTACTAGATGCAGTTAAGGTTTGATAGCTAGATGATTGTATGAAAGCATAGGAATGCATAATTGAAGTAAATTTTTCTTTGGGTAAGATTCATATGTACAAAATCTTGTAAAATAAGGTGTTCATTTCCAGTTTGGTAATCAGGTTCGATCCTTGGGCACTCTGATGCATGAAGGAACACTTGTATGGAGATGGACCATGAGGATGTTGATACTTTGATGAGGAGGTCATCAGGATGAGGTAAGTCGAATATTTCTGGTATTGGTTATCTGGCTAACAGATTGTTTTTACTACCTAGAAGGATATTGCAGGAATATATGAAGGATGTTAAGACAAACTCAACATATGATACTTGTAAATTATGAAGTCAATATGTCTTCGTCTTAAGGTTGAAAGGCAGTAGTGCAAGAAGATAGCCTGAAGTTCAAGTTCGTACAACAAGAAGGATATCACTTTCATGAGGAAGCTATGATCAGCGTGAAGTTTGAAAAGGCTCAATATAATTCCTTCATTGATGATGACAAGTCGAAAGTGATGTGCAAGATTGATGAATTGAACCTTGTCACAAAGAAAGAAGATGGCTCCATGATATCAAGGAAGCAGGCTCGATACGATGAGATACGGAGGAAAAAGGGAGCCATGCAGCTATGAAGAACTGGCAGTTGATAATCTTAAGAAGACATGATAAAGAGATTGTGGTTATGACTTCCCAATTAGAAAGGAAGTCAGGAATATCCTCTAGATTTGAGAGGGTGTAAAGGAGTTTCCTTGAATAGGAGCAAGGATATATTCCCTAATCAAAAGGAAAAGGGATATCCTCTCTAGTTGGGACTTAGTGATGGTGGACATCACATGTGCATTCTCTTTTTCATGGGTCAGGAACTTGACCAGGACTATCAGTCGTAAGTCTAAGTGAAGGCCTCGAAGAGAGAACGGTGGAGGATTGGATAAGCATCTATGGTTTCCTTGAGGATAAAGCATCCAAGAAAGGAAAGGGACCGACACTCTTTGAGAATAAGATAGGTGTCCAAGATAAGAGTGGTCGAAGAGTACCGATATTCTTTGAGGATTCAAGATTTGGAAATTCAAGATAAGAATAGTCCTAAAAGGACATACTTTGTGAACATTTGGATGGGGTATTTGCCTTGTAGAGGTAGTGCGGTATCACACGCAAGGCCTCCCAACACAATGCCCTTGAATGAAGATGAGATTTTCTAGTTAGGCCTCAAAGACAGTGTTGGTCATAATTATGATGCTTATAGTTTGGCTTATCAATCCAACTCTTCTTATGAGAACTCTTCAGTTTGAGAATGATATTGTACTCATTGTACAATTATGAATACCTCCATAGTTAAGAGGGAGTGTTGGAAATGTAACTAGTTTTGGTCTTCATAATTGTTGTTGTACTCATTTCAATATGTTTCTTATGTAACGTACAAAAAAAGAAAAGAAAAACTTATTATTCTAAACCATGGATTTCATGCTCTTTATTGATGGCATTCTAGGTAAAAGCATGTTCTTCATGCGTCTATGGTTTGTTAGGTCATAAGGATTTATTTTCATGAGTCAAGCGAATCAACATCATGTTTATAAGACCCTTTCTAGCAAAATATATCATGTAAAAGAATTTATTTTGAGTCTAGAAGGTCCTAGAAACTTCCAAAGTACAAGTCAGCCCTGACAACTTCAAGTTGGCCTAAAGGATGGAATTCGACCCCTCGGAAAGTTTATATAAAGGAGCAAACTCAACCTCATTTGCAACTCAATCTCTCACAAGTTCAATCTCAAAAGAAGAAGTGTGATCTGTAGTTGGGAAGCAAGAAGAAAAGAAGAGCGAAGGACTAGGAGGAAAGAAGAAGGAAGAAATTTTGTTTTTCGACTCTATCTCTCTCACACGTGCAAAGAATTAGGGTTTCTGCAGCTTCCAGGTAGGCCGAAATTCCAGGTCTGAGTTGCAGGAGGATGAGTTTGTTGGAAAAGGAATATTTTATCTTGACCTCGTTGACCTTGGGAAGATTTGTATTGCTCAAATAAGGATCTCTTAAAGAAGTTGGATTATGGTTTTTACAGTAGCTACATGGTCGAAGTTGTAGCTAGAAGTTGGTTGATGCAGGATTGATCTACGATGATTTGATTCTATTGGAAGGACTGACTTGGTATTTGGAGGAGGACTTGTTCTAGGGTTTGGGTCTTTTTTGTCTCATTTGAAGCAAATTTTATAAGAAGAGAAGAGTTTTTCGATTTTCCCCTTGGATGGGTTTTCCCCTGGCCTGGAGCCTAATTTTTGTTTCCATTGTCTTTACTGTTTTTTTCTTGATGTTTTTTTGATGACAAAGATCTAATAAAGAAACTCATGAAGATTAATAAATTTCACAAACAAGTATTAAGATTAAGGAAAATTGGAATTAATAGCTACCACATTGCATTTTTCCAGAATAAATATCATATATGTAATCTTTCTATTTATGTCTAAATCTATTATCTTTTTTTTTCATTATAAGATAGTTTTATATTATGTTTAGACATAAAATATATCCCTTTCATATATGCAAAGATATATTTTATTTATTCTTGTATTTATATTAGGTTATCATATAAAAGTTACTATTATTATTTAGTAAAAGTACTTTTTTATAAGTCAACATATAATTATGTAAGTGTTAAGAATGTGACAACATCTCTATTGTACTAGGTTATAGGACTAGTACCTTTTGATGCAAAGAGTTGTTCACATCCCCCTCCTATCGAGGTATCCATCATAATGGTATTCTTGTCAAAATTTTCCACCATTTCCTATGGTACGAAGAAATTATCAATGGTATTTCAATTGGATTGGAAAACAGTCACAACATAAAATATTGTGGATAGTCGTACTTTTGTAGCATAAAATAATGGTGTGGTTCATGCCTATACCTCCAAGAAAAAAATCATGTATAACATTAGTGTAGGAAAAACCATCTAGCAATTGTTGCATAGATTCCTCTCCATATTTCACACAATGCACCAAACATGATCTTATGCCACTATAGAAATCATGGGTGGGAAATGAAGAAGTGAAAATGAAAAAAATAACTCACAAAAATCAATGATAGAGAGCAATTTTTATGTAGTAAAATCCTCAAAGAGGGAAAAATCTTGATAACAACAGAAAAAATTGCATCATTAATCAAGAGAGAAAATATCCATACTTCGTAAATATTATTTTTCAATGAAGTGATAAGACATTGCTTAACTATCCTGAATACCAAGAATATGAGGACCATTAAATCACCTATGCACAAGATAGAAAGTTTACCATTGGTTAACTCAAGTACAAATTCACACCCAAAAAAAAGGACTTATACATTAGACCAAAGTTTCTCTTAAGCAACCTACTAACATATAATATCCTAAAATCCATGCTTAAGAACACCTTAGCATAGGACGAAGAATTTCCAAAGTGACAAAAGGAGAACAAAGGAGGCATTGCACCTATTCTTATTTATAACTTTGTTCACACCAAATATAGACTAGATATGTAAAAGGATCTCATGTCAAGGGCTTAGTGTGTAGTGTGATGATACTAAACCAAATTTTGAGAACTCCAGAATAGAATGGTGTCTAAAATATAACATAGAAGTCAAGGGCTTAGTGTGTAGTGTGATGATACTAAACCAAAATTTGAGAACTCTAGAAAAGAATGGTGTCTAAAATATAACAAAGAAGATTGAAATGTTGAAGTTTAAAGGATTCAACAAAGCTACAAATGTTGAGGATCCACAAAAGTTCTCGAAGTAATACAAGAACTTGTGATTCAAACAATAAGGGTTGAGATGGCATCCCATCATAAAAATCATATGTATGAAGGAAGGAAAAGGAGTTGCCATCACTATTAACAGAACTAGAATTATCAAAGAAAAAAACCAAGGAATATATTTCAAAAGGAAATCATCTTTCAAGAATCAATAAGAATTCTTTAGGAAACCCAAGGATCTTGGAAAAAATGAAAACGATCCAACGAAGCTATCTACAAATGTCCAATATCAAATATTTCTTCAAGTAATCAAGGCAAGATGATATACCTTCGAACCAAACAATCAAGAATCCATCAAGTGCTCCAAGTAACACATGAATCAGTACATTTCTACGTCTAAGATATAAAATGCACAGTGCATCTTTTTTTGTCTTTCACTTGTTCTAACATGTGACACACAGTCACTTTATTCTGAATGTTCTATATACATGTCCCATTAATATTCAAATCAAATAATGAAAACTATGATTTACCTTAAATTTGTAGTTTTAAATGATTCATGTTTCCTTTGATAAGGAAGCATAGCTTACTATCAGCAGGAAGATGCTTTCTGGAGGTACCTTAATTCGGAATAGTTTAACTTCACGTTGCAAGGAACAATGACTCCTGGAGCAGTATAAGGGTTTGGGTGTCTCAATTGAAGATACCCCTTAGAGACAGAATTTGGAGGTGAAACAGAAAATTGACTTATCTTGTTACATAATTTTTATATCATTAACCTGACTTACAGTACACTGACCATCTAATGTGCCTGCTCAATTTCCGAAATATACCCAGCAGATTTGCATTACAATTTATGTGGGTGCATTCAACATTGACGCCTTCTATATATCATTTGTTGCCTAGAAACATTCTATTATTCTCGTCTCTTACTGTATCATTCTAAATTTCTGTCTGGATTATCTAATTAAGCAGGGCCCCAGCATGCGCCATCTTCACTCATTATGCTACATGAGGGATTTTCCAAACAAGCATAACAACAAGTGAAATGAAAGAAATGAAGCTCACATAACGGAAGAATTGGGAGAAGCTGATAAGAAGCTGAAGAAATAAGATGTCAAATATCTTTACTATTGAAGAAGGCATCCTCTCTGTCAGGTTCTTTATAAAATTGGTCTTTCCTTTTTAGGATAGCATGCATTGTTGTTTACTCTAGAATATTTTTTGTTTGATATGGCATCATAGATAGAAGCATGGGATAGTAGAATATTTAGAGTCTACTGTAAGTTGCTTAAGTAGGAATCATCTAGTCTTTCAAGAATGAGAAACTTGGGACCATTTTGAATAATGTTAATCCATACATTGTCTAACATTATGTTAGAGGTAGCCATTTTGCAAAAAAGGATCATTAAGATCATGCAAGTTTGTTCCAAACAACATCCATATAGGTTAAGATTTGAGACAAAGAGATACCGAAAACACAGAGTCTATCCATAAAATGTTGAATACAATCCCTTTCACAAGTTGAATTTTACTTTTACTTTAGGACTAGGATTGTCCACGGGAGGTCCAAAATTCTAGCCTCAAGGCCGAATTTCGTAGGCCTCAGATCAAGCCACAGAGAGCCTTGTATCAGGCCACAGAAAGGCCTCATATAAGGCCTCATAAATCCACATATAAGTGCGAAATTATGCAGAAATTGTTCCACAAGAATTGCTTCAACAGACCTGAAATAATCCTCATAGAAAGGGCCGAAAATAATTCTTTAGCACCAACGAAGTAAGCACTGAAAAACACCACAAAAAGAATTACTTAAAAACAAGATAAAATCCTTCTTGATTTTTGGCCTTCTTTAGATGTTCTAGTAATATCATACCTCATATTACTTTTCCTTTGTTTCTACCTCAAATAATCTGCACTTGCTTGCCTCAATTGCCCATGAGTTGGGTATATTTATAGTGATTGAGACGACCTATATGGGTCAAATTGACGCATGAACAGACACCACATTCGTTGGAGTTGACCTGAACATAATAATAACAAAATTTTGAAAATTCATGACTATATTGAAATTGACCCGAAGAAGATGAATTGACTGGTTAAAGGGGGGTTTAGGCTTCATAAAATATTAATTTTGGTTCTTTATAATATCTCTTTTCAAGGAAAATTTAGACACTTTGATATAGGCCTCTTAAATTATAAATTTTGGCCTTCCTTTTAGGGCAACGATGAACAATAGGGCCATGATCCTTTTGGGGAAAATCTGTTGTTCTAAGCCAATCTTTGGGGCACCATACTTCAAAAATAAATATCTCTCCAGCCAGGAGGACCCACAAAATGTGCCACCTATCAAACGAAATGGCATGACAAGGGATATCACTCTAGGAGGTCCTTGTAACCAAATTATTTGAAATGTGCACACACATCATCAAACAAGTATAGGCACATTCACCCTTTGACATCAATGAAAATGTTTCCAACAAACTATAATTAGAGAAGATGGTTCCAATGTAAAAAAAATTGGACAAATGCTTCATGAAAAAGAAACAAGAACCAAATACTGTCATCAAGAACTATAAGGATGGGGATTAAAAAAAAATCCATATAAAAGTGTGTTCAATTCATGAGAAATAAAATAATTTGAGAGTGAAGATGATCCAAGCTAATAAAGTTGTGAAATCTAGAAAAAATCAGCAACAAACCTAATGGAAATGAAATGCTTTGGAGATCATAAAAGTACCTTCTTTTGACAACATTGGAAGAAATTTTAAGTAATAGAAGACAATATTCTCTAAACTTTAAGATAATCTAAGGGCATACTAATAAAAAAAACAATTAGAGGTGTTAAAGTGAATCCTTCATAATCCATTCATTTATAACACAAGTTTAAATTTATGGACTAGGTCTTACGAAAAATAGCTTGTCCCAAAGATGAAGAAGAATAAATGGAAGAAGAAAGAGGAGGTTCAAGTTTCATGATATGTTGCTTCAAGCTACCTCCAATTGTTTTATGTTCTTCCAACAATGTGATTCTAAATGGCCATATTGTCCATAAAATATGGAAATGTTTAACGGCCTCCTTGCCTTCATATTTTCCTCCTTGTTCAACATTTAACACAAATAAAAGTTGAAATGGTCTCAACCACTTGTTCCTTTTGTTTTTTTCCACGACTTCTTGTTGTTTTTTGGAGGTGAATGAGTGGTGGGGGATAGGAGGCCAAGGGGTTAAAAATATCTTTTCTATCATTTTGATATTTCATTTCAATTTTGATGTATAATTTTGTTCCCTTTTCAATCTTTGTATGTTATTTTCCTGGCGCCTTATGCAATCTTGGAAAGTTAGAAATGGAGAGGAAAGTTTTATTGTCTAGGTATGCCCTTTTCCTTGCACCTTGTGCCATCTTGGCAATTCAAAATTTGGCGGGAAAGGTGTTAGTTTTTGCAACTAGAGTCAAATTTCACTCTGGACAACTCATATAGTTGAGATTATAATTCATTAGATTCCTCTTTTTGAGAGGACCAAAATTGACCTATGGATCACCCTTATCGGTTGTGAAGAAGTTAATTTATCAATTATTTTATTATTTTATGGGTTGGCCTCAACACATGTGGATTCGGTCAAAGCCCCAAGCGGTCTCTCACAAAGTTATAGATAGAAGCGACCCCAAGATAATTTACACATTCTCTCATGATATTTTCTTCACTCTATTTTGGTATTGGTTCATATTTTTTGTTTTGGCTCACACAGGTTCGTCATGGGAAGCTTGTGCAAGGGTTCAGGATTGCAGATGAGAGGGTCACATATATCTGGGTCTTCTGGGCTTGAGCCTTAGGCACAATACTGAAGTTTCCAAGAAAGAGTTGCAGGTAGACCGTGTTAAGGTCGCGACTGAGCTGGTATAACTGTAGGCATACCTTGTTCAAGGCGCGGCTAGGGTTTTTGAGTCAGATCAGGCTGATCTAGACCTCAACCGCGGTCACATAGTGCTTAGGTTGCGGTTAGAGCTGCTATAACTACAGGCTCACAGTGTTAAGGCCTTGGCTAATGAATGTTATGGGCAGATTTGAAGTGGATCACAGTCAGTTGCTTGCGCAATGTCTTCATTCATTCGTCGCTCAATCACAGTCGCTTCAGAACAATTATTGACAACATTTTGGATTTAGATCTAGGACTTGGCAGCTGAGATCACTTGGTTTTGGTGATTCATCAAATCTGTGTTTTTAATGTTGTAGATCTGCAGATCTGAAGATCTGATATACTTGTTTCCGTTGCATATATGTATTGGGGTCATTGTACTCTCTGCTGGGAAACTTTTTATGATGATTTATTGAAGAAGAAGATTTGAAAGGGTTTCCCCCGTAGTGGAGTTTTTCCCTGGTCTTGGACCAATCTGTGGTCTCTTATGGTTGTGCTATTGTCTTCTTTGTCACTACATGCATTGTTATATCTTCAGTTACTGTTTATGGTTATTTACATTGCTAATATTTGGATGCACTGTTAATGAAAAGTAATTTGGGCTAAAGTAATTTATTCAACATAGAACAATATGAAAAATTAGCATGGTATTAGAGCTAAGGTGAATGGCAAGCCCAAGAGAAGACAAGCAATGAAGCCCTCTTTATCAGAAAGCAGATCTACAAGTGAAGGTCAAGATGTATTCCTCTACCTTCAAAGAGCATGCGAAATTGGGTGATGCATCTAACTTTGTTGCATGGAAAGTCAGATTGGAGATCATAGATGACAATAATGATGTGCTGGAATACATTCAAGGGAGCCTTTAGAAAATGTCTCCACCGTCGTCAAGAACATATATAAGAAAGGTGAGTTTGAAGAAAAGAAAATCATAGCTGATGGTTTACAAGATCATTTACTTGCATATGTTGGGAATTTAAGAAAGTCTAAAGACATGTATGACAAGATATTTGGCATGTATGAAGTCAATAATCTAAATGAGATCATCACCTTGAAAGATCAACTTAAGGAAGTGAAGATGAAAAAAGGTGAAACTGTTCAATATTACAGATAATATGCCTGACAGAGAGCTGGTTGTCGTGACACTTAAAGTCTCCATTTTGTTCAGGAAACATTCAGAAGCATGGCGAAGGAGAGCATGTTGCATATGTCGCCCATAACAAAAGAAAGAGATCAAAAGGAGGTCCTTCTAGAAGACCTTCTCCTCAAAGCTCAAAAGGAAGGAATGACAGATCACTGTCTCATATCAAATGCTACAATTGCGACAAGAAAGGTCACTATGCTCGTGATTTTCCTAAGAAGAGAAAGAGGCCACGATACAACACTAGAAGTAACAGACAATCAAAGGTACAACCACGACAGAAAATATGAAAGGAAAAGGGATTCTTCAAGCGACCGTGAAGAAGAACATCATTCTCAAAAGAATCCAAGGGCTCCCAGGTATGAAAGTAATGATGTGAATAACTCTGTATATATTCTCATTTCTGCACGTACTAGTTCTTCTCCACCGAATTCATGGGATAGTTGGTTAGTTGACAATGGGGCCACTCATCACTTCTTTGGATACAAAGAAGTCCTCTCTAATTTGGTAGAGAGGGAGACTAAATTGAAAATTGCTCTTGGAGATAACTCCACTCATCTCGTAAAAGGATTTGGATCTGTTAAGTTTCAGTTGAATTCTGGGAAATCAATATTGCTGCATGATGTTATGTATGTACTAGGTTTAATGAACAATTTGATTTCTATATCTGCATTAGAAGATAAAGGGATGAGGGTTGCCCTCATCAATGGAAAGGTCTTATCTTGACCTGTTGATTCACATATGAAAGATGCATTCACATTAGGTCTGAGATATGAGGGACTCTACAAAGTCACGTGAAGGACACTTTTAGCGTTGTTTCATAACACCGGTCATCTTAGTGAATTATGGCACCGCAGGCTAGCTCATCTTCACTATGATTATCTTTCGAAATTGAAGCGACTGGTCTCAGGTATTCTCGATGTTCAAGTTCAACATGATGGATTATGTCCAGGATGCACAAGTGGAAAGAAAAGAAGGGGACCATTCCCCTCAAGTAAGAACAAAACAACTGACATCCTCCATCTCATTCATTTAGATATATGTGGTTTGATGCCTGTGCACTCCATTGGTGTTCATTTCCATTACATCACCATCATTGACAATTTCTCAAGAAATACATGGTTGTACTGCCTCAAGCACAAGGATGAAGCCTTTGAAAGATTCCAGGAAATCAAAGATTTGGTCGAAAATCAATTAGGGAAAAGAATCAAAGTTTTTAGGTCTGACAACAGAGGAGAATACATGGCCCACGAGGCGTAGAACAGTCGGTGATGGGGTGCACTGTTAAGGCACTCCGTTCTGCAAGGTCACCGGTTCGAAACCCGTGGGTGTAGGATTAGTCTAAACTAGAAAAAAAAAAAACAGAGGAGAATACATGTCAAAAGAATTCATAACATTCTGCAAGAAAGAAGGGATCAAGAAGGAAACTATTGTACCTTACACACCTGAACAGAATGGCTTAGTTGAAAGGAAGAATCGGTAGATATTGGAAGTTTCTCATGCCATGCTCCACACTCAGAAGGTACCAAATTTTCTGTGGGCTGAAGCCACACATGATGTTGTATATGTGCAAAACCGAGTGCCTCATCAAACATTGAGAAACAAGACTCCATAAGAAATATTTGTAGGTAACAAACCTGACATCAGTCATCTTCGTATATTTGGATGTCCCGTATTCTTTCATGTTCCAAAAGACAAAAGAAACAAGCTGGAAGCTATAGGTGGAAAAGGTATGTTTATGGGTTACTTTGAAGACTCTAATGCATACAAAACATACATTCCTGGCCAAAGGAAGGTTGAAATTCGCAGGGACGTAACCTTTGATGAAAATGATGCACTTAGTAAACTAAGAGACCTTCCTCTGCCTCCCAAGGAAGATGATGATGACAAAGATATTCTAGATGGTCCTTCTATGCCCGAGTCAGATTATATTGATACTCCCATGAAGCCTATGGATCCTTTAGATCCACCTACCAGTGATCCTCCTACAAGGAAGATATAACTTTGGCTTCACGACACTCTACAGAATAGTGAAAGGAGTATTCCCATTCGTCGATCCTTCAGAGAAAGGAAGGAACCTTGCAGGTATTAGGGATATCTAGCTGCTATGAGCACTATGGTTCAAGTTGAACCATCCTCATTCGATGAAGTAGTTAAAGAACAAGTTTGGAAGGATGTTATCGCTGAGGAATATGAATCTTTTGCGAAAATTGATGTATGGGATGTTGTGTCGAGACTGGATGGGAAGTCTGTTGTAACTTTGAAATGGTTATTTAAGATCAAGCATGGAATCGATTGCAGCATTGAGAAATACAAAGCGAGGTTTGTAGCTTGAGGTTTCTCTCAGAAGGAGGGAGAAGAGTAAGATGACATATTTTCACCTGTGGCTAGATATACAACTATCTGTTCGATAGTTTCCCTTGATGCTAGTCAAGGATGGACCCTTCATCAGATGGATGTAAAGACCACTTTTCTCCATGGTATGTTACAGGAATAAGTGTATGTTGAACAACCACAGGGATTTGAAGTGGAAGATCGCAGAATGCATGTTTGCAGGTTGAAGAAAGCACTGTATGGATTGAAGCAAGCTCCTCGAGCTTGGTATGCTCGCATTGACATTTATCTAATGAAACTAGGTTTCACAAGAAGCAATGTTGATACCAACCTATATTTTAAGGTTTTCCAAATTTTGCCATTGGTTTTTGTTCTATATGTTGATGATCTATTCTTAACAGGAAGTGAACCACTGATGATTAAATGTAAGAGGAAGTTAGCCTCTGAATTCGCGATGAAAGACCTCGGTCTCATGCGCTACTTTTTGGGCCTTAAGGTATGGTAAAGACTTGGCGAGATTTTTCTATCACAAGGAAAGTATGTAGTGAAGCTGCTGGAAAGGTTTGGTATGACTGAGTGCAAATCCATGACTACTTCGATGGAGATGAATTTCAAGATGTGTGGAAAAACAACTGGACCTGATATGGAAAATCCATCCGAGTATAGACAATTGATTGGGGCCCTGTTGTTCCTCGTGAACACCCGTCCAGATATATGTTATGCAGTTAACACACTGAGTCAGTTCATGATTGAGCCCCTTCATGCGCATTGGATTGCGTCCAAACATGCATTGAGATACTTACAAGGATTGATCACACTTGGTCTGATATATACTACTAGAGATATCCAACTTCATGGATACATTGATGTTGAATGGGTAGGTAATGTCATCGACAAAAAGAGTACATATGGATGTTGCTTCAGTCTTGGTTCTACCATGATATCCTGTATGAGCAGGAAGCAAAAGTCAGTAGCACTGAGCATCGCAGAAGCATAATACATTGTTGCTAGCACATATAGTTGTGAAGTTGTGTGGTTAAGGAAGCTCTTTGGTGAGCTCTTTGGTCAAGTCTTAGACACTGCAATGATATACTGTGATAACAAGAGTGGGATCCGTTTGGCAGAGAATCCTGTATTTCATAACAAGTCCAAGCATATTGAGATTCGATATCACTTTATCCATGACATGGTGTAGAGAGAATCTGTTAGACTCCACCACATATCGAATGACGAGCATATAGCATATATTCTCACCAAGGCAATACCGAAAGGAAAGTTCTTGGTCTTCAGAGAACAACTTGGACTGATGGAGGTAGCCGCTTCGGAAAAGGGGCAACACTGATTGAGGACACTAAGCAAGCTCTTCCTACCCTGATTAAGCTCTTAGGGTGATGAATTGAGGAAAAAGGATCCTAGGGTTGAGGGATCTCTGGACAATATGGCACTTGCCTATCTGTTACCCAGGGTAGAGATGTTGCTCCCCTATCTTCATAGGGTCGGAGATGTTGCTCCCCTATCTGGTCTATGCAGAGTATACCCTAGTTGGCATCATACCCTCAAGCAAGGCTTGATGGGAATACCGATCCTCATTTTCCTAACAAGTTGAGAGTGTACTTGGGGTGTACAACCCAAGTAGATTATGATGCAGGTGTTCTACCACATGCTAATGAGATTCATCGATGGGAAGATCGGTAGGAAACAAGATTGGGTTGATATTTTCTCCCCTTTCATGATTCCGGGTTGATACTGAGCTCCCCGATGAGATCCCAGGGTCGAAGATGTGCTCCCCTATGTGATTGATTATCATGTTTCTAGGTTTGGGTGGAAGATATTGTTTCCTGATTCTTCTTCTTCTAGATTCGAGAAAGTTTCAGCAAATGGAGTTGAGTTGTGATGACACTTCGATGTAAATATCTACAAGCAGATATTACAGAGTGGAATTCTTCCTAGTTGAGAGGGAGTGTTAATTTTTTCAACTAGAGTCAAATTCCACTTTGGACAGCTTAGATGGTTGAGATTATAATTTCATTAGATTCCTCTTTTCAAGAGGACCAAAATCGACCTATAGATCACCCCAATCAGTTAAGCAGAAGTTGAGTTATGAACTATTTTATTATTTTATGGGTCAGCCTCAACACATTTGGATTCGGTCAAAACCCCAAACAGTGCCTCACAAAGTTATAAATAGAAGCAACCCCAAGATCATTTACACACATTCGCTCATTGTATTTTCTTCATGCTCTTTTGGTATTGGTTCATATTTTCTATTTTGGCTTGCACAAGTTTGTCAGGGGAAGCTCACACAAGGGTTTGGGATTGCAGTCAAGAGGCTCGCATAAATCTGGGTCTGATCTGCGGGCACAATACTAAAATTTTCAGTCCAGAGCTGCTAGAAGATCGTGTTAAGGTCGCTGTTGAGATGGTATAACCACAGACAGACCTTGTTTAGGGTGCGGCTAGGGTTTCTGAGTCAGATCAGGTTGATATGGACCTCATCCGTAGGCACAAAGTAATTAGGTCGCAGTCAGGGTTGCTATAACCGTGGGTTCACAATGTTAAGGCCGCAACTAAGGAATTTTATGGGAATATCTGATTTGGATCACAGTCAATTGCTTGCGCAATATCTTCATTCATTCGTCGCTTAGTGATAGTTGCTTCAGAACAGTGATTGACAACATTTTTTATTTAGATCTAGGACTTGGCAGATGAGATCACTTGGTTTTGGTGATTCATCGGAAATGCGCTTTTAATGTTGTAGATCTGGAGATATGATATACTTGTTTCCGCTGCATATATGTATTGGGCTCATTGTACTCTCAGCTTAAAACTTTTTATGAAGATCTATTGAAGAAGAAGATTTGAAAGGGTTTCCCCCACAGTGGGGTTTTTCCCTGGTCTTGGACCAATCTATTGTCTCTTATGGTTGAGCTATTGTCTTCTTTGTCACTACATGTATTGTTCTATCTTCAGTTACTATTTATGGTCATTTACACTGCTAATATTTGGATGCACTATTAATGAAACGTAATTTGGGCTAAAGTAATTGATTCAACATAGAACAATATGAAAAATTAACACAAGGGGGTTGCATTTCCCTAATAGTCTATCCCCAAGCATTTAAAGTTTATTTATTTATTGGGTGTTCTGGTGTTTGAAGTTTTTAAAGGCAAAAATAAGGGTTTTTTTCGATAAGCACATACTTCAAGACAAAGCTTGGGAGAAAATCTCTTCTCCTTTTTAACATTTGTTATATCTTTAATAATATCTCTCTTGGTTAAAAGTTACTTTATTTAAATAGAAGCCTCAACTTCAAGTCTTACTTTCAGTAAGTTACTTTTGAAAATGTGCATCTGACTTTGATTCATAAAATAACTTTATTATAAACTGCAACACACTTAAATTTTAAAAGTGAATCACTCATCAAATAAATTTATTGTTCGTTTTAAATTTAATTATGTATACAACCTTAAACTATCAAAAAATTCCATTGCAAAAGTGATTCTCATTTATTTTATAAAATGGAGCACTTATTTTATTGTGAAAGTGATCCCATTACTAAAGTTTGAGAAAGAGGAGATTTTTTTTTGCAACACCTCATTGTGCACCCATCACCACATTTACCAGCCTCTACCTATAACATGGTGTAGGTTTTAACCCTGTATAGAAATTATCTGCAAACGAACTCTTAAAACCCGAAAATAAACGATAGCGAGAGCATCAAACATAAAACATATATACACAAATTTTCCCCTGGATCCCAAAACTAGGATTATCAGTTTGATTTTTCATTATTTTCGTTTCAATATTACAACACATGTATATACATGTTGAAACATTCATAAACTTCAATACATTAACCCTAGATTAGAACATAACCGTTGTTCCCTTGACCGCCATCTACAAAATGCCATGGGAAGAAAACCATCATGCCCAAAACCATGTTCAAACCCATGCACAAAACCATCATGCCCAAAACCATGTGCAAACCCATGCACAAAACCATCATGCCTAAGGCTAGTCGTGGAAAGAATATAACACACAACCAACACATGGTACATTACTTACTGATTTTATCTTTCTTTAAAATGGCATTACTAGAAGTGAGTCACTTATTTGATTATAAAAGTGAGCTTATAAGTAAATTTATAGAATGGGGGCTTTTTTTTCACAACTTGGCAAACTCATTATGTTCCCATCACCACATGTAGCCTTGATTGCTTTTAATTATTTATTCAAAAGGAAATAATTGATCTATAATAGATCATTATTTCATCTATATTGGTACTTTTTTACATAAAGAATTGGAAGAATTAGCTTCTGAGACCCATTTTAAGGACAAGTACCAATATGGTTGATTTGAGATTCGAAAAATTCAAAAGCCAATTTAAGGCATCAAAGAAAACTTTTAGGGGTCAAAACTTGGTGAGCTCAATTCAACCACTCAATATTTTTTTACAATGTAGTTTTTTAATGGTGAAAATATCACCTCAGTCAAAGTTCATATACAAAAGTTATGACTCCTAGAAGTTAAGCTACCTTATTGAACACCATTGTACATAGTGGATGCCACATCAAGCCCCATTACTCACACATATGGGGATATTCACGTGTTTGTTTTCAAGAATGTTTTAGAGGGTCAAATAACCTAATCCTAATTGAAGCTTGAGGCATGCAAAAAACCTAACCCTAGCCCTAGACAACTATCAAGCTATCTTAAATATTAGGTTGCTAGGCAGAGAAGCGATCCATTATTTTGGTATTGTATTGTTCCATATTTGAGTAGAGAATTTAGGAGTTGGATATTGAATCACAACCAAATAGGTATAATATTTTGTAGTAACAATTCAAGTTAGAGTGTCCATTGTAACTCCATAGTGATTGCCCCTTTCTTTGTACTTTCATTTTATAATTGAGAAAAATAGTGCAAAACAGAGGCCTCACCTTCTAATTGGTTTTCTTCATGTATTGGGATACCAAGTCACATTTTGTGTTTATTTATGTCAATGGTGTGTTCTTTTATTTATTGCTTCATTTACAGTTTCATCTATTTCCATAATTTTTAGCACTACGCTAGTAATAATAAATCTAAGATCTAAGGTAATAAATATGCATAGTAAAATATTTCAAAATATTGTATGATCTATTGTGATGAATTGTTCTAGACTCTAGTGGAATATTCATGGTAGTTTACATAGCAATAACTTTGACATAATCCACTTTCAGTGTTGGTTTTTTAGACTACTTATTCATTCGAGCTCTTTCCATCTAGGTCGTTATTTTCTGCATTTAAATGTTAGTATATTTAGACACTTAAGAGTTAGTTAAGATCAAGTTAGTCCAATGTGTCTATAGGTTAAAGAGTGTTTACTTGGTATGCATTAGTATGGATTTATAGTTATGTAATCTGACAGTCACAATATGTTCTATACATAGGGTGATCTGATGAATCATATTCTCCTCGATACTAATGGCTATTGATCTATGGTTTAACACCTATTTGATCCATTTTTTTTTCTTCAGAGGTTTCCATCAAAACAATTAGTTCCATCTTTTGCATCCATATTACCTACATATTTTAATATGGCCACACTTAGTGGTCATTCGCTTACCAGTACAAACTAATTATGAAAATCCCAAAAGTGTACATTGGATTGCCTCGAAAAAAGAAACAAGTCTCACTCTTGCCAAAAAGGAATACAAATGGGATAACAAGAATGATAAGGCATATGGATTAATCCAAATTTTTGTCCCTCCTAATTTATGGTTTCATATTCAAGGAATTGATGGCCCAGATGATGCTTGGGATAAGTTTGAAGCTATACTTGGCAAAAACAATGTGATTCAACCCTGTGAACTCGAACATAAATTAATTACTTTAAATCCCAATTATTTCCCTTACATTGAATATTATTTATCTAAGTTCAAAACACACACTTCTACATAAAGACTAAAATATATATGAAATATGACCAATTGATATATGTTATCTTTGCTTAGATTGGTAGTCCACAACTATTTTTGTATCTACTTTTTATGCCACTAAACAAGCCCTAGGGGATTCATACATTGAACCATCTCTTGAATATTTTTGTGACTCTTTGATTACAAATAAAAACCAACTCTTGCATCTTGGAGTGATCAACACTACAAGTACATGAAACAAAGCCTTAGTGGCGCAACAAGAAAATAAAACCAAACATACAAAGAAGCAACATTTTTGTAAGGAAAAGAAGAAAAAGGGTCTTGTGGACCACTGAAGTTGCACCTAAATTTTATTGAAGACTCCATGCCTGAGGATATGTCAGAGGCTGCATGTACCATCAGAGTTTTTTAACTCTAACTTCTTCTTCTCATTCGCAAGCCCTACAGGGATGATGTAAAGTGATTCTAGTGTGATGATATGAGTCATGTAACAGGTCTAGGTAACTTGGTACATTGCTATCATGTGAGTTTACTCTGGGAAGTTTTTTTACTTTGTTAATTATTAGGTACTTTTGGGCACTTACTAATTAATTGAGTTTTTTCCTCCAAGCATAACCCCGAAGCCGGAGTGTGGCTTGATGGCGAGGCCTTGGGTGAGTCCTAGTGTCTTTGATCATTTTATATTACCATACTATATCACTTGTAAAATTTCGCGAAATTTGATTAGGTCTAGGGGTCAGTTTTTTAATTTTTTAAATTTCCAAATGGATGGAAATTTCTAATTTTAAAATGTAGCAAGTGATATCTAGAGAAATTGTATGGGGTATGTGTGCTCAAAATTGCACCTCTCACCCTCAAATTTCTATTAAGACACACTTTGAGGGTTAAAAAACAATTTCTAGACCCACTCAAAACTCACTTTTCCTAATTTTAGTGGAAAATGTGGTAATAAAATAGCCCATAAATTAAATAAATGGAGAAAAATAAAGGAATCCATGTGACAAAATGACATGGAAATGACTTGGAAATTATATCAAGTCAAGACTCAATTGAAATCACAAGTGGAATATGATTTGGCACATGATATCATTAAATCATTGACCACATGGGGAAATCGAATTCTGAGCTACAAATGAGGAACTTGATTTGGTGACATGGAAAATCAAATTTCTTGGAGATGAATGCATATTGGGGAATATCTTGAAGATATTTGATTTAGTTTTTTGGAGGCTTGTCTCTACTCTAACTCCACTACTTCCAACACATGGCATCTACACTTGCGACAAGGATCTATTCAACACCCAAGGAGGCCCACACATTGCTTGTTGGAGACTCAACGCATGGCATGAGGAGATGTTTCAATCATTTGACTTGATGGTTGAGTTCATGTGAGAGATAACTCTCTCTTGTTCTACACTTGGAATTTATTGGCTTCACACATGGAGAGTTCGAATTTCTTGGAGAAGAAATGTTGGGCCAACTAGAGGAATTCAATTTGGGTGAAGTGCACATGTGTCATAGCTACTCTACACTTGGAATTCGACTTTATCTTCTTGGGATCTTCTCCAAATCCACTCGGCACATGGCTTCTCGTTGGAATTTCCTCCCAAATTTATATAAAGAGACCCATTGGGATCTCATTATGTATTTTTGATATGAGCTATTGGCCTTAAGGAGACTCTGCCAAATTGTATACTTGCTTTGATAATAATACAAAATACTTTGGGGCATGATTGATGGTGTTCTCCTTCTATCTTGAGGTGATATCTTTCTACTTTGTGTGCTTCAATTTCTTATGCGTTTGGATTATTTCAACTTCTGTTGCCATTCATTGTGGATTTATATATGTAATATATCTTAAATGTATCTTTGATTTAGAGTAATATTCTATGAGTGAAAATTACTAAGTGATTTTTCGAGGAATATTTAGTTCTCTCACCTATTATATTTCAATATTTACTTTATGAGTGCTAATATCTATTTCCAAATGTGTAGAAAACTCTTTTGAAATTGTATGAATCATTGTTTTGGACATAGGAGAAGTCTCAAATAGATCAACTCATTTTCGAATTCAAGATATGAAGGACCCATTGATTTTAGCTCCAAGGACTTCTTCCAGTGAGAAACAAATAGGGGATTTTCCTTTTCCTCTACTCTACGTGAATCGTATAAAATTCAAATTTCATATTTCTTTTGATCTAAATATAGAGCTTTCAATGATTAAGTGAGCTAATTAGTACATTATTCTAGACTAGGTAAGTATGGAGTTTTACTCCTACACCTTGGTCTAATTCTTCTATATTAGTTGTGGATTATTGTTTATTTTTCTTGCATGCTCTCTCCACTTACTTTTGAATGTGTTTTTCATCCCCTAGAGCAGCGATACAAGTTTACTTTGGAAGCAAGCTGGAGGAAGGATTCTTCCCAAAAACCACTAACTCATCTTTTGCATGACCTCTTGCATTTGTTGGGAAGCTTTACAACAAGGTTGTGATCCTTTTCAAGACCCTTTCTTGGCTAGGTCGAGTTCCTTAGAGGGATGCACCTCTTTCTCTCTAGGTCGTGAGCCTTACGAGAGGCTTATCCTCTCTATTCTTATGTTAATTCTTCATCATTTCAAGTCTGAAATTTGTATTTAATTTTCAGATTTCAAAAGGCTTTCTTAGGCCTCATTTGTATTGAGTTTTCATCAAGGAAAGTCTATGGTCAAAGTATTTCATTGTAAAGACTTCCTTGAGCTTCCTTGAGGCCTTTAGAGGCTCTCATTTTCTTGTAACAAATCTAATAAAAAAAGAGTTGATATCTTGTGGGAGCTTGGGATTTGTCCCATGGTATCCCGCCTCTTGATTTAGAGGGAGGACTTTCTTGGGTGGATTGACTAGCATTTCTCTTTCCTATATTTCTCATTTACTTTATTTACGTGCACTTTTGATTCATAATATAACTCACATAACATCCACATCTAGTTTCATTTCAACTTGCTTTATATTTCTTGAGTATTTGTGTTTTGCAACCTATTACAATTCATGCACATTTTTTTAGCAAGAAAATACTTTACATTTTATGTGGCAAGCTTAATTAATTTATTTAGCAATTTTTTCCATAGCTCTTTGGAGTACATTGCCTCATTATGTAATGTCAACCTATGCTTATTAGTTACTTTGATTATTGATCATACATTTTGAGGCACTTTACTTTGAAGCAATTTGAAAACTAGCAATCATTTCATTTACCTGCAAGCAAACTATTTCCATTGCAAAAATTTATTTGGAACTTGTGAGTAATATTGGGTTATTTCCATTTTGAGATAATTGAAGTCATTGGTAGAATCTTATTTTGAGCAATTGTTTCACTTAATTTGAGGCATTTGTATCAATACTTTCCTTTGGAATTACAAACACTAATATCCACATGCATCTCATTTAGGAATTCTTAGCACTAATTTTCATTTCTAATTAATTCACCTCCAAGCATAAGCTTGGTTGAAAGACGCTTTTTAGGGGCCTATTTCTTTCACCAACTTGAGGGACATAGACCTTCTTTTGTGGTTGACATGGTGACCTTGCAGTCGTTAGAGCCAGATTATCTACAGCGCTGAAGGCATTGAGTGGTTGTATATTCCATGGGAAGGGTCGTTAATATACCCTTAGTTGTATTTCCCTGGGTGTCCCTCCACAACTCACATTAGAGACTTGTTTCAAAGCAGTCGAAAGAAAGGTTACACCTAGATAGGAATTTCGCTTAAAATTTACCAAGATAATTGCACTTCACATTAGATAGATTTGCATCTCATGCTATTAAATCATCTTGGAGTGCATTTATATTTACTTGCAATATTATTTATTTCATGTACTTGTTATGGTGAATGGTCTCATGTTTACTTGATGTCATTATCTCTTGTGATTTGAGCATTTCCTCTAGAAAGTGCAACATTTATTTACATTGTGCAAATATCACTTTTATTTGATCTTTTGAATTTCATTTGCAAGTTATCTTTTTGTCAAAGTAGCCTTTTGCAAGTAGAGTGGATCCATATTTGTAATCCTTATTTTACTTTCCAAATTTTTGGCATATGTACTTGATGGTTTATCTTATGATTGCGGAATGATATTATCTTTTACTTGAGCATTTCTTTACAAGTACAATATTTCATTTATATCTTGCAAGTGATATTTCATATTTCATCAAACATTGTTCTCTTTTGCAGGATTTCTTTTCATTACCTTTTCATTTGAGCGAGTACATGTTATTTTCCTTGAGCAATTAATTATTTAAGCACTAGTCTATGATGGCATAATTTTTGAGAATGAATTATTGCAATTTTCTCATATATCTCCTTATTCACATTGTGGGATAAATTTACTATTGTTGATAATATTTCCATCTAATTTAATCTCCTAGAAACTCACATTTCACTTAGTAACCTTCATTTGGGAGCACCTCCCTTAACTTTAACTAGGAGAGATCTTTAACGGAGTGAGTTGGGAATATGTGATAGGCCCATCTCTTATTTTTCCACCAAGTCACACCTTGTGGGGTTGAGGATTTTTCCGACACTAAAATAGGTGTTCAACTGAGGTGGAAACAGGTCTCAAACCCTCTTAGCAAACATTTACTCCTAATGGTGGCATGAGACCAAAATAAAAAAGAAAGAGGATTGGCCAAATTTACATTTTTTGTGGGTGAAATGGCCACCTAGAGTCTAAACATTTTAAAAAGATGGAGGCCTTATAATCCATAATGAAAAATCACAACATCAATCTTTATTATAGTTTTTAAGTTTTTTTGGTTAGTATTGTTAATCAATGGATGAAGATCCACATATTTCAGAGTTCCAGTCAATGTTTCAGAACCACTAGCCAATTCCATCTTCAGGACTTGAGAAAACATGAAGAGAAGGTGGAGAAATAAATACCACTATTTATTTGTCCACCTTCTCTTCATATTTTCTCAAGTCTTGAAGATGAACTCGACTAATGGTTCTGAAACGTTGACTGAAATTCTCAAACCTGTGGATCTTCCTCCATTGGTCACCAATCTTTATTCTTCTTATTCTAACTCTTCCTCTCATGGACATACACTTTCTTCTTCTAGTTTTTCATTCAATGCAACATTTTCTTCTTCTTTTGACAAGTGTATTATTTTTTCTAGAGCATATTATTATATGGCTAAGGATAAAGCCATTTTTTCTTTTCCAAATTAATGTTACACTAAACAAATATTTGTTGGTGGTAATATATATCTTAGTGTTATAAGGACTAGAATAATTCAATTAGATGATGGTCATTTTACTGATGTATTATGTGTTATGATTCTCTCCTACAACCTTTTATTAATATATGAAATCACTCTTTCAAGTGAAGGTAAAAAATTAGAGTTTTCACCTTGCCAAGTTCTAATCAAGGATTTTAAATATCATAAGCATGTCCTAGCAATTGAATTTATTTATGATATTACCAAGTTATACAATTTTGATAACTTTGGGTCATCAAATTTTCCATTGACTTTTAATTCTTGCATTAATGACTTGAATAAATTTTTTCATAATATTAAGGAACTTTTGAGGTCTAAAACGACCTCCTAAGGAAAATAATAGTTAAAGATAATAAAATAAGAGCTATAAATTTGTAAAGGATAAAAATAAACATGTTTTGTATTGTATTTTCGACTTATCTCCTTATAGGTTTAATCAAATGCCAAGTGTAGACACCCATTGGATGTGGAATTAAATTTGTCATCCAATGAGAACTCAGTCTACATACCTTTGAGTAGAGCCACACTGGAAAAAAAAATGAAAATACATGAAAATAACATGTTTCTTTCAAGAAACACATTTTTCATATTTTTTCATATTTTTTTCAATGTCAGAAGAAACATGTTGTTTTTTCATGGATTTTGATTTTATTTGGCGTGGTTCTACTAAAAGGTATGTAGAGTGGATACTCATTGAGTAAACCTATAAGGAGATAATCCAAAAATACAATTAAAAAAAGCAATTTTCTTCTTTTCCCCCTAAAAGTATTTACCCTTAGGGATGACATCGCCATCTTGAATCTTTTGGTTTTTTTAAAGTTGACTTTGTTAGCACATTTTTTGTTTTGAGACCCATTTTTTACCTTAAAATTACCCTAATTGTAGTTTGGTCATCTAACTATCATTTATTGTAGAAACTATGTAATAAAAAATGTGGTGATTAGTCTACCTCTCATTTCTTGCAAAGATGGTGTTCATGTCAAATTTGTTCTTCGTATGCATAATTGGGATAGTTTTCACAAATGTTTTCCTTGACACACCTTTCCCCCTTTACAACCTCTTCATAGTGATTTGTGTGGGTTTCTTGCTTCTCCTTCTCTCTTTGTATACACGTACTCATTAAATTTCATTGATGAATTCTCCAAACACACTTAGGTTTATTTCTTAAAACTTAAAGAATGAAGTTTTAGAGAAACAATATGGACATCAACTATAAAAGTTAAGAAAAAATAATGTAGGTGAATGTGTGGACAAAAAAGTTACAACTAACTATAGTGCATAGGGCATTCAAATGCAACATATTATCCCATGTATACCTTAGCAAAAAAATGTTGTTGAGATAAAGAATCACACTTTAAAAGAAATGGAATCATGATCCAATCTAAGGGTTTAATTCTTCATTATTGGGTGAAATTCTTCAATTGTGCCAATTACATGGTAAATTGCACTTACTTAGAGGCTTTAAAAGATATAACACCAAAAGAAGCACGTCAAACTATTAAACTAGATATAAGACTCGTCCATGTATTTGGTAGTGAAGCATGAGCTCACATTCCTACTAAGAAAAAGAAAGTATTATAGCCCAAAAGTGAGAAGTGCAATTTTGTTGGATATTTAGAAGATGTAAAAGGTTATAGGCTTATTCAACCTCATTCCAATGAAATAATTATTATAAGAGATGTTAATTTTGATTAAAATATCTCATATTACGAGCCTAATTTGGCATTTGTGGCATCTTAAGTTTGTGAACCATCTTCGACGTTTCTCCCATATTCTTGTTCTATTCTAGTTTCTTCTTCAAATGGAGATGATGAGGATGAAAATACACGTATAATTTCTCACCTTCCTCTAGTTGATTCCATTGAATATGCACATTGACCATCACCGTGACTTCCTAGATGGGTATGCTCAACATTAGAAGCAACTTGTGATCTTGTTGGTGATATTACATATCAACAACATAAATATTCATAGTGTCAATTAGCCTCCTCTCTTTTGGGTCAAGTTTTAGAGACTCATAATCTAAAAGAAATTGTAGAATATTATGACCATCCAATTTGGGGCACAAAAATGAATGAAAAAAATATGTCTTTAACAACAAACAATGCTGGGGATCTTATACATCTTTTGAAAGGAAAAAAAATGTCAAATGTAAATATGTATATAAAACTAACTATGCAACAAATCAAAGTGTTGAAATACACAAGGCCTAATTAGTTTCCAAAGGATTCTCTCAAGTTGAAGAATTGACTATAATGGGCCATTTACCCTTGAAGCCAAAATGAGTTTCATCTGCCTTGTTTTATCCCTTTTTGCGTCACATAAATTGGAGGTCCATCATATGGGGAATTTTTGCATGGGGATTTGTAAGAAGAAATGTACATGGAACAACATCCTATCTATGTTCAAAATCATTCCAGACTTGTATGATTCCTTAAGAAATATCTTTATGGTATTAAGTAATCTCATCAATCTTGGTATGCCAAAATGGATAGGTTTCTTCTTGGCACCGACTTTTTAAGATGAAATTCTCAACCTTATATCTATATCAAGAGAGTAGTAATGCATCTCATATTGCTTTATTTTTATGTTGATGACCATATCGTCATTGATAGTGACCCCAAAATTTTAACACATGTGAAATCCAACCTTGAGAAGAAATTTGAAATGACAAAATTAGGTTATTTTCATTATTTCCTTTGCCTTCAAGTATTGCAAGCCAAGAAAGGAAATTCTCTTTCCTCATATAAGTATGCATGTAGCCTTATTCAATTCTTTCACATGGAATATTATAGAAAAAGCCCTTCTCCCTTCTACTTTGGATTCAAAATTGCTACAACATGTACTACACCTTAAACAAATGTCACCTTGTACCATCAATTAATTGGTATCCTTTTGTATTTGACTCATACCCATCATGATATTTCCTTTGATGTAGGTATTGTTTCCCAATATATGAAAACACCCCAATACAACCATTAAAAGGCAGAAAAAATAACACTTCGGCATATGTGTGGTATAGTTTACTTCAAGATACTTTAGCTTTCAAGGGGGACTCCTTTGTTGGTTGGTTTCATTGATTCCAATTGGATCAATGATCTTGATGAATGAAAGTCTATTGCAAGTTATATTTTCAATCTTAGTTCCAAACCTATAATATTGGCTTCTAAGAAGAAATAGTTATTACTTTTTCTTCAACAAAAGTAGAGTACAGTGGTTAATGCAAGTTAAGAAGCCTTGTGGATTTGAAAATTCCTTTTAAAGTTTGGATTATAGAAGCAACATATGACTACCCTCTGATGTGATAATCAAAGTGCCACCAAGATCACCAAATACTTATTTCAAAATTAGCTCAAAAAACACAGTGAGATTCAAATGAACTTCATCAAAAATGTCATTCATGATTATGTTATTGAAGTGCTCATTTTCCCTATAAATGATTAACTTGTAGACATTTTCAAAAAGTCTCTTATAAAAGAATTTTTTTCCAAACTTTAATCTATTTTAGGAGTTCAAGAAGTTTTCATTGATGGGTGATAGGTACTAATTCCTCATTCCTTATCCTATTGTGTTATCTTTGTAAATCCTTATATCCTATCACAAGTTGTTCTTAAGAGGAGATGTTAGGATATTTCGACGCTTGGGAGTTAGTTAATATTAAATTGTTCTAGTATTTCTTTAGGTAAAATGTTTCTTTAGTATTCATTAAGTATGCACTGCATAAAAACATTTGATCTTGTTGTGTGAGCAGTTACTTAAAGTGTTCATACTTGCATGGAAATACCATGTTTTTTTTAACATTGAAACTATCTTACTTGCATATTGTAATATAGCTAGTCCAAGTGATCTCTTACTCACCAACTAAAACTACTTCTCATTGAAATCTTATATCGTCGATTTACCATGGAGTATGGGACTTTTCCTACCTTGGAAATATACAAAATACTCCTTGTCGATGAGTCCAAGATTGTGTTCATTTATCCATGGGGGACATTTTCCTATCAAAAAATATTGTTTGGATTAAAGAACGTTGGCACAAATTTTTGACGGCAACAAAACTGAAAATCGGCCCCTAAGGAGAGCTGGTCTCTTTTCGTAGCTCTGTCAGCATTTCTCTACTAAAACCCCGTTCTCCTCCTCCACGTGGTCTTCCCCAACTTCTTTGGTTTTATTTATCAAATTCGAGGAATTTGATAAATAAACATAATCAACAACATTTTAAAATTAAAATATATCTCTCGGGCTTATATTCCACCGCTAAACCTTATAACCAAGGGTTTAATCCTTCAAACTTTATATAAATACCCGACGCTTTTTAAACAAATGACTTCTAATGGACCTTTGGTTCCGGCCCCACCTATATAATCGATGGCCCAATCAAATACTCACACCGTACCTTGGTTATCCCTTGTGCATCTTCCGAATATGACCACCGTCCGATGGCTTCCCTCCAGATCGACAACGTTCAACGATATCGCGCGGCCTCCCAAGTTGAATGTTAACGTGCGATGGCAATGCGAAAGGGCAGTTTTCGAGGTCCCACCTTAGCTACGTGTCCACTGTTCTATGGAATCGCTTCCAATTTGAAAATATCGCTTATCTCCGCAAAAGTGGTGCGATATGGCAGTCCGGTTTCGCTAATCCGCTTGCGGGTTTTGAACAGTGATTGACCACGGTTAACCGCCTTCCTCCCTATGCTCTCCGTTTGTTAACTC
The DNA here is from genome assembly GCA_034641835.2 of Pinus albicaulis. NCBI lineage: Eukaryota > Viridiplantae > Streptophyta > Pinopsida > Pinales > Pinaceae > Pinus > Pinus albicaulis. The sequence continues at coordinate 383,213,172 of CM076578.1, read as the reverse complement.
AGGTCAGACCTCGGGTCAGGATTCCGATAGCAAAACAATTCTATCTTTGTGTAAGTGGGGTTTGCACTATCATTAAATAGAGTTCGACGACCACGATTTCTCTACACAGACCTCGCTTGCGGGTGGGATTAATTCAACAGGGTTTGTTCGGATAATCCAAGACTAATAGTAGACAGAAGGATGCGGAGACTATACAACAGTTCCATTCAGAGACTATATACGCACGGAGTTCAATTGCCTCACAGTTAAAGAAATTTCCTCACAATATCAATTCAAGACAGTTTGATAATCAACAGGAACTGAAATTCATTCAACCGGAAGCAATTGCTTAACACACAATATTTTATTGCAGAAATCTCCCTTCAATGCATCCGAGGGATACAATTTATACACATTACAATGTGTCTCTTCGGTTCCTCGGTGAGGACCGTTTAGAAAATCAAAGGCCTAATTACAATTTATTCAAATAACTGAAATATGACAGATGGACTGAACTGAACTATTCAACTTCTACAAATTCTAACTAATCTAAATGAAACAAGTAGCTGAGGTATTGATACCTAGCTATTACAATTCAATGATTTTGAACCCTCTTAGCCACAACATGTGGACAAAACCTCCTACATTGCTGGCTAGTGTCTAATGCCCCTGCATCAGACTCTCGAGGGAAATTTCTTCATGGGCTCTTGTCCATGAGCTCTTCCACTGATCTGCCTATCTTCTGCAACATTCCTTCAGTCATCCAAGTGGCATCTTCCTCTGGCTTGTCTTTCCATTTGATTAAGTACTGAAAGTACTCTTGTCCTCTGGTCTTCTTGGACACTCTTTTGTCTAATATCTTCTCTGGTTGCAATGGTTGCGCTGGAGGTAGCTGCTCTTTCCACTCAATCTGTTCCTTGTCTGCTAATCTTTCTTCTGCACCATCATCTTCATACTTGTACAAATCTGCAACATTAAAAATGGGAGATATTCCAACATCAGGTGGCAATTCAATCTCATAAGCATTTGCAGAAAACTTTCTAAGTATCTTGCATGGCCCAATCCTTTTGAACTTCAGTTTATTATACTGCTTCTTTGGGAATCTCTCCTTTCTCAAGTGTGCCAAAACCAGATCTCCTACTTCAAAATGGACTTCTTTTCTGCTCAAGTTTGCTCTGCCTTTTTATTTGATGATGATGCCTTGTAGCTGTTGTTTCACTTGTTCATGTATGGCCTGGATCTCTGAAGCAAATTCCTCACCATCAGCGCTCCTTAGTTCTGCCTTTCCCAGATTTCTTAACTCTGATATTCCTCTGGGGTGCATTCCATAAACAATATGGAATGGACTCTGCCCTGTGCTTCTGTTTGGTGAGTCATTATATGCATACTCTGCCTGGGGAAAAATATGGTCCCACTGCTTGGGATGCTCTCCTGAAAGACTTCTCAACAAATTTCCCAGACTCCTATTCACTACCTCAGTTTGTCCATCAGTCTGGGGATGATAAGCTTAGCTGAAAATCACTTTGGTACCAAGTTTCTTCCACAGTGTCCTCCAAAAATGGCCCACAAATCTGGGGTCTCTGTCTGAAACAATACTCTTGGGCAACCCATGCAATCTAACAAATTCTTTGAAAAACAAGTTAGCAACATGGGTGGCATCACTAGTTTTATAACATGGAATAAAATGTGCCATTTGGGAGAATCTGTCCACCACAACAAATACCACATCATTCCCTCTCCAAGTCTTGGGCAATCCTAGAACAAAATCCATACTCACCATGTCCCAAGGCCTGTCTGGAATAGGCAAGAGAGTGTACAATCCTGCATTCTGGCTCCTTCCTTTGGCATATTGACAGATTTTGCAATTTTTCACAAACTTGTCCACTTCTATTCTCATCTTAGGCCAATAATAGAAGTGACTCAACCACTCATAAGTTTTATCAGTACCAAAGTGTCCAGCAAGTCCACCACTATGCTTCTCCTTAATCAAGTTTTCTCTCATGGAACATTTTGGTACACACAGTTGGTTTCTTCTGAATAGTAAGTCCTCCTGCAAGAAATAATCCAGCCACTGGCTTCTATCTGTTAGAACAGGGTTACAACATGCCTCAAATGCTTCCTTAAAATCTGAATCTGTTTTATACAATTCTTTGAGAAAATCAAACCCTACAACTTCAAAATTAGTTTCTTGAACAAGCATGTGCCTCCTACTCAAAGCATCAGCTACTTTATTTGCTTGGCCACTTATATGTTTCAAAACAAAGTTAAAACCTTGGAGATAATCAACCCATTTGGCATGCTTATGATTCAACTTGGGCTGCTGTACAATATACTGCAAAGCACAATTATCAGAATATAATACAAATTCTCTGGACATCAAATAATGTCTCCACTTTTTCAATGCCTAAACAATTGCATAAAATTCCTTCTCATAAGAGGAATACTTTCTTCTGGTGTCATTTAGCTTCTCACTGAAATAGGCTACAGGCCTATCATCCTGACTCAACACAGCTCCAATGGCCTCCCCACTGGCATCACACTTCACTTGAAATGGTTTAGTAAAATCAGGCAAAATCAAAACAGGCTTCTCAGTTATCTTTTTCTTCAAAAGTTTAAAGTTTCTTTCTGCTTCAACAGTCCACTTAAATGGCTATTTGTTCTTTTTTATTGTCTCAATTATTGGTGCATTAATCTTACTGAATTTTCTTATAAATTTCTTGTAAAAACTGGCAAGTCCATGGAAAATTCTTACCTCAAAAACATTTCTGGGTGAAGGCCACTCCACAATTGCCTTAACCTTTTTTGGGTCCATCTTCAATCCTTCCGCAGAAACAACAAAGCCCAAATACACCAACTCTTCTTTCATGAATGAGCATTTCTTTAATTTTATCAGCAGTTTCTCTTGCTGCAGCTTCTTCAAGACATAATTAAGATTCCTTAGATGTTCTTCTTTGGTCTTGCTTAAAACTAATATATCATCCAGATACACTATCACAAATTTACCAATGAATTCCTTCAATACTTCATTCATAAGTTTCATAAAAGTGCTAGGTGAATTTGACAACCCAAAAGGCATTACCATCCATTCATATAGTCCTTCATTCATTTTAAAGGCAGTTTTCCACTCATCACCCTCTCTTATTCTAATATGATGGTATCCACTTTTCAAATCTATCTTTGAAAAATATTTAGCACCACTCAAACAGTCCATCAAATCCTCCACTCTGGGCAAAGGGAATCTGTACCTGATTGTGATCTTATCGATTGCTTTGGAATCAATACACATCCTCCAACCTCCATATTTCTTTGGGCTCAATACTGTTGGTACTCCATATGGACTCAAACTTTCTCTGATCAGTCCCTTGTCCACCAATTCCTGCACTTGTCTCCTGATTTCCTCATTTTCTGTGGGAGTCATTCTGTAGGCTGCCTTATTTGGCAGATTTGAACCAGGGATAAAATCTATTTGATGGCTGATCTTTCTCACAGGTGGCAGCTCATCAGGTAAATCATCCACAACAATGTCACAATAATTGTCTAACATCTCTTGGATTTCTATTGGCAAATCAGAAATATTTGTAGAAGTAAGAACTACCTTAGGTTTGCAAACTAAAGCAAAACTTACCTCTTCTTCTTCTATCTGCTACAGATATTCCTTCCCGCTCAACAACAATGTATTTGGATCAATAACTCTGTTGGATGGCTCTCCTTCTTCCACGGGTATCAATGTATGGTGTACCCCATCCTTGAAGAACTTGTACGTGTTCTTCTTGCCATCATGCACTGCTGCTCTGTCAAACTGCCAAGGTCTACCCAGCAGTATATGACACACATCCATGGGCATTACATCACACAAGACCTTATCTTTGTATTTTCCCATTTGCAGCTCTATCTCACACTGTTCTTTTACAACCAGCTGGTGCCCTTTATGCAGCCAGGACACCCTGTAGGGAGTTGGATGCTCCCTTGTCTTCAGCTTCAACTTCTCTATCACCTCAGTGGAAACTAGATTGTCTGTGCTGCCAATATCAATGACTAGCTGGCAGCATTTCCCTTGGAATTTTCATATGCTCCTAAACAAAGTCTTCCTTTGTGCAGGTTCAGTGACCTCTTTGGTTTGCTTCAACAGGACCTTATTAACCACCAAGGACTTTCCCCTCTCTGGTAGAATTTCTTCTTCAATTTCTGCCTCTTCTCCAGCCTGGGCAATAACAACATTTCTTGGGCTAGCACCCACATTCTCTGGACACTCATAGTGCTTATGTCCCATTTGCTGACATCTATAGCACCTCAACTCGCTACCTCTTCCTCTGTCTCTGCCTCCTCTTCCTTTTCCTCTGTAAGAAACCCTTCTGCCCCTTGCATCATCCTCTGAAGATGCATTATGAGGTGAGCTACTGTTAGCTCCATCCCTGGGTGTAGTAGGCTTTCCTCTACCACCCTGACTTCCATTTCCACGGAAAGTACCTCTCTTCTTGGAAGACTGCTTCCTCAGGAGTTTCTCCTCTGCTTTCAAGGCCATCTGGTAGGCCTCTTCCACTGTCTTGGGAGGCAGAAGACCAATCTCATCTTGGATTTCCAGCTTGAGACCATTCACATATCTGGCAGTCTTCTTCGGTGTGTCTTGGAATTTCCCAGCTCTTATGCTTACTCTATAGAATTCCTCTGTGTATTCCTTTATTGTCAGCAACCTTTGTCTCAGGTTCTGCATTTGCCTAAAAAATGTTAGCTGATAATCACTAGGCAAGAATTTACCTTTTAATTTGGCCATCATTCTGGTCCAGATTTTGATAGGTTGCTTGCCAACTCTCCTCCTTTCTGCCTGCACTCCATCCCACCAGAGTGCAGCATGTCCCTTCAGTTTTGTCACTGCAAACTTGACCTTTTTACCTTCGCTTATTTCTTCATAGTCAAAGCACTTGTTCATTTCATTAATCTAGTCCACCAGCTCCTCTGGATTCAGTCCTCCTGCAAAACTCGACACTTCAATCCTGGGCTTAACTGCAGACCCCAGAACAGTTCTGAGGAGCCTCAAGTCAGGAGGAATCTCAACATTTTCTTCAGCTTCTTCTATCTCAAGTTCACTGATGTCTTGAGGATTTGTGGGCTGTCTTCGCTCCATGGCATCCATTCTGGCCTCGACCCTCTGCAAAATTCCCAATACTTCTACATTTGCAACCGGTCCGCCTCTCCTTCTGCCAGCACCTCTACCAACTCGAATTTCCATGTTAATTCTCTGCAAAAACAACTCAAAAACGCTCTGATACCACAAATGAAGGCAACAAAATTGAAAGTCGGCCCCTAAGGAGAGTTGGTCTCTTTTCGTAGCTCTGTTAGCATTTCTCTGCTAAAACCCCGTTCTCCTCCTCCACGTGGTCTACCCAAACTTCTTTGGTTTTATTTATCAAATTCGAGGAATTTGATAAATAAACATTATCAACAACCTTTGAAAATTAAAATATATCTCTCGGGCTTATATTTCAGCGCTAAACCTTATAACCAAGGGTTTAATCCTTCGAACCTTATATAAATACCCGACGCTTTTTAAACAAATGACTTATAATGGACCTTTGGTTCCGGCCCCACATATATAATCGATGGCCCAATCCAATGCTCGCACCATACCTTGGTTATCCCTCGTGCATCTTCTGAATATGACCACCGTCCGATGGCTTCCCTCCAGATCGACGACATTCAACGATACTGCGTGGCCTCCTTGGTCGAATGTTAACGTGCGATGGCAATGCGAAAGGGCGGTTTTCGGGGTCCCACCTGAGCTACGTGTCCACTGTTCTATGGAATCACTTCCAATTTGAAAACACTGCTCATCTCCGCAAAAGCGGTGCGATATGGCAGTCCGGTTTTCCTAATTCGCTCGCGGGTTTGGAACAGTGATTGACCACGGTTAATCGCCTTCCTCCCTATGCTCTCTGGTTGTTAACTCAGGTCAGGCCTCGGGTCAGGATTCCGATAGCAAAACAATTCTATCTCTGCGTAAGCAGGGTTTGCACTATCATTAAACAGAGTTCGACGACCACGATTTCTCTACACAGACCTTGCCTGCGGGTGGGATTAATTCAACAAGGTTTGTTCGGATAATCCAAGAGAAATAGTAGACAGAAGGATGCGGAGACTGTACAACAGTTCCATTCAGAGACTATATATGCATAGAGTTCAATCGCCTCACAGTTAAACAAATTTCCTCACAATATCAATTCAAGACAGTTTGATAATCAACAGGAACTGAAATTCATTCAACCGCAAGCAATTGCTTAACACACAATATTTTATTGCAGAAAAATCTCTCCTCAATGCATCCGAGGGATACAATTTATATACATTACAATGTGTCTCTTCGGTTCCTCGGTGAGGACCGTTTAGAAAATCAAAGGCCTAATTACAATTTATTCAAATAACTGAAATATGACAGATGGACTGAACTGAACTATTCGATTTCTACAAATTCTAACTAATCTAAATGAAATAGGCAGTTGAGGTATTGACACCTAGCTGTTACAATTCAATGATTTTGA